>OZ024825.1:26969401-27333692 GCA_964016985.1 Anodontia alba
CTTTCGTGGAGATTGATCATGAAATATTTTCTACGGTCATTCTCTCCCTTCCGCTGATTCAAGAAGGACAGTTGTCAGTTTCTGGCGAAAGAATGTACACAATACTGGTTAACCGCTTAGAGGACTAAGCCTGCCCAGTAAACGTGTGGTTAGGTAAACTGACCGCGCTCGACATGACCCCATTGGGTTGACTGGGCCGTAAAACCTCAACACAAACAAATTCTCGGACTCCCTTTCTATTTTGAAATCTCTAAACCACACATCTTCAAAAAATCCCAAAATTCAGAACCTGATAGAAAAACATCACGAGTTATCGAAAACTAAGGAAATTTTGTTCTGTTGGCTCCCCAGCCATGTTGGCATAGAAGGTAACGAGGCTGCCGATGTAAAAGCAAAGGCCTCAATCGATCTAGAAATTTCGAATTTTAAACTGCCATGTACAGATTTTAAACCTTTTATCAACAGGTTCATCTTATCCAAATGGCAGCTGTCATGGGACAGCGCGACATCCAATAAACTACATGAAAGAAAACCGGTTCTTGGTAAAAATACCATTTAAAGATCATTAATGCGAGAAGAAGCGGTTCTTACTCGTCTACGTATAGGTCATACTAGACTCACACATTCTTATCTACTCAAACGAGAAGATCAGCCATTTTGTATCAGCTGTAATGAACCTTTTACGGTGAAACACTTTCTGATCGACTGCATTGAATTCTCTCATGTGAGACGTCAATTCTTCCAAACAAATGACCCGAGATATTTATTTGAAAATGTACCGGCTGATAACATACTTATGTTTTTAAAACACATCAATCTTTTTAACAAAGTATAACTGCTTTAATTTTTAAATTCGTTCTAGTTTTACTTTTTATGCAGATATGACATCATTATAACCGTTTCATTATAGAATCGTGTTAGTTCACCATTTTGACGCAAATGTCTCTCATGGGTTGATGCGTCGTTAAACCTGAACTCATCATCATCATCATATTTAATGTTCAAAATCAATTTGTTACCGATTTTTGATTTTTAAGAAATTTTGTGAAGGTATGGCCAACTTTTATATTAAAATGATAGGTTGACAAGAACTGGAACTCAGTTTAATTAATGACCAAATTTGTCAGAAAATAATTATGCAATTGAATTATGGGGACTACTTTAAACTTATTTAAACATAAAAACTCCAATGTCATACAAATAAGTAAATATGTGCTATAAGCATTTTTAGCAGTGACTTACTTTTTTATCAGCAAATCGGACATCCAAATTATGAGTTACTGGTAGTTATCACATAGTGGCCTAAATTCCCAACATTCAGCATGAAATATCTCGCGATGCAGATGGTCAAAATGCATGCAAATGTGATAAATCAGTTATACCATGTTTCTGAGCATGTACGTGCGATAATGCACTCGCTCACGCTCGTGCATTATCGCATCGTACATACGCACGAACCATGGTATAACTAAGACTTAATCAATGGATGTTCCATTGTCTCTATATAAATAAAACTAAGGTCAATTCTCAATAACCAAAAATTATACCATAACTGGACCATGGGATAAGTTTCAGTTTTGAAAATTAACCCATGGTCTTATTTATAGATCTCACAGGTGTACTTTAGAATGACTGTCATCAGTGCACCTTAACCTTTTACACCCTCTGGGCTAATTCCGCAGGCGATGACAAGTTGATATTCTCTCTCCCCCCCCTCTCCCTCCCCCAAAAGCAGGTTTTTGTTTTCTGGGAAAAAATAAGAAAAATATTTCAAAATGTTGTGTGTTGAATTTTGTTTCGGCAGACATTTTAAACATTTTCGTATTTATCCCAGAAAACAGAATTTGATATTGTCTCCAAATGTCAAATGTTTATTGGAAAAAATAAACTATCACCAATATGTTGTCTGCTGAAAATGCCCAGAGTGCTAACCATCAATTTTCAGCAGATGACATTTTTAAATAGTTTTCTTATTTTTTTCTCAGGAAACTGGATTTGACATTTCATGTACATTGTCTCAACTGGAGACAGTTTGCATGAAATGTCAAATTCTGTTAGTTTGAAAAACTAAGAAAGTAGCATCAAATATATTGTCTGCTGATATTGTCCAGAGAGTGGTAAATGTTAGAAGAACTTAAAATTTACTTCTGCACTGAGCAACATTCTATTTCAAAATGACATTTTTGTTGAATAAAACACATGAAACCAGACAGTCTGTCTGGAGTATATTATAATGACCAAAGCTACAGCTGACCAACCAGACTGCATCAAAGTTTGACCAAATTAAGATGCTGATGTAATTTCTTTTGATTGACAAGATTGCAACCAATCAGATTTTAGCAGTAGTGCCTCAGTTAGTTTAATTAAAAAAAGTTGGGGTGTTGCATCCTTTTTAGTACACAAGGTCAATAGGTCCAGCATTACATCAGACTGCCTGTTACCACTTTACCATAAAAAAATATATATAAAAAAAAGAGAAATAAAAGTAAAAAAAGTAGAAAAAGATATACTATATAAATAAAAGTATAGTTTTTGTAAGATAAAAAACAAAAAACAGTCCCATACATTGGTTAAAACAGATAAACCATGTTATTGTCTCGGTTTTGGGAATACTGTAAATTATATCATAATTTGGTGACCTTTCACTGTCTGACCCTAAATTCGGCTCCGCCTCGATTGCGGTCCGCGGGCAGAGTCCTGTGTAAATTCTCTATAGGCTGAAACTTCCCTTTCAATAACCGAAAATTATAACATAGCTGGACCATGGGATAATTTTCAGTTTTGAAAGTTATCCTATGGTTTATTTATAGAACTCACAGGTGTACTTTAGAATGACTGTCAACCTATCAGTGCACCGTAATCTTTATCACTCTCTGGACTAATTCCACAGATGATGACAAATTGAAGATATTTTTCTCAAAAAAAAAAAACAAAAAAAAAAAAAAAAAAAAAAAAAAACAACAAAAAAAAAACAACAGTTTGTTGTTTTCTGGGGAAAATATTTCAAAATGTTGTATGTTGAATTTTGTACCCAGAGTGCTAAGCATCGATTTTCAGCAGACAGTTTGAAATATTTTTCTTATTTTCCAAGGAAACAGGATCTGACATTTCATGTAAATTGTCTCCAAGTGTCAAATTGTTTTCTGGAAAAAAAAATAAACGTATCATCAATATGTTGTCTGCTGAATTGCCCAGAGTGTGCTAAACATCAATTTTCAGCAGATAACATTTTGAAATAATTTTCTTATTTTTCCCAGGAAACTGGATTTGACATTTCGTGAAAATTGTCTCAGAGACAGTTTGAATGAAATATCAAATTCTCTGTTGGCTGGAAAAAATAAGAAAAGTATCATCAATTATATTGTCTGCTGAAATTGCCCAGAGAGTGGTAAAGAATTTTTTGTTGAATAAAACACATAAAACCAGACAGTCTGTCTGGAGTATATTAAAATGACCGAAGCTACAGCTGACCAACCAGACTGCACCCAAATTTAACCAAATTAAGATGCTGATGTAATTTCTTTTGATTTATATGATTGCATCAAATCAGATTTTAGCAGTATGCCTCAGTCAGTTTAATTAAAAAAAAAAGGGTGTTACATCATTTTAAGTACACAAGCTCAATAGGTCCAGCATTGCATCAGACCAGGTATTACCACTTTACCATAAAAAATAAATAAATAAATAAAAATGAAAAAAAAAGTAGAAAAAGATATACTATATAAATAAAGTATAATTTTTGTAAAAAAAACCCCAAAACAACAAAACAAAAAACAGTCCCATACATTGGTTAAAACAGATAAACCATGTTATTTTGGGAATACTATAAATTTTATCATAATTCAGGTATATACGTATTCCGTTACTGGAATATTTGCGCAGGGCGCAAAACTTCCGGTTTTGGAATATCTGCGCCTACCGGCCGCATATTGACCCAAAGATGGATTTTTTTTTGCGCTGGACGCAAATAATCCTCCTCGGATGTTTTGAATATTATTACCCTATAATGATACTGACCTTTAAAAGTTTCTCCATCCTATGCAGAAAATCCAAAGATGGACTATTTGAACATATTCATGTTATAAATTTGTAAAATAGGGCGGCGAAACCTCGTGACTTCACAGTCCAATCAGGTTTTAGCATCCATTAAGATACCGTATTTATATATGTTATAAATTTGTGAAATAGGCAGCAAGACCTCGTGATTTCACAGTCCAATCAGGTTTTAGCATCTATTAAGATACCGTATTTATATGTGTTATAAATTTGTGAAATAGGGCAGCAAGACCGTGACCTCGTGACTTCACAGTCCAATCAGGTTTTAGCATCCATTAAGATACCGTATTTATATGTGTTATAAATTTGTGAAATAGGGCAGCAAGACCTCGTGTCTTCACAGTCCAATAAGGTTTTAGCATCCATTAAGATACCGTATTTATATGTGTTATAAATTTGTGAAATAGGGCAGCAAGACCTCGTGTCTTCACAGTCCAATCAGGTTTTAGCATCCATTAAGATACCATATTTATATGTGTTATAAATTTGTGAAGTAGGGCAGCAAGACCTCGTGTCTTCACAGTCCAATCAGGTTTTAGCATCCAGTACGATACCGTATTTATATGTGTTATAAATTTGTGAAATAGGGCAGCAAGACCTCGTGACTTCACAGTCCAATCAGGTTTTAGCATCCATTAAGATACCGTATTTATATGTGTTATAAATTTGTGAAATAGGGCAGCAAGACCTCGTGTCTTCACAGTCCAATAAGGTTTTAGCATCCATTAAGATACCGTATTTATATGTGTTATAAATTTGTGAAATAGGGCAGCAAGACCTCGTGTCTTCACAGTCCAATCAGGTTTTAGCATCCATTAAGATACCGTATTTATTTACGTTATAAATTTGTGAAATAGGGCAGCAAGACCTCGTGCCTTCACAGTCCAATCAGGTTTTAGCATCCATTAAGATACCATATTTTTTTTCCAAATATTGAATCAGTCAATCCTGTGTGAAGACCCAGATCAGACGACACAGAAAGCGGCGTCTGATCTTTATCTATACCATATGACACCCACCCGGCAGTGTTTTAGACAGGTAGTAATTAGACTTGTTTAATTGTGTGGTAAGGTCATGTGTCCGAATAATTATGGTAAATACAGTATTTTAAAAACATAAACATAATGTGTATTAATCTAAGTATGAATGATTCTGCAAGTGGTGTTTGAATACCCTAATCACGCCCAGAGGTTATAAAACTTTTTTTTTCATGCTCAACTCAGCTGAGCATGAAATTTTCTCTGCTAATAAATATGAAAATGCCAACAAAAGTTGGCATTTTCATATTTATTAGCAGAGAAATTTTCATGCTCAGCATTTTCATATTTATTAGCAGAGAAATTTTCATGCTCAGCTATGTTTAGCAAGAAAGAAATTGCAATGTTTATAATTGATATTTATCAGCAGGAAAAAGTTCATGCTCAACTCAGCTGAGCATGAAATTTTCTCTGCTAATAAATATGAAAATGCCAACAAAAGTTGGCATTTTCATATTTATTAGCAGAGAAATTTTCATGCTCAGCATTTTCATATTTATTAGCAGAGAAATTTTCATGCTCAGCTATGTTTAGCAAGAAAGAAATTGCAATGTTTATAATTGATATTTATCAGCAGGAAAAAGTTCATGCTCAGCTGAGTTGAGCATGAAAAAAGTTTTATAACTTCATAATATGTATTAATCTAAGTATGAATGATTCTGCAAGTGGTGTTTGAATACCCTATCACGCCCAGAGGTTATAAAACTTTTTTCATGCTCAACTCAGCTGAGCATGAAATTTTCTCTGCTAAGAAATATGAAAATGCCAACAAAAGTTGGCATTTTCATATTTATTAGCAGAGAAATTTTCCTGCTCAGCTATGTTTAGCAAGAAAGAAATTGCAATGTTTAATAATTGATATTTATCAGCAGGAAAAAGTTCATGCTCAGCTGAGTTGAGCATGAAAAAAGTTTTATAACCTCGGCGCCAGGCTGTGTTTATGCTCCTTTTAGTCCTGCCTTAAAATAAATGATGATCTCGGCCAGAGGTCTTCATGAATATATTTTACAGCATCACAAAAACATGCCTATATGATTTTGACCACTTTAAACCCCACTTTTATATAGTAAAACTGGGGTTTGCAGGGTATACATTATTTTTCTTATTTCTGCTCAAAAACATATTGTGGGTACTCGTTAGAACCGCCTCGCCCAGGCGGTTCTAACGGGTACTCTTAATCTATTTTTTGAGCAGAAATATCAAAAATGATATATCAGAGTTTCTTATATAAAAATGTTCAGTTTTTAGAGGTGAAATTTTCTGTATATTTGAATAATCGTGTTTTTATAATGGAAACCAATGGTTATATAAGCAGACAACGAAAAGCCTGATCGGACTGGACAAATGTGCAGTCAAATCTGGATTTTGTTGTTACATGCCTAAAGGACGCAAGTTCTGACGGTGCATCTCCCCAGTAAGCATTCTACATAAATCTATAGCGGGCCTTTATCGATCCGTCAGGGTAGTTGACGGGCCGATAACGGCCCGCTGTAGATTTATGTAGCATGCTAGCTGTGTCAGTTATCTATCATTTAAATACACCAAGTCCAAACAACATCGTTTCGACCTCGTGACGTCATGACCGTCGTGACGAAGTCTAAACGACGTCGTTGTGTTGTTATACGTGTACTGGGTCATACGTGCAAGTCTCGTCATTTGCCATGTAACTTTTAAACTACTTATGTACATGTATATACAAATAAGTGTTTCATCATACCAGCGGGAAAATGGAAAAAATAATGGTGATGATAAATAAAAATAACAGAAAAATTCAAATATTAGAGAAAATGGATACACTTCATACGTGTATATTCATGGGTTTGTTAATATACTTTAACCCTTGCCTTGCTGAATAAATTAAGATGCCACGTCCAGCTAATCAGATTACTTGATCCGTTTTTATTTTATTTTATTTTTTTTTAGAAATTCACATATTTAATGACAAACAGTGTAGATCCAGATCAGTTGGCTTCAGAAGCCAACTGATCTGGATCTACACTGTTTGCTAAGACAGGGCATGTCGTGTTAAACAAGAGAAGGGTTAAAGATACATGCTTTGTTAATGTACTTTAAAAAACAAAACAGGTGACTGCGCCTTCGCCGGGTCCCAAGCCCCAGGTGAGAAAACAGGATGGTCTGTTTATGCTATACATGGAAATCTGCATATATAAGCAGTTATAATTTAAGAGAAGAGCAAAGGATTAAAGGCCTTGATCAGACTGCGTAGAGGAGCATAATGGTCAGTGTGATCAGGGTCTTTGTTGTCCGCATACGCGCCGATGACAACTTTTTTACACGAATCATGAAATCTTTAGTTACCTATTTCTATACTTTATTTTACTTGAGCTTTGTCATAATGTGCATACATCTGCTTACAGTGAAGGCTAAGATCAGTATGTGCATCCGCACAGCCTTAACATCCTAATATGATTTCGTCTTTTTGTCTTATTTTTTTTTTTGCGTCCTTATGCTATCTTCTTACGTCTTTGTGCTCATTTATTGTGTCTTTCATCATGAAAACATGCCTATATAGTTTTGACCCCCTTAAACCCCACTTCTGTATAGTAAAACTGGGGTTTACAGGGATATAAATTATTTTTCTTATTTCTGCTCAAAACATAGATTGTGGGTACTCGTTAGAACCGCCTCGTCGAGGCGGTTCTAACGGGTACCCACAATCTATGTTTTGAGCAGAATATGAAAAATATCAGAGTTTTTATCTGAAAATTTTCAGTTTTTTTGGAGGTGAGATTTTCTATATATTTGAATAGGCGTGTTTTCGTAATGTTTTTTTTTTTTTTTTTTTTTTTTTTTTTTTTTTTGCTGGTATAGCATGTGCGTTTCCTGTAAGCCAGAACCTTTGAAAGTAGTATATTAACCGTTTTATGTCTAGAGTCCCATCAATTTGACATTTACAAACAGTAAAGATCCAGATCAGACGCAGCAGAACGTGGCGTCTGATCAGTCTACACCGTTTGCATCGAATATATGCATTTCTATAAAACATGGTAATAATAAAATCTAACCAGTCGCCTCTTGTATTGAAAATGGACCGGTCAAAAGAGTTATGGTAGAAAAGTCCATTCGGCATAAATGGGTTAATAAAAAGCTTTTATAACCATTTTAAATAATGGCTTGAATTATAAGAAACACTTCAACATAAAAAAACAACAACAAAAAAACAACAAAAAAACAACAACAAAAAAAACCAAAAAAAAACAACAAAAAAACAAACAAACAGACAGACTATTTTAGAAATGTTGGTAGGAGGCGCTAGCTAATACTTTTTTGTAATACCTATACTTATTTTACAGGCATAAAAACTTGCATGTAAGATCTAATTTGTGTTAAACATATTTTTAATGGACTATCAACTCATAAAATGGGTCTTTTTGCTGTATGTTAGCGTCTTATTGCGCCTTTTTGCTTCTATGCTTGTCTGTGTGCTTCCTTTTGCTCATTTATTGCGTTTGTGTGTGTGTTTTTTTGTTTTTTTGTTTTGTTAGCCGGAACTTTTAAAGTAACATGTTAATAATAGAAAGCTTTTGTAACCATTTTAACACCTAAATTTATAAGAAACACTGTATGTTAATAATCAAAAGCTTTTGTAACCATTTTAACACCTTTTTATGAAAAAAAAAAAAAAATAAAAAATAAAAAAAAAACAATAATAAAAAAAAAAAAAACATTCCACATATAGGACACACAGACTATTTTAGAAATGATGGTGGGAGGCGCTAGCTGAAACTTTTTTGATACCTGTACTTATTTTGTAAGCATAAAACTTGAATATAAGATGTGATTTTATGTTATAAACATATTTTTAATAAACTATCAACCCATAAAATGCGTCTTTTTGCTGTAATGTAGCGTCTTTATGCGTCTTTCAGGTCCTTTCCGGTGTTTAGGCACCTCCCATGTCTCTAAGGGGTTGACTTGGTCGTTTAACCTCAACTCAACAACTATTATCCGTTATTCACATTTTTTTTTTTTCGTGAAAGCAGATACTTGTTAAAAGTCAACCTGCCCCCAACGGCGCCCCTCGGATTTTGCGTCAACATTATCTCCCTTACCATTTTCGAAATTTTAATGGACGCTTTTGAGAGACATTGTTGATTGAGCCAGCACTTCCACTTTATTTCATAAGTAGGTATTGTGATCTTAACATCACTGGTTAAATACTAGACCATTTTACTCCCAGCACTAAATAGCTTAAGATTACAATCCTGACGAATGCGCGTTATCTTGCTTTTCTCGCGTAATTGGAAATCAAGGGAGACAATTCATTGAAGAAACGTGCATTTAGTACTAAAGCGAAACAAGTGTATTAAAAATAAAAAAAAAAAAAATGCATCGTCCGAACAATTATTGTAATTATGTGCTATATCCCCCGATACTAGGTGCTATTTATCAACAATCATACAATACCGGAAAAGTATCCACGGCATACTTACCTATGGTCGGGCCGCAATCCTGGAATATTGCTCTGGACACAGTCTGGAGCCCCTACACTAACTTCAGCTTCAACTTCAATGATGATACTTGTCCAAATCCTCTACGCAGACATCTTGACAAGGAATTAAAATTGTGCTTGCGCAGCGTCAGAGGGTCCGGATCGGAACCATTAGAACCATGTATATTTACACCAACACTCATTAAAAACCGAACATGTATTTACACTGCACATCTTCATCGTAGTTTACATGAAAATAGCTGGTTGGACAGCCAACTTGAAGTTGTCCAAACTATCCAAGTTGATTATAGAATCTGGTAACTGATTCCATAAAATTACAGTCCTTGGAAAAAACCAGTATTGGTACACTTAAACAGTGATAGTTTATGAACCTTATACTATCCATGTACCTTGGAGGTAGATAGGATGCTTGAACAGCAACCAGGTTGTGCACCACCTTATACATCAGTATAAGGTCTGATGACTTGCGTCCGTTTTTGAGGGTCGGCCAGTTCAACTGCTGGAGCATGGAGGTGACACTTGTGGGATTTTGACGATAAAAGGGTTTATTCTCAACAAAACGAGCTGCGTTTCTCAGAATCTGTTCATTTTGTCTGATCTGGGTTACTTCTTGTGGATTCCGAATTGCGGAACTATATTCAACCTTTGGTCGCACCAATGACTGATATGCTCTTTCTTTAATAACTTTAGGGCAATGTCTGAGATTACGTTTAACAAATCCAAGCACTCAGGATGCTTTTGAAGTAATACTGTCGATATGTAGGTTGTACTTCAGATTGGATGATAATTCTACTCCCAGGTACGGATGGTGCTTGATAACTTGCAATGATTGCTTTTTCATCTTATAGTCAAATTTAGATTTATTTCTCAGTGTTCCAAAGTTCATGATGGCACACTTATCAACATTAAATTCCATTCGCATACATTACTCCATGTTACCAGTTTTTGGAGATTTTCTTGTAGAATTAAATGATCTTCAGGATTTATATACGGTATTTTTCTTTTACAGAAACAGAATAAAGTCATATAACTACCTGAATCTCTAGAAGAAATCCAGAATAATGCAGGCATCAGATTTAGAAGTAATCAAAGAAATCCCAGGCTATAAAGTTATCCTCAAGGCTGTCTTAAAGAGTCAGATACAACATATGGTAGGTATTTTAATTGGATAGATGGGAGGAACTTGCTGTCACTAATTGACAGATAGAAAGATAGAAGCTACGGCCTCTTGTGATACCCCCACCTCCAGCCACCCAGCCCGCCACATGATGGCTGTGGGGTATTATGTTTTCCCTTCTGGGCAGGGTTCTCACTAGGTTTCTGAAATAGGAGTCCCAAAGCCATTTTCTCCAAAAAGTAGGTCCCATAATGCAGTTTTGTCTAATTTCTCAGAAAATAGGTTTCCTAACATGAAATAAAATTGGAGTCCAGGACTCTATATCTGGAGAATGAGAATCCTGCCTCCCAAGTGTCCATCCGTTTGTCAGCACTTAGTTTCCACACGCTAGCTTGAATAGTTTTTGATGGATTTTATTCAAACTTTGCATACACGTGTATGTCAAGGAGTGGTTTGGGATTGTTAATGAGCAAATTTGGCAGACATGTTAAGTCTCCCGAAAATCGCGGGAGGGTCACGGAAAACAGCTTTTCTCGCGTGCCTCACAGAATTTAAAAAAATCTGAAAAACCCCCCGAAAATCCCGACTTTGGGGTCGAAACTTTTTGAAAAGCTGCCTTGTAAATTCGAAAAAACTCAGACTCGATCCGAAGTAGCCCAATATCGATCAAAAGCGCCGGATGAAATGGGGGAAACACATTAAACATAAAAAAGCGTTTTGATGCCGTTATTGCATTGTGGGATAGGCAATGTCCAACGGCTTCACTGGGGCTTTGCTCCCTGAAAAATGTGTTATAATAAACTAAAACCCTGTAACCTGTCCTCAAGCTCATAGGAAATGGTAGAAACCAGAAATAAAACAATCTATTTCTTGTTGACAAGTTAAATCAAAACGGTGATGTCGTTGAACCGCCAATTGGGATGACCCCAATTTAATATAGCATCTGCACGATTGTAAAAATCACTTTCTGTGAAATCCACTGTCACAAGGAGCTCGCAATAGAAAAGAATGTGGGGTCTAAAACTCGTCGTAACACCTATTACAGTTCAGAATGCGAGAAAATGTATGACTGGGTGAAGAAAAAAAAATGACAGAGGGTCTCTCCAAGCGTACTGCACAATATGCAGGTAATTTTTTAATTATTGTGAAAGGAAGCTCTAAATAAAAAAAAATAAGCAAATTGCTGTTTTTATTATTACTTTTATTTTTTTCTAAGGCATATGACTGTTGCTCCGTTATTAACTTTTTCCTAGACTTCTCAGACTCCAGGGCATAACATCATATGCATTGATGATGACATCAGTAGAGAGATAAAGGAAGAATGACATATTAATTTAATAAATAAATCTCTTTTGTTACTTCTGGAGTATCGAAT
Organism: Anodontia alba; assembly: GCA_964016985.1. NCBI lineage: Eukaryota > Metazoa > Mollusca > Bivalvia > Lucinida > Lucinidae > Anodontia > Anodontia alba. The sequence goes on from OZ024825.1 coordinate 26,981,461, forward strand.
GCTATAAGTATACATGTAATGAGGCCCTGGTCCTGACTCATTGACAGTGATTTATAACATAGCTACAGATAAGAGGGGGTACCGACATAATATTTTTCTTATTTCTCCACGAAAACATGTTGCGGGTACTCATTAGAAGCACCGCACCTAGGCGCTTCTAATGAGTACCCACAACATATGTTTTAGTGAATGAGGACCCACAACATATGTTTTTGTGGAGAAATAAGAAAGCAGCATTTTTCGGATGAAAAAAGCACCCTATCTGTTGCTATGTTATAAAAACAAGAAAAAGGCTTAGGTAGAGGATAGAATCACCCCCAGAATCACCTAAGAATAGTGTGAAAAAAATAAGCAAAAGTGTTGTAATTAGCTCTCAGAATGCACCATTTTACACCAATTTTTTAAAAAATTTCTAGGGGAGCATGCCCCTGGACCCCTCTGGCTTGGCTTCGCGCCTTTGGCGCTCGCCAACCTGGCTTGACTGTGCTGTCTCCCTCATTTTTCAAAACTTAACATGTCTGATTTGGTTAATTTTGAACAGTTACATTTGTATATGCCCACCACAAATCGGTATTTTCGTTTCCAGACGATAACTTGAGTAAATATCAGTTGATTTTCGCCGAACTTGGTATGTGCATTGCTGTAGTGGAGATCTGGTTTTGGATTGCTGATGGGCAAATTTCATTTTTTTTTTTTTTTTGACAATTATCTGTCTGCCACAATAGTTGCAGGGTATTATCGTTTTATAGGTTTATGGGAGAATGGGAGATTTGTTAAAAAGTTGTAGTTGGGAGGAAAGAATAAAAATCTTAAATAAACTTAGGTCGAAGGCAACAAGCATGGGGATTTTTGATGGGGTGCCATTGACTGCGCATTCTGTTTTACCAGTACTTCATCGCAGTGCAGTTTTTATCTCCCTTAAGATCATTGACCCCATTCTGATGTCTTGGAAAGTTGAGTTATACTGTTTTCTTTGCCTATACGCTGTAGAGCCAATTAATAGCGATACTTGGGGTCCAAGATCTGATATTGCGATATAACCAGATCATGATAGGTCAAGACCTGTACCATGCATGTGTAACGGTGTGAAATAACGCTCACTTGTTTTGCGCTGTGGTTTTTGCCCAGACATCACTGATAAATCCACACTAAATGGCATTTGGTCAAGCTGTCAGCCATATTTCCCAATTGAAATCTGATAAGAATTGCTCAAGGGCAGTATATACAACAGGGCATTATGTCAAACAAGTAATTTTAATCGAGAGCAGCTGATAAACTATGTTTGAAAACAACAAATCGTCGATTTTGACAGTTTAAGATGCCATGTTTTGTTGTTGCTGTTTCATAATGTCCAGCAGTTGATTTTTTGGAGCACCCGGTAAAATATAAAATGTAAAATTTGGTGGATTGCGAATCTAAGCAGATAACAGTTTTTATTTATATTATTGTTCTTTACAATCGTCTATATGTATGTATTCAACTACCCAAAAGGATCTTTTAATTTGATAATAAAAATTTTTAACAACAAGAAAAAAGCCTTCTGATTTTGTGTCGCCTGTGTAGCATGTCAGACACAGGGATCATGTTGTCCATCCGCGTCACTGGTGGCATCATCGGTGTCATCGTTACACTTTTCGTCTCTATTCAATAACTTTTGAAGGGATGTATTGATTTCATTTAAAGTTTGAAGAACTTTTTATCACTATAAAATACAAGTCAGGTTCAATATTGGTAATCATCTGCCAAATTTTTGCTGAGTTATGGCCCTTTTTTGACTTAGTTTTTGTTGTTTGTTTCCACTCAATAACTTTTGAAGGGATGCATTGATTTCATTCAAACTTTGCAGAACTTTATATCACTGTAAAGTATAGGTCACATTCGATATTGGTAATTATCCACCAAATATTTGCTGAGTTATGGGCCTTTTTCAACTTAGTTTTTGTTGCTCGCTTCTGCTCAATAACTTATGAAGGGATGCATTGATTTCATTAAAACTTTGCAGAACTTTATATCACTGTAAAATTCAGGACAAGTTTGATATTGGTAATCATCCGCCAAATTTTGGCTGAGTTATGGCCCTTTTTCGACTTAGTTTTTGTTGGTGTGTTTCCGATCAATAACTTTTGTAGGGATGCATTGATTTTATTGAAAGTTTGCAGAAGGATATATCATTGTAAAATACAGGTCAAGTTCAATATTAGTAATCATCCGCAAAATTTTGGCTGAGTTATTGCCCTTTCCGACTTAGTTTTTGTTATTGTGTTGATATTGGTTTCCATTCAATAACTTTTGCAGGGATGCATTGATTTTATTGAAAGTTTGGAGAAGGATATATTATTGTAAAATACAGGTCAAGTTCGATATTGGTAATCATCCGCAGAATTTTTGACAAGTTATGGCCCTTTTTCAACTTAGTCGCCATTAGGGATTGGAGTGATTATAAGGACCAGTGTTTTTTTCCTTTTTCATATCAAATGGTTGGCGCTTTAAGCAGGCAACATCTGATTCTCAGAATTCTTGTTATTGGTATAAGCGTCACAGAAACTACATTGCTTATGTTCTAAATGGTTTGTTTATATTTTACTGTGCTTAAAGTTGCTTCCCTTGATGACAAACATGTTCATTGTTTGCCATTTAATCAACGCTTGTGCTTACTGATGCTAATTGGATTGTTTGTCACAATTTACAGCGTGTCAGTGACTTAGTGTCAGGATATACGCGAAAAACCAGTACCGGAACAAATTACAATTAATTGTTTTTTTCAAGTCAGTAACAACGAATATTTTTAAGCTTAAATTTTATGCTTGTGGAAAATTTGGGGTCCACTGCCGATTCGCGATACACTGGATTTCACGAAATAACGGACCGCGATGTATTGGATCTACAGTGTATTTCGGAAGTCTACACTTGAGGTTGTTGATTCTTTGTTAGTATAACCACTGGATGGATACAGATCAGTAGACAGTACTTTCCTGCTGATGATGAACAACTAATGGTCGTAGAAACTGTGTAAAGTTGCATGTTCAAGTTTAGCATCGTTTTTTTATCCCCACAATTTTATTAAAAGAAACAATAAGGATATTGTGAATGCCTCCATCCATCCGTCCATCACAATGTCTCCACAACCACTGGGCAGAATTTAACCAAACTTCCTACATGACTTCCGCACGGTAAAGATGTGTGAGAGCAACATCATTTTTCAGTTCATCAGTCCGTCTGTCCATCTGTTGATCTGTATGTCACTATCTCCTTCAAAACCACTGGGCGGAATTTAACCAAACATGCTACGTGACTAATCCTCATAGTAAAGGTGTGTCAGAGCAAGGCTATCCATCCATCTGTTGCGCTATTAGCAACATTAGCTTGGAGCGTGGGGAGCCCTAGACCCCATTCTAGTTATCTTTGCTATTGATATGTGATTAGCATATGCTACTGTGTGACTACAGATCAGTCGGCATCATCAGGGATGGGAAACTTTAGGATTAATCCTGATTTCAGGACTGTGAACTTTCATTTTAAGCATAAAATTTCACTTTTATCCGTGTTCCTAAGACCAGGATGTAATGTCAAAAAGTAGTTATTTGGGTTAATATATGCATGAAATAACTTAAAAAAAAAACTAAATATTAAACAAATTATTTGTTGCATAGCTGCAGATAAGAGAGCATATCCACATAATAATTTTCAATAAAAACATTTGTTGTGGGTACTCATTAGAAGTGCCTCTCTGAGGCACTTCTAATAAGTACCACAACATATGTTTTTATTGAGAAATAAGAAAAATATTAATAGTTATTGGATAAAATAAAAAACACGCCTTATCTGGAGCTATGAATTATTTTCTTGTAATTTTTCAGTCCTACCTGGAGAAAGTATTTCAATTTCAGGACTGAATTTTTCGATTTCAGGATTGATTATTAGCAACTATTCTCACCCCTGCAACATACTGCTGATGATACTAATCAAAGTTCAGTCACATATTTATCCCCATGTACTTTTAAAACAAAGTAATCGTGATATTGTGAAAGTCTCTGTCCATAATATTTTTAAGTTTTTAATTTTTTTTTTTTTTTTTCTTTTCTCCCAGCCATACCTCAAATATTCAGAAGTACAGTAACTACCATAAAGATCCTAAAAATTTGGACACTCTAAATTTTGTGAATTACCATAAAACTAATGGATTCAAAAGATGCAAACCAGTTGGCAAACAGTGTAGATCTGATCTGATTGCAGCTGTAGCAGTCTGGTTGTCTGCACTGTTAGCTCTTGTGCAAACCAGTCTGTCTGATAACTTGGGATCACAGCGGTATTCAAACTGTTTGTTCACTTGTATTTTATAATAATTAGTAAGTACTGCTTGTAATCTTTGTACTGTATGTGAATAACCATGTTCATTTAATGCACAAATGTATATACATTTATAGAGGGCTTCATGGAAGATTAGCTATTGCATGCGCTTTTATGTATTTGCTAATTGTTGTTACCCTCTTTAAATAAAGTCTTTACTTACTTACTTACTTACTTACTTACATCTGTCAGGTTATCTCCTCCTAAACCATTGGGCGGAATTTAACCATACTTGCTACATGACTTCCCGGGGGTGGTTGGGTGTGTGGAAGGTGTCATGTATCTTACGTCACCAGGGCGTCCAACTAATACTGGCTTACAGTTGGGCAAGGCCAGCTGTCCTTTTAGCAGGTAAGGGTAGAGGAGGAATGTTTTTATTTCTTCTGTTTCTTCACTTTCATTCCTGTTCCTCTACAGTCCCTGTCCGTCTCTTTCATCTCCAGCACTGTCTCTTCTATCTCTTTTCTCTCTTTCTCTGGGAGATGACACAAAATGACCCACAAGGGTTGACGTGTCGTTAAACCCCAACACAACCCATCAATACATGACTTCCCCATGTGGTTATGCTGTATGTGTGCAGCATTACTTTTTTGCTTTTCTATGCTGAGTGGTGAAAACAGGGATTTGTGATGATTTGCCATCAACTGCACAGTCTAGTTGAAAATTTTGCCTGGATGATGGCATTAGGTGGTGATGGCACCGGTTTGGGTGTAGGTGGATACTTATTTATTTTTTGTATTTATTTTAGGTTGAACAGTTATCGGAGCACACAGGAGAAGAATCGGTTATCCTCACAGCCTCTGTGTCAGATGGGTCCTTGAGTCATCTCGGGTCTGACTCAGGGAAAGTCTTTTTAGAAGATCATGATGATATCAAGTCACAGTTCCTCGGCTTCTGTCTCAAAAGTGAGTATTTACATTGATATCTAGGAGTATTGATGTCTAGGGAGAATAGGAGACCATCAAGTACCTCATAGCTCGTGTTAAGGCAATTTTTTTTTTTTTTTCAGCCAAAAAGAGTTGATGCTTTTCTTCCCAGCAGGCACATGACGTAAATACAACGTCACCTCAATGTCGATGCAACGTCATGATGTTGCATCGACGTTGAGGCGACGTTATATTTACGTCATGTGCCCGCTGGGTTATTTCTCCATGAAAATATAATAATGTAGTAGGCATTGGAAGGGACTTCTAATGAGTACTAATAGTCAAATATGTTTCCTTTCTGGAAGGGAGTCTACTCTGAAAGTGATTGCTCCTTTTGGGAATAAATTCTTCCTTTAACTCTTTGCATGCTGGGTAATTTTGCATGCTTTTATGCCACCTGTGGAATTTTTTTTTTTAAATTAACTCTTTCAAAAAAATCTTTCGGAATAGCATCAGGGTGTCAAACGGTTTGGAACCAGATCAGGCCCGACATTTTGTCGGGCCTGATCTGGTTCCAAATAGTTTGCAAAGGTTATCGGCAGACGACAAAAGTCACCATTAGCAGAGAAAGAGTTAAGAGTCAGTTCTTTTTCAGAAGGGGCTTTGTTGCAGTATAGCAAAAAGGAAGGATCAGAGGTTGTCTATTTTGCAAAAAATGACCAAAAAAAAAAATACCAAGTGTATCAGTGTTCCATACCAATGTGTTGCCGCTGATGATCGATTACGGTTATAGGCTATCATAGTCACTTTTGCCTCTTGCGACTGATGATCAGAGAGAATTTTAAAAATCGACTTATCCATATTTTTTTCTCACTTTTTATTTTAATAGGAAGTTTTTTTTAAAAAAAATGAAATACTAAGCTATCTAGTAAGGTCATTGTAGAATTTTGGTTAGTAAAGGTGAAAAAAATTGATTAAATAGGCTGTAAAACACATTTTTTTTTTTAACTGAATGTACTGATATTTAACCCTTCTCTTGCTGAACATGACATGCCCTATCTTAGCAAACAGTGTAGATCCAGCTCAGTTAGCTTCTGAAGAAGCCAACTGATCTGGAACTGCACTGTTTGTCATTAAATATGTGAATTTCTATCAAAAACCTGGATCAAGTAATCTGATTGGCTGGAAATTAGAAGTGTGCGTGGCATCTTAATTTATTCAGCAAGGCAAGGGCTAAAATTGTTATTTCTCCATGAAAACGTATGCTGTAGAACTCAGTTCTAAGCTTTGTCAGTGTAAACCCAATTCTATTCAGTGACCTGGAGGTCAAGGTCACAAACATAAGTGTATTTGTATTAAAGTGTTAAAGATTTATATATTTTGATATCTAGATTTATTTTATTGATACTTGGATTGAAGTTACTGGCCAAGGTTTCTTCCCATGCAAGCCCCACCCTTCTCAATGAGGTCAAGGTCATAATTTTAAGAGTTCTACAGTACATTAAAGCGTTTTAAAACATTTATCACCTAGATGGATATTGTTCATACTTTATTTGATGTAGGCACTGGTCTAACCATTTGTTCAGTACTAGCATCAAGCCAGGCACTGACCCTGATATCTGGTCACAGACTTTTAGCTTTGTATGGTAGACGTGCAATTTTAACCCTTAAAGCGCCAAGACAAACTGCATCTGAAAATGTCGTCTGTTTATGTCGTCTGCTGAATATTCTTGCAGACTTTTCAAACCTATTTTTGCATACAGGCAAACAGTGTGGACCCTGATCAGACTGCTCCTAAAGGAGCAGTCAGATCTGGGTCCACACTGTTTGCAAAAATGACTTTTAAAATCACAAGCAGATAACAAAGCAGACGACAATAGTTGTGACTGACGCTTTAAGGGTTAAGCAAGCTTTCCTGTCTGGCGAATGGTCTTGTTAGACACATCTGCTGGTAGTAAAATAAACTTGTTCAAGAATTAGGCTAAATATGGTGAGGAATTAAAATGAGGAATTAAGGTATGACATAGCTCCAGATGAGAGGACATATCCACATAATGATTTTCTTATTTCTCTATAAAAACCTATGTTGTTGGTACTCATTAGAAGTGCCTTGATGAGGCACTTCTAATGAGTACCTACAACACAGGTTTTTATTGAGAAGTAAGAAAAATATCAGTTGTGTTCGGTGCAAAAAACAACAAAAACAAAAAAAAAAAAAAAAAAAAAAAGACTACCTTATCTGGAGCTTTAAACATATTCAGGGTTTTTACAATATGAAAAAAAGGACTTGTTAAGGAGGAGTAATTGGTGATAATTGTGGGATAATTTTTCTTACTTCATTAAGTTTCTCACCGCTGTGGTTCGAGCCTAGCTCGGGTCATATGTGGGAAAGCCAAGTTCTGCTTACGGATGGTCAGGTGGTTTTTCTCTGGGTTCTCCGGTTTTCGCCCACCTTCGATGAACGATTGGCTCGATATAAGTGAAATATTCTTGAAAGGGCCGTAAAACCCAAATCAAAAAAAAAAAAATTTCTTACTTCTCCATAAAAACATATGTTGTGGGTATTCAGGGGTCAAGCTGGCTCAGAAATTTAGGGAGAAGTGACTTCTCCCTCCAGACAAAACAGGGAGAAGTTTTATAGGATGAGGGAGAAGTCAAGACTCAGTTAACCTATCACCTTACTGAAAGCATGGCACTTAAGGATTCACGACTCGCTTTACCGCATTGTCTTGGGAATTAACAAAAAAGGAAACAATTTTTACTGTAGATCTGTTAATTCTTACTTCTAAACCAATTATATGACCCACAGAAACACCGACGTGAGTAGGGCAAACGCATCATATCTGCACCCGTATCTTTTAGGAAACTAATCTTCTCAGTCAAAACATCAAGATCTGATAAGCTATAAACATAATGATAAAAAGAAATTTCTTAGCTAAAATGTCTGTCAACTTTTAAACTTAGTTTTTAGCAGTTTTAATGCTGTTTCTGACCAATTTTCAGCATGTAAATAGTTCTTTTATGAAAAAACTTACACCCACGAAAACTAATGACATTGACGAAAACAATTTTTTGGTCACTTAGTCAGGGTTCTCGGGGACGCAGAATCCTGCGTCCCGGGACGCATATATCATGGTCCGGACTCCTAAAAATTCCCAAAGCCGAGTCCGCCGGACGCATGTTTTTTTCCCGTGGGACTACTACTTATTATGATCGGATTATTTGACTGAAGTCTAAAGTCCGCCACGTGTTATTGGTACCGTCGGTAGCATCTTAAAAGAACAGTAGTAATCCGCCGCGTGCTTTTCACACCTGCGACAAGTACCGTTATTTGCTAAGCAAGCCGTAGTTACACATGTGTTGGCAGTTCACACTTCAGCGATCGAGCAATTAAAGCATGCAACTGACACCGGTATGCGACCCTTTCCCTCACTGTGTATTGCTTGCACCGACGACAGGTTCATCGAAAACGCACACGCAGGTGTCATGCTTGAGGCTGGCGTTTTTTTTTGTTTTTTTTGTGTGTGTGTGTGTGTTTTTTTTTTGTTGTTGTTATTAATAGATTTTTTTTTCCATTTCAAAATTTTCGGACGCTGAATTTTCGTCACTAACATCAAAAAAGCCCGCTTACTATTTTCTGTTAAAAGCCGACAAATGTACCAAATATCCCTTGGCGAGATAACAGTCTGCGCATCTAAACGGTTATTCTTGCTTGTCACTAAAAAAAAAAAAAAAAAAAAAATAGTTTCTAAGTCCCATCGAATCTATCCCGTAAGCCCTGTGAAGAGTCTAATAGGACTGCTCAGATGCACTCCGGACGACGGTATACAATGCTGGACCGTTCTAGTATAAGTTACATTTTCCATTGCTCCCGCATGAAGAAAGCGCGTGCTCGTAACGGTAGCGCGTGCTCGTAAGGGTAACGTCATTTGACAGCATGGCGGGAAACCTTTTTGGGAGAAAAACGAACTATTTCCATATTGCATTGTAGAGCATTTTCTTGTAAGAAATGCATATGAATCAGACACATATTCAAAAACAGAACTAAATTATCGAGACTTTTACCGCAAATCAAAGCAGCAGATCGAAATTTCAGCTAGTGAAGAAGTCCCGGACATTTTTTTCGTAGCGTGTATTGATCGCAGCACGGTGCAAATGTAAACATTAAAATGACGTTTTGCGGGAAGCTCAAAAGAGGTGTCCATGATCAGAATGTGCGGATAGATTGCATATATAAGTTTGCGATAGCATATAACGGAGCTTTCGTTGGTTTTGATTAAAATATTTTTCACTTAGTATCCAGAACACTCGAGATCACTTAACAGACAGCGACGAACGGTGGGGTATTGAATTTGAGTGCGACGATCTTTACTATGCAAGTAAAACAGGTTAGGATTGTCATGTCTCCCTGATCTGCAAAGATGTCTCTAGTTCCCCACGAGGGAGATATGACGTCATCCTAATTTCTGGGCCAATCCATTGAATTAACAACATCAGGATGTGTGATAATGACTACCAGTTGGTTACATGTATTGCTCGGAATAATACATAATACAAAGCACCATAAAAAAGTATGCGAAAATAAGGAAATTGATTCTTCATCAGGTATTTATAGAATGAAGTTACCGGGGGCGGGGGGGGGGGGGGGTGGGGGGGGGTGGGGGGAGGCAGGGGGGGACATGCTCACTATCAAAGGAGAATGAAGTACCGGGGACATGCTCACTATCAAAGGAGAGTCATGAAAAAAAAAAAAATAAATAAATAATAATAATGAAAAAAAATGGGACTCCTATTTTGAGGGAGTGGGACTCCTACTTTTTTGGCTGGGACTCCTACTTTTTACAAAAAGGGAGTCCCGGACTCCTACTTTTAAAATCCTAGTGAGAACCCTGATTGGTACCAAACTAGAACAGCTGTACGATTAGCCAATATAGGCTATATATGCTAATAGTACGGGTATGATTAGCCAATAGTACGGGTATGATTAGCCAATATAGGCTATTCGTACGGGGCCATATGATTAGCCAATATAGTCATATTGTGAGTTAGTGAATTTAAACAATGCCATATTTAAATTCACTAATTCCTAATCTTGAGCATAAAAACAGCCTTGTCTCTTTTTACCAAAAGTAATTGTTTCTTATATATCTTGACAATGTTTCAAGTTTTGTCAATTGATAAATGAATAATCTACAAGGCTAAAAACAACAGAAGATACCTCCGTGGAGAGAAAATGGCGGCTGTGACGACAGCTCATTCGTCCTTATACAATAAAAGTATTGGAATTCTTGGTAGGTCCTATTGAAGTACTGCACTGATAGCAAAAAATATTTATCTGGGGTCATGAGTGAAAAGGGCATGTTTCCAAAGGTATGACAGCATTAAATTGGAAATGGTATCCACCAAAATGAAACAAAACAGCAGTCACTTTAGTCGCGAAAATGTATTACTTTAAAAAATATAACTCTAGTTAGGCGAAACGGGACATTGTACGTAAAACAGATTAAGAAAGAACATTCGTACCATTACTTGTGAAATAAAATACCATTACTGATACCCAGTAAAATCAGCGAACGAGTAAAATAACTTAATTCTGTTGTTCAGATTGCGAAATAGAATCAAGATCAGTAAACAGGACGCATGAACTATTTCTTCCTAAGTTAAAGAACGACATGCAAGCGTTTAATAAGCTCGGTGTAAACTAGTGGACAATTAAGGATACACAATAACACCAACTTGGGATTACCGAAATCCAATGTTTACCGGAATCTACCGGAATCCAATATTAATTACCGAAATCCAACTATATTATCAAGTTTACCGTGATTTGTACGAATTGAGACATATACACTGTTAATTAATATATAAACAGATAATATGGCCAAGTTTGGAAGAATTTTTTGGAATGATAACGATTTTATTAACGTTTTTTACAATTTCGGAATCTACCGAAATCCAATATTAATTACCGAAATCCAAATATATTATCGTTTATCATGATTTGTGTAAATTTAGACATATGCACTGTTAGATAATATATAAACAATGACCAAGTTTGGAAGATTTCTTTGGAATAATAACGATTTTATTAACGTTTTAATATTTTTCATAGGTGGAGTTATTTTCCTTCGTAGCTTAGCTCTGTGATGGGTACATAGAAATACGGGGGAACACAGCGAACCATCTTTCATATTTTTCCAATAAATAAAGCTTTGATTTGACTTGGCCATATTATCTGTTTATATATTATTCCGGTAGAATCCGGTAAATATTGGATTTCGGTATTCCCAAATACCGACAAAAATAAGAAATATAACAAATTGTCGGCTGTTGAATTAGCCAGGGGTAAGCTTAAACAACTCTATTTAGTTGGTGTCGGAGAGTTTTTAGTTTGTATGCAATTCAGTGCAAATAAATAAATAAATAAATAAAATAAAATAAAAATAATAAAAAAAAAGATCAGGCGCTGTATTCGGTGTCATCTGCTGAATTAGCCCAGAAAGTGGTAAAGGTTAAGTTTGAACAAATCCAAATCCATTTAAATGAAGTATTTGTGGGAGAGTTTTTACAGTCGTTAGGCTACCGATTTACATGCAGTTATATGCAAAACAAAACCAATACTATGCTTTATATCTTGATATTTCATGCTTGATATCGTCTCCAGTGGAGACAATTTGCAGGAAAAATCAAAGCTTTTATTTATTGGAAAAATATGAAAAATATTTCGCTATGTTCCCCCGTATTTCTATGTACGCGTCACAGAGCTAAGCTACGAAGGGACGTAACTCTACCTATGAAAAATATATAAAAAATATAAAAAAAAGTTAATAAAATCGTTATTATTCCAAAAACGTCTTCCAAACTTGGCCATATTATCTGTTTATATATTATTTAACAGTGCATATGTCTTAATTTACACAAATCATGGTAAACATGATAATATATTTGGATTTCGGTAATTAATATTGGATTTCGGTAGATTCCGAAATTGTAAAAAACGTTAATAATATCGTTATTATTCCAAAAAATTCTTCCAAACTTGGCCATATTTTCTGTTTATATATTATTTAACAGTGTATAACACCATAACCACACAATAACATGGTTACAGGTAGATCATACAAAGCTCTCAATTAAGAATAGTTACACCTATCTTTGTTTACAGGGCTGTAAATTAAATATGACCTGTAATGTTCTTAATTTAGATCTCTCTCTCTCACTCTCTCTCTCTCTCTCTCTCTCTCTCTCTCTCTCTTGCTATCTATCCAGCCATCCACCGATCGATCCATCTATCCATATGATCCCTCTATCTTCTTTAAATGGTTCGATTACGTTTGATCATTTCGTCTTTTGGTCGTTCGTCGCGACTTAATTTAGAATTTAGCAACTATAAAGCAATGAATATTAAAACTCGGAACAGGGGTGTGTGTGTGTGGGGTGGGGGGGGGGGGGATGCGGGTTGCGTACTCTGAATTTTGCCTGCTACATAGGCTAGGGCTATTTTTTGGTGTTTAGAATTTTGAATTTTACTATATATATATATATATATGGAGAAATATGAAATACCATTGAACTGAGTGAGGTCCGATCCCACGATGATAGAGCCTAGCCCTTCTGAATGACCCGTCGGATAGGGTATATTTTTAGTGCGCTAGCGCACTCATTATATACAAGGAACTCTCTGAATCCACAGGATACTGAAGATTATAATTTAAGATTTAAACAAACTTCAACACAGAATTCCGGCCCAGGATCATTACTGAAGCAAGTACTTGAGAAAAAAGTGTATATGGAGAAAGATGAAAAAAGTTGCTATTTTTGTGGGGTATTGGCCATTTGCAGGTTTTTTTTTTTTTTTTGGTCACTTTCAAAACTGACTTTTTTCTGGGTATTGTAAGAATCGGGGTTAGAACCTTCTGTTGTAGTGATAGTTGTTTTTATTAAGTTTTCTGCTGTGCATCAGTTCAATGCCATTAAAGTAGAAATGGAGCTACTACTGGAAACTGTTTAAAGCACTTATATTACTAATACATACAATCATTATACAGGAAAAAATAAATGAAAACCACGCTTTTATATATATATATATATATATATATATATATATATATATATATATATATATATATATATATATATATATATATATATATATATATATATATATATATAAAGGCAAGGGGAATATTTTTTGGGGTATGCTAATATCTGCAGATATTTTTCTGGGTATGGCTGATATACTGGATATTTCTTGTTTGGTAAACACTAGATGCTGGGGCCTAGCCTATGTAGCAGGCAGAATTCAGAGTACCACCCCCTCCCCTCCTGGGAACAGGCCGGACATCGGAGAGACAGTTTTCTTTTTCTTTTTTCTTATTTTTTTGTTATTAATATTGTTATTTATTTGCTTCTGCAATAATTAGGATGATTTAATTAATTAGCACGGTTCAAAGCCTTCTAGTTATGGAAATTGACATTTTGTTGCTTGGCTACTTAATGTCGTCGTATCTTATTTTACGATTATTTATGATCCATCTTTTAGTGTGTCATGTGCTAGCAGGAGAAGTTAAATGATGCATTTGAACAGTTCTGTGTCTCTGCAGCAATCAGAAAAGGAGGCAAACCATTCAAAAGGGGAATGATCCGGGAAAAAATCAGAACATCAGTATACGACAAATATCTATATATGTGCAGAATCTATTTAGGTTCACAGCGCCCGTATGGATTTTGTAGAAAAAGGCTTCCACCGGGCATCCGGTGTGGGCCACTGTATTTCAGTGGGTCACTAAAAAGACCATAAATTCCTAATGACCGCGAAACGCCGGAAAATGCTGAAAAACGCCGGTAAACACCAAAAATATAGCAGAAATATATACATGTACAAAATGGGTTTGTTTGAGGGAAGGGTGTGGCGAGGAAAGGCGGGGTAGGCGGCGGGGCGTATATTGTCGCTAGGGGTATAGGATGGTAGGTAGGAGATAGCATGGTCCTCAACCTTTTGAAGTTAGAGATCATCTACCGAAAACACTATATTTTGTAGGACTGAAAATCTGGAAGGACTACAGACCCATCGCCCCACCGTGCCTTTTTTTTTTCCTGAAGAAATGATGTTTTCTTCCAGATTTTTTACTAATTTTTAGCAATACAATGGAGCAAGTTGAGGTACTTTTGAATGCAACAATATCCCTACCCAGAATTTTTGCGGTTTTCGGCGAGTAATCAGACGATACAATATGTTTTTCATCGAGAGTTTTGGTCTTTTCCAGCACATTTAGATGGTTTTCGGCAATACAATCACTATGACAAGATAAGCTGCTATCGAAGGCATCAGTCCAACACCGAAACCCCGACCCAATCACCAAGACCATCCTGCAGAATATGGTGTTTTCCGACGTAGTTATGTGGTTTTCGGCAAGTGATCTCTAACTTCAAAAGGTTGAGGATCATGCCATCTCCTACCTACCATCCTATACCCCTAGCAACCATATAATCCTACCTCTCGCTCACCCTTCCCTCCCACGAACCTTTTGTATGTATTTGTGCTATATTCTTGGTGTTATCCGGCGTGTTTCAGCATTTTTCGGCTTTCCGGCGTTTTTCGGTCTTTCTACTGTATGTTTCAAACTGTGGCTGTGTTCTCAAGCTGGAGACATACAGGTTATATGACTACCCCCGGTGCCAGAGAAAGGTCCTGAATAAGAAAATCAGGGATTTTTGTAGCTCTAGGAGAAATATCCGAAACATTGCTGATCCCACTTCAGATTGTTAGAAATAGTAATACCCAGGGATTTGGAGGACTGAACCTGTTTGATTTCAACTATGTAATTAAGTTATAGATGCATTCATGTTTAATTGTTTGGAGCCAAATGTCATTCTATGAGAGGGACACGGACCACTATGTCTATGTCATTCTCATGGAATTCTCATGACAACATTATTTTCATTAACCAACTGACTTCCTTCTGAGGAAATGTTATTTCAAAGTGGAATCTCAGGAGGAAGAACGAAACTTTCGGGGCATATCACTATGCTACAGGTACCTTGTGTACTATAGGGCCATTGCACTGATATTGGTGAATATTGTCCTGAGTTGGGATATCGAAGGACGTGAGCTTGCGAGCGTCCTTCGATTTCCCAACGAGGGACAATATTCACCAATATCAGTGTAATAACCCTTTTTATTATATAGCTATAAATATTTGTTTCGTTTCCCGAGGTTTCTAACCTTTAAAACGCTGTTTTGATAACTAAAATGTGAATTCTACCAATGCGCGTGATAAGGTTTGGCGCGACGTCACTGCATTACGACGTCATCAAAAGCAACGTAATCTAAGGTAATATGAGAAGGCATCCGAGTAAGCGTGCAATATCGAGTAAATGTGTCGATATCGTGTGATATCGGCACGCTAGCTCCTCGGCTTTTATCGCACATTTTAATCATTTAATATATATAGCTATATAATAAAATAAATTATGGTGTTCCCTTCGTTTACATCAACCACCGGAGTCAAATATTTAGATGGAAACCGCACTTCGACGAATCTTAAGGAAGAAAGCTAGAGAAGTCTACTCCCAACGGGCTTCCAGTGTCGGGTGCTGGCTTCTGTCGAAGCCCTCTTTGACTCAAAAACTATAATTTTCACGGAAAATTTTGTATGGGTATGATACATTTTGATAACGTGTTTACACTATATATTCGCATACATCAGCAAATCCTTTGGCCGAATATGGCTCGCTGGATTGAAATTCATAAACTTAAGGCAGCAGGCATTTCTAGTAATCTTTTAAAATGTTTATTAGTTATCTACATGTATCTGGTATAAAATAGCCTATTATGACTGGATTCCAATCAAAATGGAACTATTTACAAGTAGTAGTACCTCAAAGATCCATTCGGTCCGCTTCTTTTTCTTCTTAATATCATTGTTCGAAATGTAGGATCTATAGGTCTGTTTGCGGATAATACCAGCCTCTATATAGTTGTTGACAATCCTTCAGTCGCTGCGGAACTCGTAAAGGCCGGCCGAAAGAGACAATCAGACTGGGCTAAAACATGGCTTGTCTGCTCTTCTTCGCTCCTTCTTTTGGTGACTGTGAAGGCTGAGCTTCTTGATTGTGGCATTTCCTGGTTATCTTCACATGTTTTCACTTATATTTTTGTAACAATTCAATCCGGTAAAACCAGAATCTCTTCTCATATCATGGAAAATTAATAGATATGTGCATCCCCTTAATTGGACCAAACAAATTAAAGGAGTCAAATCGTATAAATATTTAGGAGTAATATTGTTTGCTCTTGACAAGAACATATGCATTATATTAAAGGCAAGTCGTGGGCAAGAAAAAAAAAAAACATTATGCATAGACTTTAATCTTGACCGCAAATCTTTTGAAACAATACATATATATACAACCTTCATAAGATCACTTCTAGAGAATGCAGATGTTATTTGGGACAACCCCACTCATAGTGTAAACATGGACTTGCAAAAATACAACCGGAGCTGCTAAAATTTCTACAAAACTTGTGGTTGTTCAAAAATGTAAATAATCTACCAGCCGTCAATAATCTTGGACTTTAATCTGAGAAATGCCCATTGGTTCCCGTACCAGTCACTTTCGTACTGACTGGTACCAACCTCTGGTATGAAGGCATGTGAGTCGCTTGCTTCTGCAGGATTCCATGGTAGGAAGTTCTAAGGCTATGTCGTTGAAGAACAATGTCTGCGTGTTTTCACTGCAAAATTTATAGAAATTCACATTCAAGTTTAATGGGTTTTTTTTTAAATTTTGTTAGAAGTCTCAGCGTTGTAAATGATTTAGAAACTACTAACGTCGTATTGAAAATTCCGAAAAAAAAATTATCAAGCAGAGATCTGACATTTAATGGGTGAATGTCTTTCGATCTGATAACGCGTTTATATTGATCAGTGTGTCTACGCTATTGCTATAGTAAAGTGTTTTTGTTTTGTTTTGCTTTTTGTAATTTTTGTAATTTTTGTCTAAGGAAACAGTTTTCAATTTTCTTTGCTGAGTTTGAATTATTGATGTTTCATAATGTGGGAGGGTGGCATCTACTATAAAAAAAAAAGGTAAGGGTGCGCTGCCAGGAGCCCGGGACCCTTCCCCTTTCCAGACACGACTGAGTCCGCTTTCCAGACAAAATTAAGGCGAACATATATCCCATTGTAGACAAACAATATGTGCTCATTTGCTCAGTCAGTGACCTTAAAAATGATCTATTTGCATATTATCAATATTCAGTTCAAGATCCAAAACGTGTCTTTCTTAAGGAACTTAATTCAGTTAATTAATAACTGGCTAAAAACCTTAAATTCTTTGTTATGGGGTAATTGCTACGGTTGTTTGTTCATGTATGAAAAACATATATATATATATATATATATATATATATATATATATATATATATATATATATATATATATATATATATATATATATATATATATATATATATATATATATATATGTGTGTGTGTGTCTGTATATAGTTTTATCTATAAAACTTAGCATTTGTTTACATCCAGAAAAAAAAATCTTTTTTACAAAACGCTTGACAAATTTATTAATGACTTTGGACTTAATTTGCTATTATAAAATTTGAAACTATGATCATTGATCTATTGGAAGTTTGTTCCATTACGAAAATATGCCTGTATGAATTTGACCCCCTTAAACCCCCCTTTTTAAGTAAAACTGGGGTTTACAGGGGTATACATTAATTTTCTTATTTCTGCTCAAAAACAAAGATTGTGGGTACTCGTTAGAACCGCCTCGCCGAGGCGGTTCTAACGAGTACCAACAATCTATATTTTGAGCAGAAATATGAAAATTATCAGAATTTTTTTATCTGAAAAGTTTCAGTTTTTCTATATATTTGAATATGCGTGTTTTCGTAATGTCAACTTCTGAAAGAAGCACCCAGTCTGTTTCAGAACATTATAAAACTTCTTATGAACTTGTTAAAAGGTTTGGTTAATAATTTAAATAAGCACATTTTTGCAGGTTACCTTAGAGCTTGTGTTGAGCAGGATCGGTGTGTAGAGGAAATTACACGACGTCTTGTGAAAGGTGTTTGGGAAGTATTAACATAACGGACTACTGTTAATGACGTACATTTGTAGCTGATAGTCGTTAATTGATAATCAGATAGAAACAATCAAATGCATTCTTTAATCCTTAAAGAAATTAGAAAATTCAAAGTTCACTTGAAAAACTAATCATTTAGTGTCTTTTATTTTTATTATTATTAAACAAATACTTTAATGCGATTCGTTACTGGATTCTCACCAATGGGAAGCTAATTGTATTAAATATTTGATTGGCCCTCAAATAACAGAAGAAAAAATGTATACAAAATCTGCAAATCAAAAGTTAAAAGATCAGTCTATAAAAAAAATGGACTTCAGATATCACACCACAATCAAATACATATACAGATTTTGTATGAGTTTCCAAAAAAACATTTATTTCAATAAATTATGCCAAAAGTTATAAAATTTAGAACAATGCGCAGGCTCATATGGATATTCACTGCTCTCGTTTGCATCCACGGAAGACTCAGATCAGCCTGTGCGTCAACCCAGTGTAATCAGAATCTTTGCACTGCGCATGAAGAAGGCTTGGGTCCTTAGCCACCCACTGAGCGGGCAATTCTGAATCTGAATAGACTGGATAGATGCCCAGACTGATCTTAGTCTTAATTGGTCGCGCAGTGATGTTAAGCGATGTTAGGTGTTAAATTATATTTAGACGGCAGAATATCATATCAAAGGCGACAAATGTTCAACAAAATTAAATGTCAATTAAATAAGCTTTTTGTTGTGGAAATTATCAGCAGACTGCGAAGTCCAGAGGATGGTTGCGCGGATGCGCAGGCTCATATGGGTATTCGCTGTTCTCATATGGCGTATGGACAGGCTCATATCATTCGCTGTTCTCATGTGGCATAAGGACAGTTCTTACGTTGCGGCGCATTTTTTTTTTTCAGCAGGCAGCGCAGATCAGGCGGCGCGGAAGCATATGGGTGTTAAATATACTTAGACGGCAGATTATCATATCAAAGACGACAAAACTTTCAACAAAATTATATGTCAATTATATAAGCTTTTTGTTCTGGAAATTATCAGCAGACTGTGAAGTCCAGAAGATGGTTGCGCGGATGCGCAGGCTCATATAGGTATTCACTGTTCTCATGTGGCGTATGGACATATGGGTAGTCGCTGTTCTCATGTGGCGTAAGGACAGCTCTTACGTTGCGGCGCATTTTTTTTTTCAGCAGACAGCGCAGATCAGGCGGCGCGGAGGCGCATGCTCATATGGGTATTCGTTGTTTTCATGTGGCTGAGGGACATCTCTCACGACGCATTTTATGCCCAGACACAGCGAGGTATTATGTTATACCGTCCGAAATTTTCAGTGTCCATCCGTCCGTCCGTCAGTGCTTCAGAATTTCGTGTCCACTCCATAACTCTGATACCGTTTCAGATATTTCCACGAAACTTCACACCGGTGTAAAGCATCATGAGACGATGAGCAGAACACATGAACCATAACTCTGGTCAACATATGTTTGGAGTTATTAACCTCTGAGCATTGAACATAGCCATTTCTATCATGTACTCGTGTCCGCTCCATAACGCTGATGCCATCCCTGATATTTTCACAACACTTCACACAAATGTAAAGCACTATGACATAACGTGCAGAACACATGAAAGATAACTCTGATTTGCCCATTTTTGGAGTTATTGCTCTTTGAACATTGAACATAGCCATTTCCGCATGTACTCATGTCCGCTCTGTAAATTGAAAACCGTTTGAGATATTTTCATGAAATCTCACACAAATGTAAAACACTATATGCCGACATGCAGAACACAGAACCATAACTCTGGTTAACCTACCTTTGGAGTTACGGCCCTTTGTACATCGTAAATTTTGAGAATAGCCATTTCTACCATGTACTAGTGTCCACTCTGTAAGTTGGAAACTATTTCAGATATTTTGATGAAACTTGTTTCAGATATTTTCATGAAATTTATCATAAATGTAAAGCACTATGAGAGGATGTGCAGAACACAAGAAACGTAGCTCTGGTTAACCTACTTTTGGAGTTACCAACCTTTGAACATAATAAATATTAAAAATAGCCATTTCTACCATGTGCTTGTGTCAGCTCTGTAAGTTGAAAACCGTTTCAGATATTTTGGTAAAACTTCACACAAATGTAAAGCATAAGTAAGGAAGTAAGTAAAGACTTTATTTATAGAGGGTTACATCATTTAGCGCATACAATTGGAGAACATGTGATTGCTAATCTTCCATGAGGCGCTCATTATTTATATATTTACACAAGATTGACCAATAAACAAAGTAACAGATGATGAACAGTTTGACTGTGATTATGTGTCTGTTGGAGGTCAGGATTTATGCATAAAATGATAAAAAAAATATTTAAAAGAGTAGAAAACATTTGTTTATCACATTTGGTTATAATGGATCAATGAAGACTCTTACCGAAATGAAATGTAAGAAATCTATTGAAACATTGTGTGAGCAGGGTACATGATATGAATATTAACTTTTCGGAGGTAAGAAAGATAATGTGAGGCCTGACCCTACAAGAACCGCAAACAAGCACTTAATCACAGTTCCTCAAGATGTCAAATACATACAGACTTAAAAGCAAAGTGTTAACTGACAGTATAAATGCACAAATACTAACAACCTCAATAACTGTGCAGACTGTTTTTCATTGCACATTGATAAGGAAATGTACTGACATAAAAGAAAGATTGAGATAATAGGATAATTACAAGCAATAGATAAAATGTTTAAGGATTGAAATATTCACACAACTCTGGACAAACCTTAAAGTTTAATTCCTAATATGCCACTGTTGTCCTTAACCATTGTAAACATCTATTATGAAATGTGTCAGTGTCAAGGGTTGGGGCATTTTAAACTTCTTCTGGTAGGCTGTTCCATACCAGGCATCCCGAATATTTCATACTGTGTTTGAAACATTCTGTCCTAGGCTTAGGCGGGATAAAGCAGCCAGCAGAAGCCGATCTAAGTTGCATATTGGTGCTGGCATTATTTTGTAGAGTGAACCTTTTAGAAATATATGTAGGAGCCAAATTAATATAGACCTTGAACATAAACTTGGCTTTTCTTAGACAGAGCCAGTCATATATGGACATGATATTCAAAGAGTCCATCGCTTTATAGGAGTCGTCAACATTGTAATCTAGAAATACTTTACATGCAGCTTCTGCAATTTATTTATTTTCATTTTGTTGGTCTCAGAAGAACTTCCCCAGAAAACATTGCATAAATCAATGTGCGATTGGATATATGACTTGTAAAACTGTACCCTATGAGATTGAGATAAGAACTTTTTTTTATTTTGTATAGAAGTCAAATATTGGAAACATTTTTTTTAGTTAGATGCTTAATATGATCTGACCATGTCAGATTATTGTCGACAAACACACCTGGAATTTTTTCATTTGAAATCATGTTTAGAGATTCGTTATTGCTTTTAAGATTCAGATAATCACTATTGAGCCGTTGTCTTTTCTGGTTTATCGTTACAAGCATAACTTATGTTTTGAATGAATTAAGAATCATGCCATTGCTTCTACACCAGATGTGTAGATTGTTCAAAGCAGCCTGAAGGTTATTCTCAATTTTTTCATAGAATCCATCACAAGACGATGTGCAGAACCGTGTTTCTGCTTAACCTACTTTTGGAGTTAATGGCCCTTTGACATGGAAAATAGTGACTTTTGTACTATATGTGTCTGCTCTGTAACTTGACAACTGTACGAGATATTTTCTTGAAACTTTATGCAAATGTATATCACCATGATATGATGTGCATAACACAAGAGCCATAACTCTGAGTTACCTGCTTTTGGAGTTACCGCTCTTTGGACATTGTAAAAACATGTAGTGATTCTAGTCATATACTTGTGCCCTTTCTATTTCTTGAAAATGGTTCTAGAGATTTTCTTGAAGCCTTGCAAAAATGTAAAGCAACATAAGATGACATGTAGAACGTAAGAACCATAAATCTGGCTTAATTGCTTTTTGAGTTATGGGTCTTTGAAAATTGAAAATAACAGTTCCTGTGATATACTTGTAAACTTTACACGAAATGTGAAGCACTGTGATGGGATCTGCAGGAAACAAGCCGAACTGTAAGTCTGGTTTACTTACTTTTTGAGTTATGGCCCTTTGAACATTAAAAAAAAAGTCATCTCTGTCATATATTCATGTCAACTTTATTTAGGGAAAGACTACTGCACCTTCGCTTTGATTTCATTTTTGGCAGAGTTATGGCACTTGCTTGATTTAGTGCAGTGGCGGGGCATGATGCAGTGCTTGCAGCGCTTTTATTCTTTCTTTCTTTATTTTATTTATTTTTGTTAGTGTGTGTGTCGGTATGACGAAATGGTAAGGAAGCATTTAACTCTTTCTTTGACGAGGCACCGTTTTTGTTAATTTTATTTATTTATTTTTTTTTTTTCATGTTTTTGGCACGCATAACAATCGTGAATAGTTCGTCCTTGATTTCTGTTCCTAATGAGGACTGCCAATTGGAATACAGGGTAAACGTTCGCGAGCATTTTGCATTTTGAATGCAGTTCTGGTTTGCGCTTGAACGAACTTTGACACGGCAACAAAAGAGCATACATCAAATGTGCAAGCGCTTTTAAAAGTGTATTTTAGATCGTTGTGCCTGTACATAATGGTATGTCTTGTTGATGAAGACAAACACGCCTTCTGAATAAAATTAAAAATCGTAATGGTATTTTTTCTTTCACTCTCTTGCTTTTTGATGCTTGTAGATTGTTCCAGTATCTTTAAATAATCAATATTTTTACTGATTGTTTCAAAGTAGCAGAAGACTCTAGAGGCAAAAAGTTTCCATCGCGCTATGCTAACAGTGTAGAACCAGATCAGACGCTACAGAACACAGCGTCTGACCAGTGTCTACACGTTTTAATATAATACATTTCTATCAAAAAATCAAATAAAACTATCACAATCACAAACCGTAGCCCTTCCCAGACATCAAGAGGAAGAGGAAACCAAAAAATCCAAACAAGCACAAATCGATCAAACGTACGAAAAGCATTAAGATTAGAAAAAAAGGTAAGAGAAAAGTCCAGGGAGTGCCACAATCACAAACCGCAGCCCTTCCCAGACCCCAAGAGGAAGAGGAAACCGACAAATCTAAACAAGCACAAACCGAACAAACGTACGAAAAGCACTAAGATTAGCTCTCTCTTCCCCAAGCGAGGTAATCGCAATAATAAAAGGACTGAAAAACACAAGAACAAAATGGCACAAGGTAAGACATACAACAAATCGCCTCGCAGAATAAACCACAAAGCACCAAAGAGTAAGACTAACACCGGGACCACCGCCTTAGAACGGTCAGTAGAGTATAAAGTTCACCAGACAACCCTGAAATGAAAAATAGACTCCGGATGCGAAGTCCCCTTTGGAAATACATTGTATAAAAGGAGAGTTATGGGAACAACAGACGTAAATAAATCAGCATACAGATTCATATTAAGGCATTAGAACAGAACTCCGTGTCGTTTCCATTAATAGAAACCAAAACACAACAGTCAACAAATTTAGTAAGCTCAAAGTGTTGTGCTTGAATTGTCAATCCATACAAAGTGTGGAGAAACGTGTAACGTTTTATGCCTTGTTAGACCTCCACAAACCAGATATTGTAATTGGTACGGAGTCTTGGCTCCACAAGGACATTTCAGACAGTGAAATCTCCCCTGCACACCTTGGTTACAATCCGTCCATTAAAAGAGACAGATCAACCGATGCAAAAGGTGGTGGAGTCTTCATCTTAGTAAGTGAGAAATTAATTGTTTCTGCACAGCCCCAGCTTTCCACAGACTGCGAAGTCGTATGGGCCAAAGTTCAAGTTGTCGGTACCAAGCCACTTTTAATTGCCGCATACTACCGCCCTTCTGAACATGACCAGGTAAGTGCGGAAGAACTTAAAAAATCACTTGCACTTGTTGACCCCTCCAAATCCCACATCTGGGTATTGGGCGACTTCAATTACCCAAAACTGTCATGGGAAGAAAACGAACCGGTAATTAAACCAAACTGTTCTAACCCTGAAAGGTACCAGGAATTCATTTCCATACTGGATGACAACTGCCTTACTAAAATGGTTCAAGAGAGAATAACATACTGGACCTCTTCTTAACAAACAATCCTACCTTAGTGGACTCCCTCAATGTTGTCCCAGGTATCTCAGACCATCAAGCAGTAATTTCAGTTGTCAGACTCAGGCCATCCATACAGAAAATCAAACCTAGAGACATAAATCTTTACTCCAAAGTAGACTGGGTCAGCAAGAAATGCAGGATTTTCCGACTGCATTTCCCTCTAGCTGTGAAGGTAAGAGTACTGAACAATTGTGGCAAGAGTTCAAAGGCGAGGTTGACACACTTATAAAGAGGTATGTCCCAACCAAAACTCTTAGATGCCGTAAAACCCTACCTTGGGTCACACAGGAAATCAGGAGAAAAATCAACCTAAGAGACCGCTTATATCAGCTGCAGAAAAATTCCACTGACACTGAACGGGAACGATTCAAAAAGGTAAAACATGAGGTTGACTCTATGCTGAAGACCTCTTATAATAACTACCTTGACAGTCTTGTCGGCATCATTGACGACTCTTTGTCTACTAATAGTTCTCGGCCAGATAACAAAAAGCTGTTCTCTTACCTCAAAAACTGTAGACGGGATTCTCGGGGTAGTGCACCACTAAAACAAAATGGACATCTTACCACAAACACTGTTGAAAAGGCCAACATCCTGAATAATCAGTTTCAGCCTGTCTTCACGCCTAAATCCCCCCTCAAACAAAGTTGTGCATTCAAAAAGTTCAATACCTCCAAGATGAAGTCACCTCAGCTCAGACAACATCCCATCTGACCTTCAGAATAAGGTCAACAACATGCCCGGCCTAAACATCTCAGTCAATGGTATTATCAAATTACTTCAGGGACTAAATCCCAGCAAAGCACCCGGACCTGACCGCATCAACCCACAACTTCTATAGGAGCTCAGTCTTGAAATTGCCCCAATCCTGCAGGCTATATTCTCCAGGTCACTGGTTGAAAGTTCCTTACCATCTGACTGGCTGAAAGCAAATGTCTCACCCATTTTTAAGAAGGGAGACAAGTCCTGCCCTGCAAACTACAGGCCCATATCCCTCACCTGTATTATATGCAAACTAATGGAGCATATTATTACATCCAATTTAGTGAAACATCTGGACAGAAATCAAATCCTTTGTGACCTCCAGCATGGCTTTCGTGCCAAGAGGTCATGTGAAACACAGTTCACAATGCTCATAGAGGAACTGCACCAAAACCTCCAGGATGGTAAGCAGACAGACATTATACTGCTGGACTTCAGCAAGGCTTTTGACAAGGTCAGCCACGAGAAACTCATCTACAAACTACATGGTTATGGTATCAGAGGCAAAACCCTGAGATGGATCAAGTCATTCCTTAATGGCAGGTAACAGACTGCTGTCCTTGAGGGGTACTGCTCTGAGGAAGTGCCAGTAACATCAGGTGTTCCTCAAGGATCAGTCCTCGGACAAATCCTCTTCTTGGCATACATAAATGACCTTCCTGAAAAGGTCAAAAGCCAGGTAAGACTTTTTGCTGATGATACAGCAGCATACTTAGCCATCAATAGCCTTGCTGATTCCCGGCAGCTCCCAGATGACCTTGACATCCTGCAGGACTGGGAGGTGAACTGGAATATGGAATTTTACCCAGAGAGGTACCAGGTAATACGTGTGACTAGATCACGATCACCCCTCCCCACAACCTACACGTTGCACAACCAAACACTGGAGGTCGTCCCGTGTGCCCGGTATCTCGGAGTAGACATTTCCCATGACCTTTCATGGAAGCCCCATATTGACAGGATCACCGGCAATGCTAACAAGTCCCTCTGTTTCTTGCGCAGAAACTTGAAAGCCAAGAACCTCCAGCTGCGAGAATGAGCTTATAAGGCCATAGTCCGCCCCCAGCTGGAGTATGCTGCTCCAGTCTGAGACCGCCATACCCAAGATGACATAAATAAAATTGAGATGGTACAGAGGAGGGCAGCTCGATGGGTACTGAACGACTATTCCCCATACTCAAGCATTCGGACATGTTGGAGAAACTCAACTGGTGTACCCTCGAGCAGCGGCGTGCAGATTCTCGACTGGTCTTATTTGATAAAATTATCTATGGCCACGTAGCAGTACCTCCCCCAACATATGTCATACCACTGAGCCGAACCTCACGGCGTACAACCCACTCACTGGCATACAGACAGATATACACCCGGACTGACTATTACAAGTACTCATTCTACCCTTTAACAGTCGTCCAGTGGAACCATCTCCCTCCCCACATCGCCACCCTGACTAACCTTGACAGCTTCAAACAGGCTGTCAGTCAGGTGTGCCACTCCAAACCATAAATATTACTACCACTGTTTTTATCCTCACTTTTCTTTCTTCTGTATAATAAACTAACACTATGCACTTTTATTCATTTCTCACTATCCGGACTGTTTTTCCCTTTACTTTTACCGCATGTTGCGAGGATCCCGGCACATAACACTCAGTTGAGGGTGTATGCCGTATTGAGAGATAGATAGTTCATCAGATCAAGGATGCTGACAATGGCCATGCCATTGGGGTTCCTTTTGCTTTTGCTGTTGCTGTTGTTGTTAATGATGATAACGATGACGATGATGATCTGCGGCTTATTTATTAGTAACTATATTTAATTACTACATCAGTTAACGTTACAAGGCCCATTGAGCAACTCTTCCCCCACCCCACTTCCCTCTCCCCTCTCACCCCACCACCGCCACCACCACCACCACCACACCATAACGCTTTCCCAACCTTGTCAGCATAGGTATTACAAATAAAATCTTAAGTCTTCATTAGATATGCAATGCTGAATTGTTTTCCATTTACCAGATCATGCGTCCGCTTGACATTATTGATTGCTAAACTATTGATGACCGGTTATTGGTAGAAGTGTTATTGGGTGAAAGCTAATTCTCATTAGAGCGCTTGCACAGTCAAAAGACAGTCAATGGTATTTAAATTTGTAATCGTCTACAAAACTGGGGTCTGAAACATGTTTGTATATGTTTCTAATTAAATGTTAGCTCGTCTGACATTCCAGATTACAAAACAATTTATGGGCTGTTCAGCAAGTAATGCGGTGTGTAAAAAATGTTTGAATCACGTCAGGCAAATTGGGACCATAGCGAATATGAATCCACATATTCGCTCTTTTTTTTTCCCTGCGATCTCATTTTATTTTATTTTTTTATATGTTTTCGCTTAATTTTTCGCAATAACTTTTTTACTTTTGCTGTTAGCAAAACGTGTTCATTGACAAAGTTGTAGCGCACGACCTCCGCAAACCTACAGAAGGTCATGGCTTCCTACATTTCACAAGGCTCCAATCAGATTAGCACTTCATTTTGCAAGATTCTCCTCGGGTCACAGCATTCCCACTCACATTTTGATTAAGGGGTACATGTACCCCTTGGGTTTAGCATTTGGGGGTACAGATCACTTTTTAAGGGTACACATATTTTGGGGTAATTAAATGCATTGTTAAGCACTGGGAAGACTTTATACTTTAAATGTAATTGTGGTCAGTTTTAGGTACTTTGTCTTAGTATTTTAAATAAAAGGAAAACTGTGCTTCAATCATGACATCAAGACGTCAGTTTTCCAAAACATATTCTTCAGTCAAAAGAACCTAATACTAACAGCCAAGTTCAAGTACTATTAAAGCTTCCTAGATATACAATGTTCGAAAACGGGTTCTGTCCAGAATGTTGTTTCTTTCGTTCAGTGTGAGCCGGACATACGGATTTTATTGAAAATCGCTACTGCAAAATGGCATGAAAGATTGGAAATTCTATGAAAGAGTGTATGACATTTTCCGGAGAGTTCTGAGCGCTTTTATTATTCATAACTGTTTATTGACTGAATAATTAAACTTTTTTCCAGAAATTAGGAAGTTGTGAAAACTTATGACATGTAGATTTTATGGCAATAAGTACATGTTTTTGTTGATAACAGTCATTAAAAACTTGTCTAAAGTAGTCATGCAGCGGTACAACTATCCTAAATTGATCTAAATGAAACAAAATATTTCTTTTGCATGCAGTAATTATCTATCTAATTGACAACTTTTGTATACACTTGAGCGAAACGAGCCGTATCGAAACTCGGAGAAAAAGAAGTGCCCACTGAACCGCAATACAATGTAATGGTCGTCAGTGATTGGATAATGCAAAAACGATCATACACAATAACCAATGAACAATAATCTTATCCCTCTCGGTAAGAATATAAATACATTCGGTGATCCCCGTAACGATCCTCGATCCATTTTAATGCACTGGTCGCACGCATTCGTTATTGTCCGCCAGCAACCGCAGTGTTTAGATGCTTTATTAATAATCAAAAGGATATGCTAATGAGCGAAAACTGACTCAGTAGGACGTAGGCATGTTTCAATTTATACATGCACCAAATTTTTGGTACGTTTATGTACGTAGATACCAACAATTCTGTACGCTCATGGCAGGTTATCTACGTGAATCACTTACTGCAGTACGTGAATGGGAATGCTGGGTCACACAATAAACCGAAATCTATAGAATACATATTATATGGGCACAGTAGTGTTGACAGGACAGATAAGCTTTTTACTTTTTGTAGGTTGTGTTTATGTTGATAAGAAATTAAGCTTTTCTTCTTTTTGTACACTGTTGATTGTGCAATGTATCCACTTCACATATATCCAAACCCGCTCAGTTATCAAGTCGCAGCGTGCTAGATAACATGGGGCCCAAAAAGGGCATAATCTGTTTTCCAACTATTTCAACTCAGTTATCTTTTTTCATAAATTTTACATTCTTCATTTCCTTTTCTATATATCTGTATGTAAATATAAAATAGAAAATCTCTGAAGAAGGCGAAAAGCCGAATGGCCTCAGGTAAACAAATCATTTGCACTGTTAATGATTAAACATATGATTTGTTCAGTCAAGCACATTTGAGGATTGATAAAATATGATGTCTCCGGATACGGCACCATATCCCTAGACCCAGGGTCTCCAGGTACACATTGTACCTGGAGACCCACAGTCTCAAGGTACAATACTGGACCTGGAGACAATTTGTGCAGGACTGTCTCCGGGTATGGCAGTACAATGTGTATAAAAATGCTTTTGTAACTTCTAAGTTTAAGGAATATTCTTTTTTTTTTTTGTGCTTTTCTGAAGCAAGGGTTTCAATAACATGATGTTTGCTAATTATGAACATTTTTCCTCGAGTAAACAATACATCTTTTGTTTGTCTGAAATTTGTCATGAAGTTTATCATATCAGGTACAAAAGCATGGGGATGATAATGTACAGTACACTTCGCTCCCAAATACTTCCATGTAGCTGGCCAAATGCTGCACTTGCATTGGCAATCCCAGCATTGACTTCATCATCAATGTGCACAACTCTAGACAATATGCTTCCAAGGTAGGTGAACTTGTCTACCACTTGCAGTCGTTGACCTTTCATTGTGATGGCAGGCTTCTTGTAAGGCTTTCCAGATGCTGACTGGACATACTACCTCAGACTTTCTGATGCTGATTATGAGATCATAGCTGTCACATGAATCAGATACTTGATCCACTCCTTTTTGCATTTTCTCTTCTGTTGGAGCACCCTTTGCCATGTCATCAGCAAAGAGGGACATCTAACACCTCTGTCTGCACCTTGGATTTAGCTTGCAACCTTCTTAGGTTGAAAAGTTAATTTCCCATCAAAGCGATACCTAATAGGTATACCATTGTCACCATCCTGGAAAGCATTTGTAAGCATGGCAGAAAACATCATGCTGAGCAGTGTTGAAGCTAGTACACAGCCTTGCTTAACTTAGAAAACTCGCTATCATTTTGGACCCTTGCAGGCATACCATCATGGAACTGCCGCACCATTGCTATGAATTTGGCAGGACAACCAAACTTTGCCATAATTTTCCAAAGTCTCTTGCAAGTGACTGTGTCAGATGCTTTGGTAAGGTTGACAAAGGTGATGTAGAGGTCCACATTCTGTTCCTGGCATTTTGTCTTGAAGCTGTCGTGCTGTATAGATCATATCTATTGTTCCTTTCTTTCCTGAATCCACACTGGTTTTCTGGTAGAAGCCCTGACTGTTCAAAGTGTTCATTCAATCGAGTAACAGTGTAGCTGACACTTGTGTTCGTATACTTTGTTGCTGACAGATATTTGGGTATACAATCCAGGTGACAGGCTGCTATACCCCACATTACTGACTGACACAGGGGTACAGTGTAACTGACAGGTCTTCATATACTTTGTCGCTGACTGATATTCCAGTATACACACCAAGTGTCAGGGGGCTATACCCCAGGTTACACAGGGTAATAACAGTGTAGCTTACAGGCCATATATATTTTATTTCTTGAAGAAACATATGATGCGGGTACTTATTAGAAGCATCTCACAGAGGCACTTCTAATGAATGCCCACAACATATGTCTTTTTGGAGAAATAAAAACAAATGTCAATTTTAATGCAAGTAAAACTTGGTTTGACAAGTGGATTTTGACCATTTACTTATCCGTAGACTAGTAATAAAATTTGATAATTTCACAACCCTGTTGTAGGGCTGTGTTTTACTGCCCAAGTGATGATACAATATGGTTCGCAATACTGGTATGGCAGTATGCAATATAGTAGAAACTTTGTAGAGCCTATGGTGGCGTCTCAAAAAGTACTTACTCTGTCAAATTCCCTGTCCATTGTTTCTGTAAGCGTTAGTATGTATATATGTGACTTGATAATTGTAATAAACTATAGATAGGTAAGATAAATTTTGTTTTTATTACTGAAGTATAACATGCAGGAGCATTTTGGTAGGGTTTTTGTTTGGTATCAGTCTCCATGTTTATGTTTCCACACTCTCTTTAACCCACATGGCTCTATATATGACCGTTCGTCTGTTTTTTTCGGTCGATATATGTCATTGAATTCAGATAGGATCACCAGACTCTGTATTGTTTCAAGGACAATCAGAGATTTCCGAATCAAGCACAGTCTACATTCATGACCTGACATCATAAAAAGTCCAAAAATTCATTTTTAGTTTTTCATACTTGATCAGGGCTTATCATTCTCGGCCCAGTTGTTCAAAGCTAACGATGTCGTTAGTTAACGATTCGGTAAAATTTACATCGAGTGATATGCAAATATGCTGAAATTTTTTGCTGAAAAAATGTGAGTAGCTTTGGCAGTGCAAAAGCTACTCACATTTTTTCAGCAAAAAATATCAGAATATTGTGTATTGAATCTGCTAAAACAGTTAACAAAATGACCCTTAACGAGCTTGTTAAGCTAATGATGCTTTGAACAACTGGGCCCTCATTATTACTTACAAATATGCAGGTAACCACACAATATATACCGTGAGTTTTAGGGGTAAATATTACCATATCTTGTCAAATATTGAACAAATGGTTTGTAAATCTGTTGAATTAGTCGCCGGTGATAAGATATATAGCGTGAATGTTTGGAGGTTCAGTGTATGGTTGCGAACCTATAATATTGTATACTTAGTCCCAGTAAAGCAAATAAATGTGGCTAGAATAGATTGTGGCTGTTCTGCCCACATGTACTCGACAGCACCTTTTCTCTTGCTAAATAAGACTGTTTTCAGCATCTGTTGAGCTACCAATGTATATTGGTCAGACCAAGGGAAAATGCACCTTCAAGCATCACCGAGATCAGACTGTTCATCTTCAATCTGATGTGGCCTTGCACCATCCACATATTCTCAAGGATGTTATTTTGCTTGGCCTACCCTGTCCGTGTGTGGAATTATTGGCCTTAGTGTAAAATAAATCAGTGGACACACAGAATGACCTGGGCCCAGTTGTTCAAA
Source organism: Anodontia alba (assembly GCA_964016985.1). Classification (NCBI taxonomy): domain Eukaryota; kingdom Metazoa; phylum Mollusca; class Bivalvia; order Lucinida; family Lucinidae; genus Anodontia; species Anodontia alba. Next base: position 27,013,764 of record OZ024825.1, read on the forward strand.
GCGTCGTTAGCTTAACGAGCTCGTTAAGGATCATTCCGTTAACTGTTTTAGCGGATTCAATGCACAATATTCTGATATTTTTTTGCTGAAAAAGTTTCAGCATATTTGCGTATCGCTTGATATAAATTTTAACGAATCATTAACTAACGATGTTGTTATTTTGAACAACTGAGCCCTGGTCTTTGCAGTCTGCATATCTCCTGGAGACTGTTTTCTAGTTGGAAGGATCATTATGAATTTCAGACAGACTTGATTCATGAATGGCATAGCAAAAGTGAAATTGTGGCAGGTCCTGCACTTCCTTGTTGTGTGAACGGGATGACAAAAAAGGGCAGACAACTGATGATCATGCCTTGTGCTGTCTGATCCTCACTCTTCTCAAGCTAGTGAAAACAGCAATGACTGTTATCAGAATGTATGTGTACGTGAAAGCCACGTAGGCATAGGAGATAATGAGGCTGCTGTAGTAAAAGCAAAGGCCTCGCTAGATCTAGACGTTATGAATTTTAAAGTTCCATTTATGGATTTTAAACCTTTGATCAACAGGTACATCTGGTTCACATGGCAGATGTCATGGGACAGAGAGACATTCAATAAACTACATGAAATTGAACCGATTATTGGTAAAAATATCACATTGACTATTCAATCATTAGCAATGTGGATTAGGTCAAGACAGTGTGATTGCTCTCCCTTTCTTACTTTTTGAGTTACTTTGATTTGGTCAAGATGACGTGTTGCGTACAATAATGATTGCTTACCCTTTCTTACTTTCTGTGTTACTTCCCTTTGATTAGTTTTTATCAGCTAGACTATCTTAAAGCCCACCATAACTTGGTAACTGTACAGAATATCTGGATGAAACTTCATATTAATGTGTATGAGGTCAAGATGATGTGTAACATGCAAAAATGATTGTTCTCCTTTTCTTACTTTTTGAGTTATTTCCCTTTTTTTATTAGATTTTTTTTAACCTTATCCAAGTGCATGCGATGACTAGGTAACCATACATAATATATTGATGAAACTTTATAGCAGTGTGTATGAGGTTGACTGTGTGTAACATACCGATACAAAAAGATTGCTCTCCCTTTCTTAGTTTCTGAGTTACTTCCCTTTGATTAGTTTTTTCACTCTCTCCTGATGCATGCCATAACTAGGTACCATATGGAATACCTTGATGAAACTTTATAGCAATGTGTATGAGCTTAAGGCAGTGTGTCACATACCCTTTGATTATTATTATTTTTTTTTTTTTTTTTTTCACACTATTCTTATGCATGCCATAACTATGTAACCATATGGAGTAGCTTGATGAAACTTGTACCTATTTAGTCATGGAAGCCATGGGGCAACATAACAAGCATACATTTGTAAAACGTCACATATTTTACGCCTTTGTCCAGCTGTATAGATAGGGTACCCTTGTAAAATAGTAATCGGCATATATTGCCCCGCTTTGCAATGCTCTTGTTGCCTATTAACTTAATGCTAAAATTGTCATTTTCAGCAGCATAATATTTATGCTAAAATGCATTATTAACCCTTGTCCTGCTGAATAAATTAAGATGCCACACCTTTTCCAAATTTTCAGCCAATCAGATTACTTGATCCAGATTGTTGATATAAATTCATATACTGAATGACAAACAATGCAGATCCAAATTCATATACTGAATGACAAATGGTGCAGGTCCAGATCAGTTGGCTTCTTCAGAAGCCAACTGATCTGGATCTACACTGTTTACATCTACACTGTTTGCAAAGGCAGGGTATATCCGGGTTCAGCAGGACAAGGTTTAATTAAATTTACTTTCACATAAATTCTGGTTGTAGCTGTTGTACATTACATGCAGTTTGCTGTTTCACATGATTTAAAATGAATCATACATCTAACAGTGATTTCACTGAAAGAATGACATCCAAAGCCACACTTGCAATGGTTAATAGCTAAAAATAAGACAGAAGGAAATAGGGAAGTGTAGCTCTAGATGAAGTGTTTTTTGTTTTTTTTTTAATCTGAACAGTACTGATATTTTATTTCTCCATGAAAATGAAAACAGATGTTGTGGGTATTATTAGAAGCACCTCAATGAAGCACTTCTAATAAGAACACACAACATGTATTTTGTTGAGTAATAAGAAAGAATACCCTGCTTATCTGGAGCTGACAAATATCATTTATTTTAACCCTTGTCCTGCTGAATAAATTAAGATACCACGCCCAGTTCTAATTTTCAGCCAGTCAGATTACTTGATCTGGATTGTTGCTATAAATTCACAGTCTTAATGGCAAATAGTGCAGATCCAGATCAGTTGGCTTCTGAAGAAGCCAACTGATCTGGATCTACACAGTTTTACAAAGGCAGGGTATATCCGGGTTCAGCAGGACAGGAGTGAAATTGAGTTTTCTGTTTTGATAACAGGTCAGTTTGAGATCATTTTATATCTGCTCTGAAAACATTTAGTTTGTGGCTTTGGCAGCATTTTTTGATGGTTTTTATTCAATTTCTTAAGAGTGTTCAGTGTCATTTCTGAAATGATATCTGAAATGATATCTTAACTCTTTTACCTCTGAGTTTCTGACATGAACTCTTCTATATCTGAATTTGGACACATCTGTTGTTGCAAATAGGGGTTTCAATAAAAAGTCAGTAACAGAATGGCAAATTACGAGCCATCTCCTATCTATCTGCAATGTTTGCAAAGGAATCTATTTATCCTGTAGGGATGAAAGAGTTTATGTCTGATTTGATTTACATGTTTCTTTTTGTTTTAACCCTTGTCCTGCTAGCCCGGATATACCCTGCCTTCGCAAATAGTGTAGATCCAGATCAGTTGGCTTCTGAAGAAGCCAACTGATCTGGATCTGCACTGTTTGTCATTTAGTATGAGAATTTACATCAACAATCTGGATCAAGTAATCTGATTGGCTGAAAATTAGAAATGGGCGTGGCATCTCAATTTATTTCAGGATGACAAGGGTTAAACTCAAACAAATTGCTTGCATTTGCACATTTCCATATCCTGAACTTACATGTTTCCTAACGTTTTTATGGCCACTTAACACACTGTACCATATATTGAAGACTAAGGTATAGATGTAGGACTTCATAAATGTTGGCATAAGGAAATAAAGCACAGTCTTAGATAATACATGTAATGTCTAATAGTCTTAGAGAGATATCAAAATTTGGGCACTGTAGACGAAAAAAAAATAATAAAAAATAAAACCCAAAGGTTATCCATGTTATGAAAATACAGCTTATGATATGGCAATTTTTTTTTTTTCAACTGAAATGCTTTGATATTTTTCTTATTTCTCCATGAAAACATATTGTGGGTACTCATTAGAAGTGCCCCACAAAGGCGCTTCTAATGAGTAAATGTACCCACAATATATCATTTCATGTAGAAATAAGAAAAATATCATATGGATGTCCTCTCTTATCTGGCGCTGTGATGAAGTATTCTGACACATAGCTCTTGATAAGGCACCTATTCAACCAAAAAGTATCTATATTTTTCTTATTTTTCCAGGAAAACATATGTTGTGGGTAGTCATTAGAAGCGCCTCACCGAGGTGCTTCTAATGAGTACCCACAACATATGTTTTCCTCGAGAAATAAGAAAAATACTTACCTGATACCCATTCTTATCTAGACCTATGTGACAGCAAATATACATGTACAGAATCTCATCAAATGCATTGTCACATCTTCTACCAGGTGAAAGGGGGCCCATTCTCTGGTCAGCGTAACTGACTTATTCAGAGGGCCTGTTAAGGAGGAATATTTGGTGATAATTCTGGGATAGATTTTCTTATTTCTCCATTAAAACATATTGTGGGTACTCATTAGAAGCACCTCATTGAGATGCTTCTAATGAGGATCAACAACATATGCTTTTATGGAGAAATTAAGACAATTATCCCAGAATTCAGTTATCACCAAATACTCCTCTTTAACAAGTCCTCTGCATGTTATAATCAACAGTTGTTATTGCTGGTCACTTCCACAGGCTTATGCTGAGTTACATATCAAGATAACTAAGAAATCCAGCTGACACCAAGATAACAGTTGAGAAATCAAATGTAGTTTTATCTTGTGTACTCAACACACTGCATATTTTTTACGTTACAATCTTTGTGAACAAGTTATTAAGAAGTAAATTTGGAGGCATAACAATGGTAAGAGATAAAGATTTTGTTTGAAAAATACTGTTTGTTACAGTTAGTTGAATAGGTGCACTTCGAGGTTTTGCCTCCGTTATTCAAGGGAGATAACTGTTTGCAAACAAGAATTTTCTTTCCAAGTTTTCCTTTTAAAAATGGGAGCTACATATACTGGTTGCAGATAGGAATTTTCTTCTCAAGTATTTAAATCTTTTTGAAAATGGGGGCTAGTCATAAGGTAGAATTAGCTCCCCAAAGGGATATACTGTTTGCTGACAGGAATTTTCCTCTCAAGTATTTAAGTCCTTTTGAAAACTCAATTATTTAGGCCAACTTTCCAAATTCTGTTGCTTACTGACTAAAGGACTGTTTGCACGCATGGTGTCTGGGCGAGGTAACCTAGTTAGGAATTATAACTAGGCCCATTTCAAGCCAACCCAGGAGCCTAGTTAAAACTAATCTGGATTTTCGACATAGCTTCTATGTGCCTCGGGTGCCTAGATATGTTAAAAATCTACCTGTCTGTCTGTTGGGGTTACTCATAAAGGAAAGAAATAGTTCCCATTTTTAAGGGATATACTGTTTGCAGACAGGAATTTTCTTCTCAATTATTTAAGTCCTTTTGAAATTGGAGGCTACTCATAAAGGAAAGAATTAGGCCCAAAAGGGATGTACTGTTTGCAGACAGGAATTTTCCTCCCAAGTATTTTAAAAGCCCTTTTGAAAATCGGGGCTACTCATTAATTTAAAGGAAAGAATAAGCTCCCAAAGGGAGCTAATTCTTTCCTTTAAAGACTAGCCACCATTGGAAGTTGGTATATACATGTATGTCAAGAGTTATTTCTCTTTAAGTTGTATGTTTTTGTTGTTTTTTTTTTAGGACAGGCATTTATTGATATTCCATTTGAAGAGTCTGCTAAGAAACCTGTTAATCAGTATTTCTCTTTAAGGTTTATGTGTTTTTTGTTGTTTTTTTTCTAGGATAGGCATTTATTGATATTTCATTTGAAAAGTCTGCTAAGAAACCTGCTAATCACTTATATGAAAAACCAGTCCTCAATTTATTTAGTGGGAAAAGTGGAAAAATATTTTAAATATCTTGTAGTGTAATTATAATTAAGTGTGCAAAGAGAAATACATGGATAATAAGATTGAATATATCAGAGAGTTGTTAACCCTGGTTCTGTTGATTCTGGGTATGCCCTGCCTTTGCAAACTGTGTAGATCCAGATCAGTTGGCTTCTGAAAAAGCCAACTGATGTAGATCTGCACTGTTTGTCATTAAGAATGCAAATTTATATCAACAACCTAGGTCAAGTAATCTGATTGGCTGAAAATTAGAAGCAGGTGTGGTATCTTGGATTTATTCAACATGACAAGGGTTATGGAGGAATATTGGGTGATAATTTTGGGATATTTTTTTCTGATTTCTCCAAAACATTGTGTTTTGATTTTTGACTGATAGCCCTATTTGCAACAATGGACATGTCTGAATTCAGTGATTGAAAAATCCATTTCATAAACTCAGGGTGGAAAGGGTTAATACTGAAGTGTCCCAAAATTTCAACGAGTTCCTTTAATGCTTGATATGCTGGGCAAAAATTTCAGCAGATGACATATTGAAATATTTTTCTTATTTTTCCCAGGAAACAGGATTTGACATTTCATGCAAATTGTCTCCAATAGAGACAGTTTACTTGAAATGGCAAATCCTATATTCTGGAAAAATAAGAAAAACATATTCATCTGCTGAAACATATTCATCTGCTGAATTAGCCAAGAGAGTGGTAAAGGTTACTGATTATCTTTTGCAATTTCAGGCTGCTTCCAAGGGCTGGAAGTCAGCTTCCACCATCTATGAATTCACAGCCAAAGATATTGATGGAAATGATGTGTCTTTAGAAAAATACAGGTGAGAATATAACTCGGGATACTGTAATAACCCTAAGTATTTGGACAGACAGGCCTGACCAAACAGTGTAGACCCAGATCAGATGCCGCATTCTGCGGCATCTGATCTGGGTCTACACTGTTTGCCACTCATCCAACAGTTTTTGACATATTGACATGTAGTAAAAAAATGGACCTGTCCAAAATTTAGGATAGGTACGGCAAACAAATATTGTGCCCCAATAGGGTAAAGGCAGTATTTTGGCTGTTTGTCATGCTGCATAGAATGTACTTTGTGATAGTCACAACATACCTGATTTACCCTATATATTTGGATATCTTACCATTCTTGGAGCCGGCCTCAGTGGCTCATTTTGATGCATGTCGGACAGGTGATCAGAAGATAGCTGGGTCAATCCCAGAAGGGTGCGGTAACGTTCTTTCTTGGAGATTAATCATAAAATATTTTCTACAGTCATTCTCTCTTTTCTTTTGATTCAAGCAGGGCAGTTGTCAGTTTCTGGCAAAAGAATGTACATGTACACACACAAGTACTTGTTAACTGCTTAGAGGACTAATCCTGCCCAGAAAAAGAGTGGTTAGGTAAACATACATGCCATAAGCTGTGGACTAAAATCTGTGAGATAGGGCAAAATTTTAAGGGCAGTTTGACAAAATTCTGTGAGATTTTTTTAAACATCACTTTAGAGCTCCCCCCCCATCTGAAGTCATTTTTTTTTTTTTCATATATATATATATATATTATATAAGAAGCTTGTGAAAATCACAACTGTGTGCGTTTTATGTTTATTTATTCATAAAATCTGTTGTAAAATAGTGTGAAAATTCTGTGAGATTTGATTTTTTATGGGAATTCACTTCCAGATGGGCCAAATTCTGTGATATTTTATCTCACAGTGTGAGATATGGCATGTATGGATAAACTGATCGTTTGACTTGCTCATTAAACTCCAAACTAACCAACTATACTTGGCCTAGTCATTGAACACATCCCTTTGACCTTTGGTGGTGTTGCTGGACGAGTGGCAAACAGTGTAGACCCTGAGCAAATGCTATATGCTACAGTGGCTTATCTGGATGTTCACTGTTTTTTAGGTGCACTTGTCAGAAAACTTAAGGTAAATATCATGCCTGTATGGCACATATATGTATCTTGTCATAAATACAAAAAATATGCAAAAGTGACAAAATTTACCTCAAAAAATATAATTACTGATATATTTGGAGAGATATGCCTGAAAAATCAGTCTAGGCCAGACCCTGATCAAACTGCTCTTATCAGGGTTGATGCTGGTTTGTCAGCACATGTTAGACACACAGTAGATAAGTCAAATACACACATTCAGATTTTAGGATAAGTATGGTAAGGAATAACAATGTTAAGAATACAATATTGGGACTCATCCCTCCACCTTCCATAGTCATAGCTCCAGGTAAGGAGTTTTTTTCACCCAAGCAGTACTAATATTTTTCTTATTTCTCCATCAAAACATATATTGTGGGTACTCATTAGAAGTGCCTTGCTAAGGCGCTTTTAATGAGTACCCACAAATAAGTTTTCATGGAGAAATAAGAACAATATTACTTGGATACTCCCTCTTATCTGGAGCTCTGCATATCTTCTCTGAAATGTTTAAACCATATTGATTTTGTAATTGTGTGTCTCAAAAATTACTACGTATCAAACGGTGTAGACTTACCAGACTCCTTGTCTGATCTGGGTCTAACCTGTTTTCTGAGAGGATCCTGATAACATTACGAAACCAAGCCTATTCAAATATACTGAAAATTTTACCAACAAAAAAAAATGAAAATTTTCAGATAAAAATTCTAATATTTTTCATATTTCTGCTCAAAATATAGATTGTGAGTGCCCGTTAGAACTGCCTCGACAAGGCAGATCTAACGAGTACCCACAATCCATGTTTTTGAGCAAAAATAAGAAAAATAATTTATACCCCTGTAAACCCCAGTTTTACTATATAAAAGTGGGGTTTACGGGGGTCAAAATTATATAGGCATGTTTTCGTGATGAGATGCTTTTTTCAGTCAAAAAGTATTGAAGTTTTTTTTATTTCAGCACGAAAACATATGTTGTGGGAACTCATTAGAAGCGCCTCGCCAAGCTGCCTCTAATGAGTATCCACAACATATGTTTTCGTGCAGAAATAAGAAAAATATTTACCAGGTACCCACTCTTATGTAGACCTATGATGTACTTTATCATATGTAATTACAATACTTTGTTTATCTACAGTTGTGTCTCACACAATTAACCCATTGTAGACTGAATAGACTCTCCCACACTATATATTGGAAGAGTCCAATTTCAATTTAGGTATGTCTGGCTATGAGATTTACATTTTCCTAGAGAAAAAATGGCTAAACTATTTGCAAACAGTGGAAACCCTGATCAGACGCCGCATGTTGCAGCGTCTGATCTGGGTCTGCACTGTTTGCTAATTACCCTTTTACGGGTCTCCTGACTATAATGGGTTAAAGTGCTCATAAGGAGAAAGCTCTGGGACAAACCTCCAAGGGAAGTAATTCCAGTAGTGAAATATTTTTCTCCCTTCCCATTATAGACGGGTCTTTAAGGTAAAAATTTGCGCTCTTTCAAGCAAATTCTGTTTGTTTTTTTTTTTTTTTAATAAACTGAATGTTCAGCAGTGTTTGCTGTGAAAGTAAAGTAGGCAGGAATTGTTTCTTCTTCCTATCTTGGAAGATGTCTCCCTATTTTTCCAAGAGGGAGACATCACATCTCCCTAATTTTCTGGGCCAGCTTCATGCCTGAAACCTCAAAGTAAAGTCACTCCAATCAAAAAAAATATATATGTGTCTCCCTTCTCATTTGGTCCAGTCTTAAAGGTAAGAATGTGTGTTGTCTGAGAGCAAGTTCTGTCCTAAAAGAGCAGCAAACATTTTTGAGAGGTTTCAAATACCAGGAAGGCACCTTCTTGTCAAACATTATCACCATTTGCAAAATGGTGCTAAAATCTTTCAGCTGTATCCGTTCAGCTGAAAGGTAAAGATGTCACATACAGTAAATGTCTTAAAATATCATAACCAAAGTTTCTGACAAAATGGCATATACAAACAGTGTAGACCTAGCTCAGACTGCTCCTGAAGGAGCAGTCTGATCAGGGTCTACACTTTTTGTCATTCATCAAAGTAATTTAAGAAACAACTGCATAAAAAGCAAAATTGAGGACCCCCCCCACCCCCCTCACCAAAAAAGTATGGAACAAAGAGTTAGAAATTTTAGGATATTTACAGTAGCCATAGCAAGACTAAATAAGTTGGTAGTTGGCATCACGAAAACATTCCTATATAATTTTGACCCACTTAAATCCCACTTTTATATAGTAAAACTGGGGTTTACAGGGGTATACATTATTTTTCTTATTTTGCTAAAAAATATAGAATATGGGTACTCATTAGAACTGCCTCAGCAAGGCAGTTCTAACAAGTACCCACAATCTATGTTTCGACTTGAAATTTGAAAAAAATATCAGAATTTTTTATCTGAAAATTTTCCTTTTTTTATGGTTGTAAAATTTTCAATATACATGTATTTGAATAGGCATGTTTTTGTAATGCACAACTTGCTGCCTTCAACCATGATACCATCCCATAAACTGTAACCATTCATTACAGGAAAATGGTTTTCTTATTTCTTGATAAAAACGTATATTGTGAGTACTCATTACAAGTGCCGCATACCACAGCATATGCTTTTGTGGAACAGAAAGAAAAACGTCAACAATGTATATGTCAATATTTGGTTAAAAAAAAGCGCATCTGGATCTAAGGCCTGAGTCAAGTACTGCAAGTCGCTTGGCTTACAGCATCTCTCTGATCTCTTATGCCAACATTACAAGCCAAAATCCACCTATTTTCCTGCTGTCTCTGATTAGAGTCTTTGCTGTCTGCTTACAGTAGCAATGGGTAGATGATCAATAAGTGAAAGTCAAGTGTTTTTTATTAACTGATCACTAATTTGAAAAACAAAATGCACCTTGAAAGATAAGGTTAACTTGTTTGCTTAACTTAATATGCTCATAGGAGCAGTTTGATCTGGGTCTGTGCTGTTTGTTCATGCCCCTCTGTCTGAATCTTAGAGTGTATATGGCATATTAACCCTTAAACTGCCAATCACAACAATTGTTTTGTCATCTGCTTGTGATTTTAAGTCATTTCTGCAAACAGTGTGGACCCAGATCAGACTGCTCCTTTGATCTGGGTCCACACTGTTTGCCTGTATGCAAAAATAGGTTTGAAAAGTTTGCAAGAATATACAGCAGACGACAAAAACAGACAACATTTTCAGATGCAGGTTTTCTTGGCATTTTAAGGGTTAACTTATTTGCAGACATATAAATACAAATTGCAAAAGCTTTTGTTTTCTTGAACATTAATCCACTGCATGTTGGGTAAAAATTTCAACAAATAACATTTTGAAATATTTTTTATTTTTCCAAGAAAATAGGCTTTGTGAATTATATCTTAAGGAGACAATTTGCATGAAATATCAGTTCCTATTTTCTGGGAAAAATAAGAAAAATATCATCAGTTTGTCTTCTACTGAGTTAGTCCAGAGAGGGGTAAAAGTTAATTTGCTGTCTGACTATGCACATGGAATTTGTTAGATAACTTTCTTCTTCAGGGGTCATGTGTGCCTCATTGTGAATGTGGCCTCTAAATGAGGTTTTACAGAGAAGAACTACAATCAGCTAGCTCAACTGCACGCCGACTTTGCTGAATCAAAGGGCCTCAGGATCCTGTTGTTTCCTTGTAACCAGTTTGGGTCACAGGTATAATAATTACACTACATTACCATCCTTACACACACATCACTCTTAACTATAGATAAGGCACTTTTTCGACAAAATTTATTGATATTTTTGTTATTTCCCCACAAAAGCATATGCTGTGTGTACTCATCAGAAATTCCTGTGAGGAACTTCTGATGAGTACCCACAACTTATGTTTATGTACAGAACTGAGAAAAACATTTACCTGATAACCTATCTTATCTTCAGCTATGCATCACTGGTTATATATAATATATGTTATATGAATTTTAGACTGAATAAACTCCCCACACTGTAGATTGGAAGAGTCCACTTTCAATTTTTGGTATGTCAGGCTATGTGATTTTTATATTCCTAGACAAAAATGGCTAAACTATTTGCAAACACTGATCAGCATCTGATCTGGGTCTGCACTGTTACCCTTCTGGGGGTCTCCAGACTAAAAGGTAATTTGCATAAAGCTGGTTTTTGCAGCATGTATTGGTACAGACAGGCCAGAGCAAACAGTGTAGATCAAGATCATATACTGCAGAGAGTGTTATTTGATAGGTTCTACACTGTTTGCCACACAGCAACAGGTAGTAAAATTGTGTTGTTCAAATTTTATGACAAGACTGGTAAGGAGTATAGATGTCCCAATACTGGGTAAATATTGTAGTCTCATTGTCGTGGATGTCAATGTTCATACAAGTTTTATGCTTCGCATCACCTTACAATATTATGGTAACAAGCAGGCATACCCAGGTATCAGAACACCATAGTTACTTTAACCCTTCTCTTGCTGAACACACTTGCCCTGTCTTAGCAAACAATGTAGATCCAGATCAGTTGGCTCCTGAAGAAGCCAACTGATCTCGATCTGCACTGTTTGTCATTAAATATGTGATCTTCTGTCAAAAACTTGGATCAAGTAATCTGATTGGCTGGAAATTAGAAGTGGGTGTGGCATCTTAATTTATTCAGCATGACAAGGGTTAATATTTAGATACCATAAGTTAACAGACAAGCATAGATCCTGATAAGCAGGGTTGTCTACATGGAATTTTTCTTATTTCTCAATGTAAACATAGTTGTGGGTACTCATTAGAAGCACCTCTTTGAGGTGCTTCTAATCTTTGAGGTGCTTCTAATGAGTACACACAACATATATTTTCATGGAGAAATAAGAAAAATATTGCTAATTTTCAACTGAAAAATGTGCCTTATCTGGAGCTATGAACCGGGGTCCAGATATTTTGTTTTATTTCCTCACAAAAAACAAATGTTATAGGTACTCATTAGGAATGCCTCATTGAGACACTTCTAATGAGTACCCACAACATATGTTTTTGTTTTTTTTGTGAGAAATAAGAAAGATATTGGTATCTGTCAGTTGAAAAAAGTGAGTTATTTGGAGCTATGCATACTTCATTACACACTAAAGAAATTAACCCTTGCCCTGCTGCACCCAGATATGTCCTGCCTTAGCAGACAGTGTAGATTCAGATCAGTTGGCTTCTGAAGAAGCCAACTGATCTGGATCTGCATTGTTTGTCATTAAGAATGTGAATTTGTATCAACAACCAGGATCCAGTAATCTGATTGGCTGAAAATTAAAAGTTGGTGTAGCATCTTAATTTATTCAGCAGGACAAGAGTTAAACAAATCCATTTCACTGCCTGATGCATGGATGTATCTAAGACATTCTCTTGGCAGACTCTGGACAAACTGATCCTTTACAAACTCCCTTGAAACATACCTATATTGGATGATATGTGGGTCTACACTGTTTGTTCAGACCATTCACTTAGATTAATACAGTTGCTCTAAAATATTCTATTTTTGTTGAAACAGAAATAACATCTTTGTTGTTTTCTACATCTTAGTGGACCTAGCAGAGGATTCACATGAAATGTCAAGACTTATTTTCTTTGAAAATTGATAATAATAAAATTTAATAATTATATAATAATGTTGTCTGCTACAATTTTGCTTGGCTCTTTGACCCATTTTAGTCTGGAGACCCACAAAAGGGTAATTGGCAAACAGTGCAGACCCAGATCAGACAGCAGAACACGGCATCTAATCAGGGTCTACACTGTTTACATTAAATACAGGAATTTCTATAAAACATAGTAATAATTGTTATGGCCGAGCACTCCTACCTTCGATTATCTGCCTTGGCAGATTACGCATAGCTTCTAAGTATATATTCAATCTCTGACAACTGCGTCAGGGAGTCGACTCTTTGGCTCAGTGGTTAGAGCATTGGATTTTTATCCGGGATGACCGGGTTCAAATCCCAGGAAAGACGGGATATTTTTTCAGCTATGCTTCATTCCTGTGTTGCGACTTTCATGTCGTAAGATGGGGGCTGGTCCGGGATTGGACTTTATACGCCGAAAATGGCTTCACGTCATCATAAAATGATGACTTCCTTGAAGAGGGGGAGTGTTACGGCCGAGCACTCCTACCTTCGATTATCTGCCTTGGCAGATTACGCATAGCTTCTAAGTATATATTCAATCTCTGACAACTGCGTCAGGGAGTCGACTCTTTGGCTCAGTGGTTAGAGCATTGGATTTTTATCCGGGATGACCGGGTTCGAATCCCAGGAAAGACGGGATATTTTTTCAGCTATGCTTCATTCCTGTGTTGCGACTTTCATGTCGTAAGATAATAAAAAGTAACCAGACATCCTGCTATTGGAAATAGACCAGTCCAAATAGTTGTGATAGAAGAGTCCACTTGACCTAAATGGATTAAAGGTTAATACAGATACCTTTAGAAGTACTACGGTAGATTTCCCTTTAGTTCGAACAGGTAAAAAAAAAATATTGATCTGGGTGTTCGAATTATACGAAAATCAGTTTCAGAAAAAAAAACACTGTTCGAACTATTTTAAATTGCGGAAAATCTCCGATAAAAACTAAACGAGCATGATAAAAAAAATCAATAACTAACCATCAGTCCCTGTGTGATGTGTCGACGATTTGAGCTATTTTCCCACTGTTGATTGAACTAGAAAGTAACTCGCGGTATTTACCGATAATTGCTCATGGTTGTGCGAATTCCCTAACAATGGACCATTTTCAATAACAAAAACATTCTATGTCACTTTCTTCTTATGCTCAGAAAACAGTAGCCTGGTCATAAACATAAACAATTGACGTCACTCTAAACTTTCTTCAGTTATAGAGTAACATTATCATTTTGATGCGGATAATTGTCTTTATTTGTAATAAGTCATCCGTATACTATGCATTTCAACATTCCTTAGACTTTGGTGCGGACGTGACACACGACAGTTGTCTAAGGCGATCATCAAAAACCGTCTATAAAAACATCAAACTAATCGCTTGCATAACGGAAAGCGGTCATTGAAAAAAGGTACCTTACCAACTAAAACAAAACAAACAAACAAAAAAAAAAAAAAAAAAAAACTATGATAGGGCAGCAGTTGTCGCATCCGCTTATCCCGATCAGGACCAACAGTTTGCTTGACAGCGTTAACAGGACTTAGAAATGTTTTTATGCGCAGCCTGATTTAGGCCATCGTTTCTTGCCTAAGAAGTAACCATTTTGCGTTTCACGAGTCTACCGGAAAATCCCAGTGTTCTGACTAGTAAAAAGCGCACCTTATTGCAAATGCGAAAATTGCTAATCCAGACAAGTCGGCGCGGTCCGATAAGGGTCTAGTTTATTTATAGTGCATACTTACAAGGACAGGTATTCTTTACGCAAGATGTTAGCAGTTTTATTATTTTGAAAAGCGTGCGCAGCCGATCGGGTTGCGAATAATTCTTGTAAGATCCCTTTTTCTTTTGTGGACACCAGATTTTTGCTCACGGGTAATCTCTGTGAAACATACTTGTTGACCTTGTTAACCTTTACCGATTCAGCAGACAACGAACTGATAACATTTTTCTTATATTTTTTTTTTCAGTGTACACAATTTGACATTTCAAGCAATTAGTCTCCCGAGGAGACTATTTGCAAGAACAGTCGGCTGCTATTTTCTAGGACAAAAATAGAAAACGTTCATCAGTTTGTCGTTTGCTAAATTTGCCCACAGCATGGTAAGAACTAACATGCTTAAAATAGCACCTGCAGTCAGCTGGAGAAACCGTGTTAACACAGATTTTACCCTTAAACCGCCATTCACAACTGCAGCAAAAAAAAAAAAAATAATAATAATAATTTATTTCTATTTATTTATTTTATTTTTTTCAGAGAATAAAGTCTTGACATTTCAGGTGAATCATCTCCTAAGCAGATGCTTCACATGAAATTTCAACTTATTTTCTCTGAAAAATTATAATAATAAACAACAAAAAAAATTTTGCTTGGCGTATTTATATTTTATTGGTTTGTATAATTTACATGCAGAATTCTTTATCCAGATCTTTTTTGACAGAGTTTTTAGGGTGCCTTCTTTGCCCTTAACCCTTGCCATGCTGAATAGATTAAAATTCCACACCCAGTTTAGCCAATCAGATTACTTGATCCAGCTTGTTGATAAAAACCTTTACATACTTAATGACAAACAGTGCAGATCCAGAAGCTAACTGATTTGGATCGACACTGTTTGCAAAGGCAGGTCATATCTTGGTTCAGCAGGACTAGGGTTAATTAAATTCAGAAAATATAATCAAAGTGCCATCTGCTGTATTAGCCCAGAGTGGTATTCAGCATATACAATGTCGTCTGCTATGGTTGTGCCCTGAAGGAAGCTCTATAGATCAGATGCTTCAGTTGTTTCAGGAAAAAGAATTGATATTTTGCTTGCCATACTCTCTGAAAATGTATGCTGTGGTACTAATTGGAATTGCCTCACAGAGGCATTTCCAATTAGTACCACAGCATGTTTATACCTCCCGGCATACAAAGTATATAGGGGCTATATAGTGTTTGTCTTTTTGGTTGTTTGTGTGTCAGTTAGTAAAACAAAACTGTAGACTACACACAGAACACCAAAGTGTCAATAAAACATATCAAAAAAGAAGATATGAAAAAGCAGGTCACTTCGATTTAGATATCAAGCATTACCATGGTCCAAAAAAGCCAAGTATGCCTGCAGGTGAAAGCATACATCCTGTGTTGTCTCTGAAAGTTTTAGCAGAACAATCTGCACAGAAGAGCACAAGATTTAGACTTCGGATTTCTTAAAAGCATAGCATGTGTACCGAAAACACCTGAATATGGTGGTTTTAATACAAAACACGAGAGAACAGAGTCAGCGCCTTAAGCCTGCAACTACTGTTATGTACACTCCGCTTATTGACATGGTTCCCTCAGATCCAGACACCTTGATGACAGCCATGTATGAAGCACAGAGGCTGACAGTAAAGTGTGGACAGACGTTCACAATATTCATGGCAGATCAGCAGTTATATCGTGTGATGGCCAATGTCTTGTGGGTGCACCCAGAGTTGTTTCCTAATTTCTTTCCTCGTTTGGGAGGCTTGCACATGTTAATGAGCTTTGTTGGTTGTATCAGTGTATTGATGGCGAACACTGGTCTAGAAGAGGTATTGAAAGCTGCATTTGGTCGGGTAGCTTGCATGCTGACTGGGAAAAACTTTCCTCAGAACGTAAGGGCATTGCAAATGCTGTGTGAAGAGCTATTGCGGGACATCAGACACAGACACATTTGATGATTTGCTGCAGCTCTTGGAGAGAAGAGCAGTTCAAAGTAGGACTACCAAGCTTTGGCTTGATTGTCTTATCAAACCAGTTTTGATTATGATGTTATTTGTGCATGCTGAAAGGGAAACAGAGTGGGTCCTACATTTACATGCCGTTGCTTTGATGATGCCGTACTGTTTTGCTGCAGGGCATGTCAACTATGCAAGATATGGCCTGTATTATTTGTTGTCAATGGAAAGTCTTCCAAAAGAAGTTCATTCCAGATTTAGAAACGGTGAACATGTGATGCGACACAAATCTGGTATTTGGAATGCCATCTGGTCTGACATGTTCACAGAAATGACATTCATGCGATATGGACATGGTCCAGGTGGACTGATAGGAATAACGCTTTGTCCTTCTGCCTTAAACCGCTGGGATCTCAGTCTACATACATGTAGTCACCTCTTGAAAGATTTGGATGATATGAGAGACAGCACCGAGTTGCTTACTGTCACTACACATAAAGAGGAAGCAGCTCCAAGAATTGACTGATGCTGCTGACAGGCACAATCTGCCTGAGAAGTTTGACAGCTGCATTGATCCCCTGAAGCCAGAAGAATATACAGCCGGTATCCTTAATATTCGAGGGTTGAGCGCAAGACTAGCGTAAGTCAGATGGTTGTTTTTCCCCAAACCTAATCTCCTCACCATGAAGGCGTTATGAAGATTACAACATTTCTTTCTGTAAACAATGAAAATTTAGGTGCCATTGCTCGTATGAGCAATGGCACCTAAATTTGCATTGTTTACAAAGGGGTCCAAGTTGCCCCTAAACAAGGGTTTCAAAAATATGTTTGAGTTACAATAGTTTTGCGCTCAACCCTCGTATTGTGTCGGGAAGAATAGGTCCAGATTTGGTAGATGTCGATAATGCTGTCAGTATAGGGAGAACACAGTGGCATGCATATGAAAGCTCATGGCCAGAGGGTTTTAATGGAGCTTTGTTGAAAAATGTGACCACCATGGCAGTCAGTAGAAAAGGCGTTAAATTTGGAACTGGCACTGTTTATGACACACAACTGATTTATTCACGGGTCATGGGATTGGTATCAACTCAACCTGTTGACTTACAAGATTTGTTCAACTATGAGCTTGCTCCTCTTCCAACATCAATGTTTGATGATAATGGTAATATGAGAATATCAACTTCAAAATCAGTTCTTAAAAACAAATTGCAAGTAGCACAGTCGACACGAGCTTTGGTAAAGCCAAATGTAATCATCATTGCTGGCTGTGCAATTCTTTGGTGCTTACACTGGCCTTCTAATGCAACAATACAGGATTATGTAGACAGTTTCTGGCATTATTTGTCTCGACGACTGAATAGGTGTGATGTGTAGCTGATATTTGACAGATACTATGAGTATAGCATCAAGAGTGGCACAAGAAAAAGTCGAATGAGCAGAAATCTGGTACTATCAACAACTGAAATTAAGTACACTGTTAATTTCGCAACAGCTGATACTTACCGCTACAGAAAACAAAGCTCAGCTGATTGACATGATATGTGAGCAGGTCAAAAACAGAGCTTTGAGCATCCCGGTGTAACAGTTTATCTTGGGGGGCAAGATGGGTATCTTGCCACCCCGCCCTGGGCAGCTTGCCCCCAACCCCAGAAAACCTGGCAAACTCAATTCAAAATGATATTTATTTTTTTTTTATAACAAATTTATATCACACAATTATCAGTAGTAATGTATGTTTTTCATTATTTTTCTCTTTTTGGGAGGAGGTTGGGGCTAAGATACTGTAGTCTAAGCATTTTCCTCCCAAACTAAGAGGTCCTTGCAGACACAGTTCAGAAAGATATTTTATCACTTTTAATTGATTTCCCATTGAACAGGTCATTAGAGAATTTCCAGTATTTGATATTACCTATCTTTCTTCTAACTGGAAGTGGGGTGGGGTGGTAAGATACCCTGGCCTGGGCAGCTTGCCCCCCGGGGTGAAGATACCCTGGCCTGGGCAGCTTGCCCCCCACCCCTGGAAACTTGGCAAACTCTGATCTGAAAAGCTATTTAATCATTTTAAACTTAAAATTCTAATACACAGACATTAGAATGGTAGTAGTACCTGCTTTCACATATTTTTTCTGCGTAGCTGTATAAGCTGGCTTTTGACATACTTCTTGGTATTAGTCTCGAATGAATAAATAGTAATTTGCGATTGGTTAAAAATGTGTAAACTTCTGTAAATAAGTAGGGGTAAGTATAGAATTTACCGATGTTTGATGAATATATTTGTGACTGAACAATCACTTAATTATGACATTTATCTATTTAAAATTGTACAGTATGGCAATGCAGATGTTAAACAATGGACAAAAATACCCATAATTTAAATAATACCAATAAAATAGTTGCAATGAAATAAATGATTATAGACAAGCTTTTAATTCTGTACAGTGTAACTAAATTGTTTGATATAAGCGGCCCAAACGCTAAGCGAACAAGGGAAGTTCAAGTTTACTTCTCTCCACTGTGTCCATAATATACAGAATTATCATGTGCCTTGTATTATGTGCAAAAGGGATGTAAAATTGCATGGTTTAATTTTATATAATAAATAAACAGGAACTATGCCTTAAGCTTGGTAGAAATATTGGCAACATAAATAATATTGTTCATTCTTAACTAGGTAATAGGTTTGTTGAACACCCCTTTTATTTATTCACGGTGTAAGCGGCCTATTGCATTGTGAACGACACGAAGAAGAAATATTACTATTTTTAGCCTTTGCTTCAGGTAGGATTTTTTAGAATATCTCTTCTCATACCGAATGGAATTTGTTCAAATAAAGCACAGAGTATGCGGAAAATCAAGGTCTTTCTGGTGGTGTAAGCACTATTCTGCGATCTGGTCTAATTCTCGAGAACATTCAAAGAATGTTTTTGCTGTCAATCTGGGTCACCGGAACAATGTACATGAATTTTGACGAAAAACATTCTCCGAATGTTCTCGAGAATCAGACCAGATTGCAGAATAGCACTGACACCACGAGAAAGAGCTTGATTTTCCGCGAACTCTGTGCTTTTTTTGAAAACAATTCATCAGGTATAAATCGAGATATTCTAAAACATCCTACCTGAAGCGGAGCTAAAAATAATAACAAACTGTGCACTCAGTCATTTGGTCACGTGTTTCCCATGTCTGAAAAGTCAGTGTGTTGGAGGGCCGAATGATTGTTCAAAGTTTATGAATAGAGACCGTTATTTTTCGGCTATTTGAAGTATGGTGCGTTCAGTCACTGTGAAATTAAGTTAGATCACTATTGTTGTTTAACCAATTCATCTTTACAATTAGATAATCCGTTCCAATTAATTATGCAATAATATTGCAAACAGTTATTTAAACGATCAAGAGAGAGAGAGAGAGAGAGAGAGAGAGATGTTGTTTGCTGAAGTTTTCTTGTCCTGAATTCACTTTCTCCGTTTTCTGACGGATGCAGAATTTTCCTAGTTATTCCCCTTGAATAGTAATACAGAGGCTCAACTATTATGAGATTTAATTCCAAGTTTAAGTCTTGAACATCAGAGAGAAAAAATAATAATAATCATTTAATAAATTACATAAAAAAAGGTAGAAATGTAATATTTAATGTGATTATCTGTTTAGATTAGAGCACTTGGTAGGAAGAGGATCTACAACTCGATAAAAATTGAAATTTAATTGAAACAATAATATATTGTGTGACTAAATGGTCACTCTATGTGAACCAGTTGCTTGTAGCTTAAAATATCTGAACAGTCAGTCATCCAAATATTGACACACTCACACTCGGCATCTGACTGCGCCACTAGCGCTATATTGTTTGAGTTATCCTTCACCGGAGGCAGCAATGCCGGAGGTGGACGGATAAACACACCGTCACCAGAGGCAGCAATGCCGGAGGTGGACGAAAAAAACAAACCTACTGATTAACCGCTTAGAGGACTAAAAATGCCCAGTAAAAAAAAAAAATATATTGACACACTCTAACTATTCTACGCCAAACTATTCACGTGAAATGTTGACATTTTACAAAGGAAAAAAAAAATAAGTGTCTGCTACTGTTGTGATACACAGAATTTTCTCTCATTGAAAAGAGGTAATCCCAAAGTTCAGTCCTAAATAAAAAATATAAATTGTAAGACCCCATTTAATTTATTTCTCTGTTACCCTTACTGTTTCTTAGATCAAAACTAAAGTAATAGATCTATGTTACATGAGGCTGAATTACACAGTACACTATAGATCATAATGGTACTGATAATTGACCATTTCAAAGAAAAAAAAAGTGCCCTATTGTTTTGCCCGCATGCGCAAAAGTGCCCTACCCAGCACCCCTCTGCCCTAAAATCCTAGCTGGAGCACTGAGAGTTATCCCTCTTGTTGTAATAGCAACCAAACCTAGTACGAGCTGGTTGGATTTTTTTTCAAAGAAATGTTTCTTCAGTAGAAGGTCTTTAAATCTTGTTAAAAGAATTCTGTCTCAAAATATGCTTCCAGTTGTCGTGGTTACTTTTCATTATATATGGAATAATGTAGAGTAAACTTGACAGTTCTTCTTCTGCACAACCTATGGTCCAATTTCAAAAATTTTGTACAAATGTTCCATAGGTGAATGTCTATCAAATTTGTTCAAATTATTTTGGTTGGTTCCTCATATGTCTGTCGAAAACACTTCTAACATTTTGAAATCAGCAACTAATTAGATTTCAATAATACTCACAAACATTACTGGATTAACCATCCATCAAAATTTTTCAAATTAATTTGTATCACCAAAAGAAAAAAAAATAAATCACCAACAAAGGGCAGGGTCTGATATATATATATATATATATATATATATATATATATATATATATATATATATATATATATATATATATATATATATATGCAGAAAACTTTGAAAATATCCTTCCACCAGGCTAAAAAAATCTGCTTCCCACATGAGCAATCCAGGGCCATCATTACCCTCTTATTACAAATTAAATGCATAATGTATGTTTTTTCCAGTTTTTGCCAATCTTCATGGTCAGTGTTACACTTTGCTAACTCTTTATCAAAAAGGTGCTTGGTTGGCAAGGATATTTCTAATACTAGTAAAGTATACAAATTAACACACAAAATTATATGCTTTACATTTATATGCTAAATTGCTTTTCATTATTTAGCACAGATGTTTACACATCTGAGTACACTCTCTTTCCTGCCAACTCTTGTAATATATACAATGTTATACAGTATTAAAACTTTCTTGATTCTGTTTGAATTTGTAATAAAGTTTATATTTTAAAGGCCTTCTTCTTTTCATATTGAACCACAAAGTTGTTTCAATATTCATATTCCAGTACCTCTTACGCCGTTTATCTTTTTTAAAGATATTTCTTGTTTCACTTTATGGGAAGGGATTAGGGCCAAAATACTGTGGCCCAAGATGTTTGCTTCCAAGCTCAGAAAATCTTGTAAACAAAATTAAATTCAGACTTTTATATTTATCTTTTTAAAGCAATTTCCCATTTAACAGGTCATTTGAATATTTCTATTTTTTTTGTCGCACCTGCTTGTAGCAGGGTGCGATATAGGCGTCTGCTTTTCCGTCCGTTCATCCGTCAACATTTATGCCGAAGTTCGACATTTATGTCAAAGTTAGTATTCTAATCAACTACAAGACTAAACAACCATCAAACCTTGCATGAAACATCTCCCTGACCTCCTGACTTTGCGACATAGGCGTCTGCTTTTCCGTTTGTCTGTCTGTCCGTTTGTCTGTCCGTCTGTCAACATTTATGTAGAAGTTTGACATTTATGTCAAAGTTAGTATTCTAATCAACTTCAAGACTAAACAACCATCAAACCTTGCATGAAACATCTCCCTAATCTCCTGACTTAGGCATCCCCTTTTCCATTCATCCTTCTGTTCGTCCGTCCGTTCGTCTCAACATTTATGTCAATCTTCGATATTTACGTCAAAGTTAGTATTCTAATCAACTACAATTCCACAACAACCATCATACCTTGCATGACACATATCCCTGACCTCCTGACTTGGCAGGTACATTGACCCGGTGACCTTGACCTATATTTCGCGCTCCAGTGAATTTGACACAATTTACGTTGACGTTCCAGATCTTCTCAACTATAAGGCCTACAGCTACCAAACCTTGCATAGTGCTTCTCCTAGATGTACTGATTCGGCAGGTACCTTGACCTGGTGACCTTGACCTATATGTTGCGCTCCAGTGACATTGACACATTTTGCGTCGACGTTCGATATCTCCTCAACTATAAGGCCTACAACCATCAAACTTTGCAAAGTGCTTCTTCCCAATGTACTGACTCGGCATATACCTTGACCTGGTGACCTTGACCTATATTTTGGCTGCAGTGACTGGCATAATTTGTCAACGTTCCAGATCTCCTCAAGTGTAAGACCTCTAACCACTAAACCTTGCATAGTGCTTCTTCTAGATGTACTGACTCAGCCTGTATCTTGACCCGGTGAGCTTGACCTATATTTTGCGCTACAGTGCCTTTTACACATTTTACGTTGATGTTCAATATCTCCTCAACTATAAGGCCTACAACCACCAAACCTTGCATAGAGCTTCTCCTCAATGTACGGACTCTGCAGGTAGCTTGACTCATTGACCTTGACCTATATTTTGCGCTCCATTGACTTTTACACTTTTTTCGTCGCTCTTCCATATGTCCTCAACTATAAGGCCTTCAGCCATCAAACCTTGTTTAGTGCTCCTTCTTGATGTACTGATTAGGCAGGTACCTTGACCCGGTGACCTTGACCTATATTTTGCACTTCAGTGTCTTTGACACATTTTACGTTGATGTTCGATATCTCCTCAAATATAAGACCTACAACCACTAAACCTTGCATAGTGCTTCACCGCATTGTACTGGCTTGGCAGGTACCTTGACCCGGTGACCTTGACCTATATTTTGACACATGTTACATTGATGTTCAATAACTCCTCAATTATAAGGTCTATAACCACCATATCTTGCACAGTGCTTCTCCTTGATGTACTGATTTGGCATGTACCTTGACCTGGTGACCTTGACCTATATTTCATGCTCCAGTGACTTTTACACATTTTACATCAACGTTCCATTATCATTGGGCTGTATAATATGAAAAGTCAGTGCCGAAGATATAGCCATTAGAGGGAATGGCACTGGCCTGGAATATATGTGTCCCACTAGGCACTTTGTCTACATTTTTTTCAATCCAGTTTTCCAACTAAGCACTGCTAAGAATGAAATAAACTTAATTAATAACCAGATTCTGATTGTGGCTCCTGTGACTTTTGCCCCAGCGGGTGCAAAGACGCCTTCCGCAGAATTCTTGAATTATCTTTCTTTAGATAGGCTGGGGTGGGGGGTAAGATACCCTGACCTGGGCAGCTTGCCCCTCCTGGGGTGAAAATACCCTGGCCTGGGCAGCTTGACCCCCACCCCTGGAAACTTGGCAAACTCCGATCTGAAAAGCTATTTAATTATTTTAAACTTAAAATTCTAATGCACAGACATTAGAATGGTAGTAGTACCTACTTTTTCACTTTACGGAAAGGGATTGAGGCCAAATTACTGTGGCTCAAGAAGTTTCCACCCCAGCTCAGAAAATCTTGTAAACAAAATTTAAGTTCAAAATGTTAATTTTACATTTTTAAAACAATTTCCCATTTAACAGGTCATTTGAATATTTCTGTTACTTTTTATTATCTATTTTTTTCTTCAGATAGGCTGGGGTGATGGGTAAGATACCCTGGCTTGGTCAGCTTGTCATAGTAATTGAGGCCAAATTACTGTGGCCCAAGAAGTTTGCTCCCAAGCTCAGAAAATCTTGTAAACAAAATTAAAGTTCAGAATGTTATTTTTAGTTTTTTAAAACAATTTCTCATTTAACAGGTCATGTGAATATTTCTATTACATACTTCATTAGAATGGTAGTAGTACCTGCTTTTACCTATTTTTTCACTTTACAGGAAGGGATTGAGGCCAAATTACTGTGGCCCAAGAAGTTTGCTCCCAAGCCCAGAAAATCTTGTAAACAAAATTAAAGTTCAGAATGTTATTTTTATCTTTTTAAAACAATTTCCTATTTAATAGGTCATTTGAATATTTCTACTACTTTTTATTATCTGTCTTCCCTCAGATAGGCTGGGGTGGGGGGTAAGATACCCTGGCCTGGGCAGCTTGCCCCCTGGAGGGTGAAGATACCCTGGCCTAGGCAGCTTGCCCCCCACCCCTAGAAACTTGGCAACCTCAGTTCAGACAAGCTGTTTAATCATTTAAAACTTAAAATTCTAATGTAGAGACAAGCTGCCCAGGCCCTGGTATCTTACCCACATAGGTACAAGCCTCTAAGGCTCTCAGTTTCTTCCTATCCAGTAAAAGATGCATAAATACATAAAATATTCAGTTTTGCCATGTTACTGTTATAAGGGTTTTTATTTAAAAGAAGAAAAAACTTACTAAAAAGTTATGTAAGATTTTCTTGAGGCGGGGGGCAAGCTGCCCAAGCCAGGGTATCTTCAGCCCCCGGGGGGCAAGCTGCCCAGACCACAGTATCTTAGAATTTAACCACAAGTTTTTGATTACTGGTTCATCAGAGGTTCCCCAGGAGATCTGTTCTGGAGTTGTGGTAGACAGAATAGATTTGAAGACAACACATGAAGAAGCTGATGTTATTATTCCTCAGCAGCTGGTTTATGCTGTATCAAAGGGAGCTAAAACTATTATAGTGATCTGTGATGTCACCGATGTATTTGTCCTTTTGCTTCACTACTATCTTCTCAGAAAGCTAACATGCTGTCTTCTTATGGAAGGAACTAGTGCTGCCGAGCGAACAGTAATAGACATAGCAGCAACAGTGAAAAAACATGCAGCAATAATTCCCCAACGTTTAGCCGCGCATGCCCTCTCTGGCTGTGATACTGTAGCCAGATTAAGTGGCCTTGGTAAGGCAACAGTTATCAAACACCTACAGAAAGGGACAAACTTGAACAACTTGATGGACCAAATGCTGCATTACCGGAAGTAATCGCCGAAGCATCTTCATTTGTTGCTGTTTGTTATGGAAAAAGGCGTACCAACATGTCTAATGTGCGATTTGATGTTTGGTTGACAAAGATGGCAAAAAAGAACATCAGGCAGACTCCTAAGCTACAGTCTTTGCCACCGACAATGGAGTCACTCTCTGAAAATGTCATAAGGGCCCGTCTTCAGACATGTATATGGAAAAGTGCTTGGACACCTGATCTTGATCCAACAAACTTTGGCTGGATTAAAGATACCAATTCTAAAATCCTTGCACCTGTGACTATTCCTGCAGATAAACTGCCCGCACCTCCAATTGTATTCCAGATGATTTGCTGTGGGTGTGCCTCCGATCAGCCTAGTGCAACAGCAAGTTGTGGCTGTTGTGCATCTCAGTTAGCTTGTACAATTTTCTGCAACTGCTTTCTGACAAGCAATTGTCAAAATTTATTGACAAAAGGTGCTGCAGAGCTTAGTGATGAGGAGGTACTCAGTGACAGTGATAATGAAAATGTTGAATAAACAGTTAACATGTGAGCCAGGTCATGATCTTTAATAATACTATCATCGCAAAAATGAAGTTTTGCAACTTTAAATTTATGTTTTTAGACTTCTTGCTATATAATTATGGTTTTGTAATAATAAAATCTGTAGTTTGTTATCATGAAGAAACATCTTGGTCATTCAGTGCAGCAAAACTTTGCTGACTATGACATAAGTTTGGCCAATCCTTAGACAATCCTTTCAAGATCACTAGTTTGCAATAATTCAAATTACGGTACTTATTGCATATTTATTGGTTATTAAAACCAGACCAATGAAATTCCTATTGTTTGCTTCAATTTCTCTGAAAGCATTTATTTAGTATTCTGTTGATAAATGGGTGCCTAAGTTTCATTCTTTTATGTAACTTTGATTATAAAATATTTATAATTGTCATATGATTATGCTTTGTATTGCCGCATGATTTTGCATGCATACAATAATCATTGAGATGATCTCACCTGTGAAGATGATACATGACTTTTATAGTTTACTGTGCACCCAGGAACAAAGATGGTTACCTCATAGGGAGATTATCTATTTAAAAATCATTCTTATATACACAGTTACAAATAAGAAAAAGTATCCTATAAATATTTTTCTTATTTCATTACATAAACATATGTTGTAATACTCATTAGAAGCACCTCAGTGAGATGCTTCTAATGAGTACACACAACATATGTGTTTTAGAGAAATAAGAAAAATATCACAACTTTTGGGTTAAAAAAAATTGCCTTATTTGGAGATAGGATATAATCACTTGTCATTTTCATTTGTCACTATACTGCAGTTTACCCGGTACATTGATTTAAACTTGTTCTTTCATATGAGCAGAAACCTGAGAAAATACACTTAATATAAAATATGCACCAGTGAAGACACTGCCTTTCTATACAGACTATCTGTCTGAGCCGTGTTTGCTGTGTGCACATGGACAGCTACAGGTAAGGATCCCAAGCAACTCCAGGTTGACAACGAAAACTGATCAGACTGCAAGAATGGGCTGGCTTTTGCTGGGCACACAGTGTCATATAAAATGTAGTTTGCAGCAGTTTCTTATTTTTGGCTCGTATGTTCCTTCGTTAATGTTTAATTTTGCATTTGTCAGTATAATTGGCAAGTTTGATGTTTACTGTTTGTTCATTTGTAACTAGGCAATTAGTTTTGAATGGTTAATACCTAATGATATGCTAAAGACTGGAACATAGCTCCAGATAAGAGGGTGTATTCACAAAATATTTTCTTATATTGCCACAAAAATACATGTTATGGATACTTATTAGAAGTGCCTTGGCACGGATGCCACTAATGAGTATCAATAACATTCATTTTCATGGAGAAATAAGAAAAATATCAGGGACCAATTGTTCAAAGCATTGTTAGCTTAATGAGCTCGTTAGTGGTCAAAATGTTAACTGTTCTAGTATGTACAATATCTAATTCACAGGTATTTTTGCTGAAAAAATATGAGTAGCTTTTGCAAATGCAAAAGCTACTCACATTTTTTCAGCAAAAATATTAGCCTACGGTATATGCCATATTTGATGATCAAAGTTTTAACGATATGTTAGCTAACGACATCGTTAGTTTTGAACAACTGGGCCCAGTACTTTATGGTTGAAAAATGTGCTTTATCTGGAGCTATGCTTGTAAATGTCTCATTAAAACAGAAATGAAGAATAGAGCAGTGCCTGTTTTAATTTATTGAGTTTGTAATGTTTAAAGCACTATATTATCAGTTTGAGACTGTTATATGCATTGAGTCATGGGTAACTCTTAAAGCACCCAGCATAATTTGAAAATTTATAGCACATTCCATTCTGATTTTCTCTGATTTTTCATAGAAAATAAGTCCTGGTATTTCCTGTGAATTATTTGCCATGGGGACAATGGACATGAAATATCAGCACTTCTTTTCTGTGAAAAAATAAACAAAAATATTTTAAAATGTTGACTGCTGCAGTTGTGATTGGCATTTTAAGGGTAAAAGATTCCTCAATCAATAATTATTGCATTAATTGTATATTGTTGTTTCAAATTTTCCTGATCTAAGCTTACTAATCATTGCATCAGTATTTTACAGCCAAATTAGCTCTTTGCATGATGGGTAAAAATTTCAGCAGACAACATTTTAAAATATTTTTCTGGTTTTCCTAGAAAACTGAATTTGACATTTCATGCAAATTGCCTCCTTAGGAGACAATAGCCATGAAGTGTCAGATCCTGTTTTCTGGGAAAAGTTTGTCTGTTGAATTTGTTCATAGCATGGTATGTTTTAAGGAGCTGAGTATTTACCACAGGTGCTTGAAGTTAAACCTATAAAAAGGTCAAATTTAGGGTCTAATGGGCTTCATATAATAGTTCGTCTGTCATTACTGACAATGACCAATCTTAATCACATGCGAGAAATGCTACTGTTTGTGTGTCCTAAGATGGCTGATTAGACCAACTCTAGCTCTAAACTGTCTGTTGCAGATGGAACAACAGAGGTCAGAGTAGCTCTGTTGGTGATGCCTTGACTCTGGCTTTGCGCTGTGCACATTTCTGCTCAGCTTCCCTGATTCTTTTTGCCTCATATTCACTAGCACCTCTTCTGATGAGGCCTTGCCACTTTGCTCCGTCCTGTTCAATT
This sequence comes from Anodontia alba, assembly GCA_964016985.1. Classification (NCBI taxonomy): domain Eukaryota; kingdom Metazoa; phylum Mollusca; class Bivalvia; order Lucinida; family Lucinidae; genus Anodontia; species Anodontia alba. The sequence goes on from OZ024825.1 coordinate 27,042,555, forward strand.
TGTTCCCATGACTGTTGGTATGTTGAAATCCTTGAGGGAGGCTTTGAGGGTGTCCTTGTATTGCTTCGTCTGACCACCGTGGGAGCGTTTGCCCATTTCTAGTTCTCCATAGAGGATTTTCTTTGGCAAATGTTCCTCAGGCATCCTGGTAACATGGCCTGTCCATCTTAACTGTGCCAGTTTCAGAAGAGTATGTACTCTCTTCATCCCTGCCCTTTTCAGAACTTTTGTATCTAGAATCTGTCTTGCCACTTAATCTTTAAAAGTTTTCTAAGCCAGCTTGTATGGAAGTGGTTCAGTCTTTTGGCGTGCCGTTGGTCCACGTTTCGCATGCATACAATAGTGTTGGCAGCACCACAGCTTTGTAGACTTTCAGCTTTGTGTCAAGCCTGATTTCACTTCAATCCCAAACACTACCATGTAGTCAGCCAAATGCTGCACTAGCTTTGGCAGTCCTGGCATTGACTTCATCATCAATGTGCACTACTCTTGATAATGTGCTTCCAAGGTAGGTGGACTTGTCTACTACTTGCATTCTTTGACCTTTCACTGTAATGGTGGGCTCTTTGTAAGGCCTGCCAGGTGCTGGTTGATAAACCACCTGGGTCTTTTTGATGCTGATTATGAGGTCATAGTTGTCACAGGAGTCAGACGATCTACACCTTTTTGCATCTTCTCTTCTGTTGGAGCACCCTTTGCCATGTCATCAGCAAAGAGGAACTTGTCTAGCACTTCTGTCTACACCTTGGATTTGGCTTTCAACCTTCTTAGGTTGAAAAGCTTCCCATCAAAGCAATATCTAATAGGTATACCATTGTCACCATTCTGGAAAGCAGCTGTAAGCATGGCAGAGAACAACATGCTAAACAGAGTTGGGGCTAGTACACAGCCTTGCTTGACACCATTTGTCACAGGGAATGGATCAGAAAACTCACCATCAATTTGGACTCGTGCAAGCATACTATCGTGGAACTGCCTCACCATTGCTATGAACTTGGTCGGACAGCCAAACTTCGACATAATTTTCCAAAGACCTTCATGACTGACTGTATCAAATGCTTTGGTAAGTTTAACAACAAGTCATATAGAGGTCCATGTTCTGTTCCTGACATTTCTCTTGAAGCTGCCTTGCTGTGAAGATCATATCAATTGTTCCTCTGTCCTTTCTGAATCCACACTGGCTTTCTGGTAGAAGCCCAGACTGTTCAAGGTGTTCATTCAGTTGTTTAAGTAGAACTCTTGCAAGGACCTTCCCAGCAGTTGACAATAAAGAAATGCCATGATGCCTCCTTGGAAAGAAGCAATGAGAGTAAATGCAGGAAAGACAAAGATCATGATCTGCGGTACGGGACTGAACCTCCTGCAGAGTTCAGGCGAGTTTCAATGCGTCGACTGTCGCACTGGAGTGGGCAGCAACAGCATCTTCTGCAATGGCTGCAAGCACTGGGTGCACAAGAAATGCAGTGGGCTCAAGCACTTGACAAAAGACCCTGACTGCAGATGTACACAGTGCCAGGGAACTGCATGCCTCTTGGATGGGACCACAGAAGGAAGTCCAGGTCGGACCTCACAAGCTTGAGCTGGTAGCTTCCTTTTGCTACCTAGGAGACATGCTCTCAGCAGCAAGTGGCTGTGAACTTTCAACTACAACACGTGTGAAAACCACCTGGAAGAAGTTCAAGGATCTGCTACCAGTTCTCTCTTCACGCCACCTCTCTTTCAAAACACGTGGCCGTGTGTACAGCTCTTGTGTGCGGAGCGCAAAGCTCCATGCCAGCGAGACTTGGCCATTGACAAAGCCAAACCTCCAGCATCTGCAGCGAAATGACAGGGCAATGATCAGACAGATCTACAGTGTCAGGCCGCAAGACATTGTCACTACCAGGTCCAGTGAGCTACTTGTGCGGCTTGGCATTGAGGATCTGGACCTCATTCTGAAGGAGAGAAGACTCCGATGGTATGGACATGTGGAATGCTCCAGTGGTGCAGTCAAGACAGCCTTTGACATAAAGGTTGATGGAAAGCGTGGACCTGGGAGGCCTAAGATGACATGGAAGCAGCTGACAGAGAGGGATTGCAGAAAGTGGAAGTGTTGCTCCTGTACCTTCATGTTAATCAAAAATCCGATTATGTTGATGATAACATGATGATTATCACACAACTGAGGATTCCCTTTCCATTTGAATAGGTGGATAATTGACACATCCTTGAATTCTTGAGGGATGGCTTCTTTTCTCCACATAATATGAAGTAACTCTGTCATCTTCTTTGCAACTGGAGTTCCTCCTGCTTTGTAGATCTCAGCAGGTAATGCATCTGATCCTGGAGCCTTGTCAAATGACAGAAGTTTTATTGCTTTCACTGTTTCAGTGACGGTTGGGAACTCGCCAAGCAGCAGATTATATTCCACCTCTGGTAGTCTGTTGATAGCATCATCATTGATAGATGATGGTCGATTAAAAACACTATCAAAGTGCTCAGCCCACCTTTTCAAGATAGCCTCTTTGTCAGTCAGAAGACTAGTTCCATCTGCACTGAGAAGAGGGGTGGTTCCTGAGCTCTGTGGACCATAAACTGAGTTGTCTTTAGCGCATCAAAGAACTTCTTCATATCCTTTCTGCAAAGGAAAAGCCTAGTGGATAGGAGAGTTGACTCTTAATCCATTAGGTTTCTCACTGCTGTGGTTCAAGCCTAGCTCGGGTCACATGTGGGAAAGCCAAGTTCTGCTTACGAATGGTCAGGTGGTTTTTCCCCAGGTTCTCCGGTTTTCGCCCACCTTTGATGAACTATCGGCTCAATATAAATGAAATATTCTTGAAAGGGTCGTAAAACCTAAATAAAAAAAAAAAAAAAAAATTTGCAAAGGACTGGATTTAATCAGCATTACTGCTCAGCCAGGAGTCTTGCATATCTCTGAGCCTAGTCTGGACTGTGTTGCATATATTTGAATATGCCGCCTTATTATTATGTCCCCAACCATAGGGGGGGGACATATTGTTTTTAGTGCGGATCCCGTCGGTGTCAGCGTCAGCATAGCCACTTGTCTGCACTCTGTCTCCTTAATGAATGGGTGGATTTTGGCCAAACTTACACAAATTTATCATTGGGTGGGGGAAAATGCTGATTAGATTTTGATGACCTTGACCCCATTTTCAAGGTCACACGAGGACTTAGATTGTTGGAAAAAGCTGGAAAATTGCTTGTCAACACCCTATCTCCTGAAGGAACAAATGGATTTTGACCATACCTGCACACCTAGATTGCTGGGACATGTAAAAGAACTGATTAGATTTTGGTGACCTTGACCCCATTTTCAAGGTCACATTTTGGCTTAGATGGTTGGAAATGGCTTGTCTGCACCCTATCTCCTGAATGAATGGATGGATTTTTACCAAACTTGTACATCTATATTGTTGAGACATGGAAAAGAACTGATTGGATTTTGATGACCTTGACCCCATTTTCAAGGTCACAGAATGGCCCAGATTGTTGGAAAATGGCTTGTCTGCACCCTATCTCATGAAGGATTGGATGGATTTTGACCAAACTTGCACAGCTATATTGCTGTAACATGAAAAAGAACTGATTAGATTTTGGTGACCCATTTCCAAGCTCACACAAGGGCTTAGATTGTTGGAAAATGGCTTGGATGGATTTTGACCAAACTTGACCAAACTTGCACAACTATATCGTTGTGACATGAAAAAGAACTGATTAGATTTTGGTGACCTTGACCCATTTTCAAGGTCACAGGAGGGCTCTGATTGTTGGAAAATGGGTTTTCTACACCCTATCTCCAGAATGAATGGATGGCTTTTGACCAAACTTATACAGGTATATTGTTGAGACAGGGACAGGAACTGATTAGATTTTGGTGACCTTGACCCAATTTTCAAGGAATGGATGGATTTTGACCAAACTTTGCACAACTATATTGTTGTGACATGAAAAAGAACTGTTTAGATTTTGGTGACCTTGACCCCATTTTCAAGGTCACAGGAGGGCTCAGATTGTTGAAAAATGGCTTTTCTGCACACTATCTCCAGAATGAATGGATGGATTTTGACCAAACTTGTACAGCTATTGTTGAGACAGGAACAAGAACTGATTAGATTTTGGTGACCTTGACCCCATTAGATTTTGGTGACCTTGACCACATTTCAAGGTCACACTAGGGCTTAGATTTTGGAAAATGGCCTCCAACGACCACATACACACACAAAAAAAAGATAAATTATAGATACAACCTTTTTCAATGATAAGTCTGTCTGATAGGTGGGGGACATACATTTTCCTCTGATAACACTGTTCTAGTTGGATACTGAGCTGGTATCACTAAGGTATGCCTTGTGTTTTTGGTGTTTTTCTTCAAGGTTTCCCTGGATTTCTTCGTCATTCTCATCAAACCAGTCTTGGTGTTTGCGAGATACTGGTCCTAGGGAATCCATTGCTGAAGAGTGGATGGTGTCTCTGAAGACTGTCCAGTTCTCTTCTGGATCATCTGAACGGAGTTCCTTTGCATCTAATCGGCTGCAGATATCATTGAAGAAGGCTTGCCTCTTGCTGTCTTGTTTCAGCTTGGAGAGATCCAGTCTCTTTGGCACTTTCTTGCTTTGTGGTCGCCGTGCAGGCTGAATGCGCAGGTTCAGTTTGCTGACAACAAACCTGTGATCTGTCCAGCAGTCTGCACCACACATTGTCTTTGTCTCTCTGACATCCTGTCTGTCCTTCCTTCGTACTATGACGTAATCAATGAGATGCCAGTGTTTGGAGAGAGGATGCATCCCTGATGTCTTGTTGTGAGTTGGCAGATGGAAGACTGTGTTAGTAATCAGCAGTTCATGCTCTGCACACTTCTTCAACAGGAGGAGGCCATTGCTGTTGCACTTTCCTATTCCTTCAGTCCCAATCACACCTTCCCAGGTTTGGTGGTCTGTGCCCACTCTAGCAATGAAGTCTCCCAGGAGGATGAGTTTGTCTGTTCGGGTTGTAGCAGAAATCACAGAATCCAGATCATCATAGAACTTGTCTTTGACCTCAATCTGATTAAAATCCGATGTTTACTTTGTTATCTACAGTAAAAGATTAAGATCAGATTTCAATCAGATTGTCTTTGACCTCATCTGGGTTGGTCATTGTTGGTGCATAGGCACTTACAATAGTTGCATGCCTCTTACCATATAAGGGAAGTCTCAGCATCATCAGACTTTTGGAAGTCCTGAGAGCTTGCTGACAAGGTGTGATTTGATGGCAAAACCTACTCCTGCTTCGCGCCACTCTTCTTTCTTGCATCCACTCCAGAAGAAAGTGTAGCCAGCACCAACTTCTTTTAATAGCCCTTCCTCTGCAAGGCGAGTCTCACTCAGAGCTGCAATCTCAACTTTGTATCGATCAAGTTCTCTACCAACTAGAGCTGTTCTATGCTGTGGTCTGTCTGAGTCAGCACTGTCCAACGAGGTGCGCACATTCCATGCGCCGATTGTCATAGGTATCACCTTTATCTGCTTCTGTCTTGCTCGACTGCTAAATGGGATCCTCGCTGATCATGGTTAACCAGCCAGTTGTCAAATATTTTTTTCTTCTTTCTCCAATACAACATGTTTTCATGGTGGAGTAAGCTTCATATATATATATATATTAATGGCAGATGATTCACATGAAATGTCAAGACTTATTTTCTCTGAAAAATGAAGAAAAAAGAACTACATGTAGAATGTCGTCTGCTGCAAATTTTGCTCATTGCTTTAAGGGTTAACTAGAATTCTCAGAACATTGTTTATAACTTTGTATATAAATACATTCTGAAAATGCTTGGGCAAGAGTCATTTCATTTAGATATTTGGCTGTAAACTTGATCAAGGCCACTGAGGCACCTGTTAAGTAAAGTTCCAAAATAATCAAGGTATAATGCACAAGGGTTTAGTAAATCCCTACCAGCTGGCCTCGGTGGCTCAGGTGGATGCGCATCCGACTGGTGATCAGGAGGTTGCCGGTTTGACCCCCGCTGGGACCCAGCAACATTCTTTTGTGGAGATTTCATCATAAAATATTTTCTGTGGTCATTCTCTTCCTTCCCCTGATTCAAGCAGGGCACTTGTCAGTTCTATATGACTTACCATAATAGCTGTGTTATTTCAAAACCGAGTTAGTGCACCATTTTGATGCAAATGATCTTCATGGGTTGATGTGTCCTTAAACCTGAACTCATCATAGTCTGGCGAAAGACTGTGCTCAATACTGGTTAACAGCTAAGAGGACTAAGCCTGCCTAGTAAAAGTGTGGTTAGGTAAACTGACTTTGCTTGACATGAACCCCCCCCCCCCCCCACTCCCCCATTGGGTTCACTGGGCCATAAGCAAAATCCCCTCTATTCTTCACAAGATGCAGTTATGAAGTCTTCTTTTTCTGTTGCTAGGACCTTGACAGGAACCTTGTCAAATATTGTCCCAAGTATTGCATCTTGGCTGGGTCTCTTTTTTTCCTGCAGGAAAAGGCGAGACAGTAAAAATCTCCCTATTGCCCGGATTGAAACATTTTTGTGTAGCCTTTTGAGAACTAAACACCTTCTACCTACAGAGTTAAGAATAATTGAAATAGCTAACTGAAAGGCACATTTGAAATGTACGTGTCTAAAAGAAGATATTAATTTGGAATTGCAGTCACTAAAACCATTGAAACAGTTCATGGCTGAAACAATATTCATGGCAACAGATAAGGTGCTTTTTTCGCTTAAAAACTGCTGAATCTTTCTTATTTCTCTATGAAAACATATGTTGTTGTAATCATTAGAAGTGCCTTGGTGAGGTACTTCCAATGAGTACCCACAACATATGTTTTCATGGAGCAATAAGAAAACTATTATGTGGATACTCCCTCTTATCTGGATCTACGAGTATTGGATCTGCATTGTATAATTTTCCTGTACCCCAGGTTTCACTTGTTATTACCTACAAGAAGGTCCTTCCATCATTGTCCTTCTAACATAAGAGTACAGTCCTCCTTCTTTATCAACACTGGATACAATGACAAAATTCATTGTAATGTTCATTCAGCTGGCACAAAGCCTTCCCTCAAGCGGTGACAGTTAATCAGAAATTATGCAAGAAAATTATATTTATTACTTAAGAAAGATATAATTTTGATATTTGTTAGAATAGCCTAACCATGCTGATTCCAACAAAACTCCAAAACATGTGTACTTTGAGGAGATAAGAATAAAGAATAAAACAAGGCCTTTCTTACCTATCATTTTGATCATTAAGGAATCTTTACAACAGAAAATTCAGTTAACTGGAAACATATCTGGGAGTAAATGCTGTTGTTGTAACAAGAGTTCACTATATATTATTGCATTTACCTAATAATGTGACAGACAGGCATTCAGGCCCAGATCTGAAGCAAGTGACTATATCATCTGATCAGGGTCTGGTTTGTTAACCAGTTATCTAGTAGTTTAAGACACATCAATGATTGGTAAAATGGACTTATTCAAATTTAGTACAAGTATGGTAAGGAGTTAAGGTTTTAAAACTTTAAAGTGGACTGCTTCAAATTCAGTGCAGGTATGTTAAGGAGTTAAGGTTTAGAAATATTAAAGCCAACTCATTGAAATTTGGTTAAATTTAGTACAAGTATAATAAGCTGTTAAGACGTTGAAGTAATAAAGTGGACTGATTCAAATTCAGTACAAGTATGATAAGGAGCTAAAATTGTGAAATAGTAAAGTGAACTGGTTCAAATATAGTACAAGCATGGTAAGGTTAAGGTGTTAAAGTAGTAAAGTGGACTTTTTCAAATTTAGTACAGGTATGGTAAGCAGTTAAGGTGTTGAAAAAGTAAAGCACTGGTTCAGATATAGTACAAGTATGGTAAGGAGTTATGGTTTTGAAACAGTAAAGTGAACTGGTTCAGATATAGTACAAGTATGGTAAGGAGTTAAGGTTTTGAAGTGGCAAAGTGGACTTGTTCAATTTTGTACAAGTATGTTAAGGAGTAAAGGTGTTGAAATAGTAAAGTGGACTTGTTCAAAGTTAGGTCTTGTATGATAAGGAGTTAAGGTGCTGAAACAAAAAAAGTGGATGTGTTCAAATTTAGTACAAGTATAGTAAGGATGAGAAGATGCTGAAATAGGAAAGTGGAGGTTTTAAAATTTAGAACAAGTATGGTAAGGTGTTAAGGTGTTGAAATAGTAAAGTGGACTGCTTCAAATTTAGAACAAGTATGGTAAGAAGATAAGGTGCTGAAATAGAAAGTTGATATTTTAAAATTTAGTACAAGTATGGTAAAAAGTTAAGGAGTTGAAATAGTAAAGTGGACTTGTTCAAATTTAGTACAAGTATGGTAAAAATTTAAGGTGCTAAAATAGAAAATGGACTAGTTCAAATTTGTGCAAGTTTGGTAAGGTGTTGAAATAGTAAAGTGGGCTGGTTCAAATTTAGTACAAGTATGGGAAGGAGTTAAGGTGCTGAAATCGAAAAGTGGATGTGTTAGAATTTAGTACAAGTATGGTAAGGTGTTGAAATAGCATTGTGAACTTATTCAAGTTTAGGGCCAGTATGGTAAGGAGTTAGGTGCTGAAATTGAAAAGTGGATGTGCTAAAATTTTATACTAGTATGTTAAGGAGTTAAGGTGTTGAAATAGTAAAGTGGGCTTGTTCAAATTTAATACAAGTATGGTAAGAAGTTAAGGTGCTGAAACAGAAAAGTGGATGTGTTCATATTTAGTACAAAGATGGAAAAGAGTTAAAGTGTTAAAATAGTAAAGTGGATTGGTTCAAATTTAGGTCAAGTATGGTAAGGAGTTAAAGTGCAAATAGTACAGTGGACTTGTTCAAATTAGTACAAGTGTGGCAAAGAGTTTTGAAATAAGAAAGTTGACCTGTTCAAATTTAGTACAAGTATGGTAAAGATATTGAAATAGTAAAGTGAATTTGTTCAAATCTATACAAGTATGGGAAGGCTAAATAAAAAAAATGAAATATGTGTGTTTAGGGTAATGTGTTTGAAAAAAATAGGTAGGGTAGATAGGATTTTTTTTTTACATTGTTATGCCCCACCACAAAAAGTGGTGAGATTATGTTTTATTTTATTGCTAGCGGTGAAATCAGTGTATATCTAGTGAAAATAAAAGTGGTATCAATCACTAGTGAATTGATATCGTATCATTTCACTAGTGACTGATACGATTTATATTTTCACTCCTCGCTTTGGACAACTTCGGTTTTCTTCATTGTTTCAGAAGTGGATGTTACCTCCACTTCAGATTTATGAACACCTCTAACTTCTTTGTTTCTGAGCTAAACTATCAAGTGTTGGTATGCATTTTCTTCGTTAGAATGTAAGGAATATTTTGGTATCAAGAATGTTTTAATTTGCCGAAACTTTTTGTTTTTGTTTCTCCAGCATTTTACATGAAAAGCACTGAACGTCAACGCCATGACGTTTATGTTTAGTTTGGTGACGTTAGTTATGACGTCAGAAACGCGCATTGTCGTGTAAACAATAAAATAAAAAGAAAATTTACTCTTTTTCAGTGAATATCATAAAAAGTTTCATCTCGTGTAATGAAAACATTCAAATTTTCACTCGTGCTTCGCACTTGTGAAAATACTTATGTTTTCATTACACTCGATGATAATATTTATGGTATTCACAGCAAAAGAGTAAATATCCTCTATATACCTTCCAAAATTAAGAGTGTCTGTCCATCCTTCCATCTGTCCATCTGACCATTAGCACTTCATAATTTTCATGTCCACTCCATAATTCTGACATCACATCAGATATTTTCATGAAACTTCACACCACTGTAATACACCATGAGACAACATGCAGAACACATGAACCATAACTCTGGTATCCCTACTTTTGGAGTTATTTCCCTTTGAACTTTAAACATAGCCATTTCTACCTTGTACTCGTGTCCGCTCCATTACTCTGATACCGTTCCTTATATTTTCATGAAATTTCTCACAAATGTAAAGTGTCATGAGATGATGTGCAGAACTCTGGTATGCCTACTTTTTGAGTTATTGCCCTTTGAACATTGAACACAGCCATTTCCACCATATACTCATGTCCACTCTGTAAGTTGAAAACCATACAAGATATTTTCATGAAATCTCACACAAATGTAAAGCACTATCAGATGGCCTGCAGAACACAAGAAGCATAACTCTGATTAACATACCTTTGGTGTTAGGGCCCTTTGAACATCATAAACATTGAAAAATAGCCATTTCCATATGTACTAGTGTCCACACTGTAAGTTCAAAATCGTTTCAGATAATTTAAAGCTGCATGAGACAATGTGCAGTATTTCATAAACTGTAACTCTGGTTTGCCTACTTTTGGAGTTATTGCCCTATGAACATTGAACATAGCCATTTTTACCTTGTACTGGTGTTGGCTCTGTAAGTTGAAAATTATTTGAGATATTTTCATGAAATTTCTCACAAATGTAAAACATCATGAGAGGATGTGCAGAAGTCAAAAAAACGTAGCTTTGATCAACCTACTTTTGGAGCTACCACCTTTTAACATAGTAAGTAAGGAGAAATAAAAAAAAAATATTTATCTGAAACCCACTCTTATCAAGACCTATGGTCGCTGTCCGTTGTCCACACTCTTTAGGCATCATCTCCTCAGAAACCACTGGGCCAATCATATGGAGCCTCAGTGGGTAGTTGGAAGTGGGTAGCTTGTTTCCTCACCACATTTGGGTCAAATGATAAGATGGCCACCACGCCTATGTATGGTGAAAAACCCTTTAAACTCTTCTCACAAACCAAAGGGCCAATGACCCTGGGGCTTGGTAGCTAGCACTGGGGATATGGGCCCAGTAAAGTTTATATACATGATAACCTTGGGATGACCTTGACCTTTTTTTTTGCAGAAAGATCAATTTCTTTACAAAGACTCTGATAGGCAGAACTTTAGGAATCCTCTTGTCTGAAACTAGAAGGCCCAAGCCTTTTATATTTGGTATATAGCATTATCAAATACACCTCTAACAAGATTGCTTAGTTTATAATCCTGAGAGCCAAAATTGCCCCATTCCAGGGTCACTTGTTTTACATGGACTCATACTGGGGAAAACTTTTCAGACATCTTCTCAGAAACCATTGGGCTAATCAAACCCAAATTGCAGATGGAGCCTCATTGGGTAGGGGGAGAACAAGTTTGTTCACTGCATCTGGGTCACATGACCAAGATGGCTGCCATGCCCATATATGATAAAACCCCTTTAAAAGTTATCTCAGGAACCAAAGGACCAATGGCCATGGGGTTTGGTATGTAGCATTGCGGGTATGGGCCCAATAAAATTTGAAAAAAAAAAAATGATCACCTTGAGTTGACCTCTATCTTTTTTACAGATAGGTCAAATTTTTTTATGTGGAGACTATTTTGGGTAAAACATTAAAAATCTTCTTGTCTTAAACTAGACAGCCCAGGCCTTTGATATTTGCTATGTAGATTCATGTTGTGGACCTTTATAAAGATTGTTCAAGTTATAGCCCTAGATCAAAAATGGCCTCACCCCAGGGTCACATGTTTTACATAGACTCATATAGGGAAAAAAACCTATTCTGCTCAAATGTCTTTCCCCAATCAAAGCCAAATTTCATATGGACCCTCCATGGGCCATGGTAACAAAAGTTTGTGAGCCACATCTGAGTCACATGATCAAAATGGCTGTCATACCCATATATGGCAAAAACCCTTTAAAATCTTCTCTGGAACCAATGGACCAATGACCCTAGGGCTTAGTATGTGGCATTTGGGGACATGGGCCCAATAAGTTTAAAAAATTCATGACCTTGGTTGACCGTGAACTTTTTTTTTACTGATGGTCAACTTTTTTACATAGTCTCTTATAGGCAAAACTTTAAAAATCTACTGGTCTGAAACTAGAAAGCCCAGGCCTTTGTTAAGTAGTATGTTGACCTTTACCAAGTTTATTCAACTTATATTCCTGGGGTCAAAAATGGCCCCGCGGCAAGGGTCACTTGTTTTACATAGACTTATAGAGGGAAAAACTTTAAAAATTTTCTTGCCTGAAAGTTGAAGGTCTAGACATTTGATACTTGGTATGTTACTTCATCTAATGGGCCTCAACCAAGATAGATTCAAATTATAGCCCTGTGTTTAAAAATGACCCTGCCCTGGAGCTCACTTGTTCTACAGAAACTTGTGCAGGTAAAAACTTTAAAAAATTTCTTGTCTGAAAACAGGAGGCTCAGACCTTTGACATTGGTATTTTAACCATCTTATCATATGTTGTGGAACTCTATCAAGATTATTCTGGTTATGGCTGTTGGGTAAAAAATGGCCCTACTCTGGGATTTACTTGTTTAACATAAAAGGAAACAAAAACTCAAAAAAAATTCTTGTCTGAAACTAGAAGGCCCAGTCCTTTGATATTTGGTATGAAGCTTCATCTAATAGGCCTTTACCAAGATTGTTCAAAATATAGCCCTGGGGTAAAAAATGGCCACACCCAGGGGTTGCTTATTTTACATAGACACGTAAAGGGAAAAACTTTAAAACCTTTTTGTCTGAAAGTAGAAGGCATATGCCTTTGATATCTGGTATGTAGCTTCATCTAGCAGACTTCTACCAAGATTGTTCAAATTGTAGCCCTGGGATAAACCTAGCCCCATCCCAGGGGTCACTTGTTTTACATAGACTTATATAGGGAAAAACTTTTTGTCTGAATCTTGAAGGCCCAGGTCTCTGATATATGGTTTGTAGCTTTATCTAATGGACCTCTACCAAGATGTTTACATTATTGCCCTAGGGTAAAAAATGGCCCCACCTAAGGGGTTACTAATTTTACTGAGACTCATACGGGGACAAACTTCTTGTGTGAAACTAGAAGGCTGGGCTTTAGATATTTGGTATGTAGCTTCATCAAAGCCATATTTAATGTGAAGCATTTGTTTTGCCAAATTAATTAAAGCTAAATTCCATACCAGGTTACCATATGATACAGAGACCAAAGGTTTTTTTTAAACTGCTGGCTACCATACCCATATATTTCAGTCTTTAATGTTATTACCATCATCTTGCTCAGAACAAATAGTTTCAGGTAAGCTACAGGACCATTGGTCCTCTGGCTTCATTTATTCTGTTTTGATTGAAACATGATTTGTGTTGAGGTCTTATGGCCCAGTCGACCCAGTAGGGTCATGTCAAGCGCAATTAGTTCACCTAACATCACTTGTACTGGGCAGGCTAATTCCTCTAAGTGGTTATCTAGTATTGTTCATATTCTTTTGCCAGAAACTGACAATTGCCCTTCTTGAATAAGCAGAAGAGAGAGAATGACAATAGAAAATATTTCGTGATCAAATCTCCATGAAAGAATGTTGCCGACCCGGCGGGGTCAAACTGGCAACCTCCTGATCACCAGTCAGAAGCACATCCAACTGAGATAGCCTGGAGCCTGCTAATGGAAACATGAAAAAATTGCTAGATTTCACCAGGAAAATTAGGTAGGGTAGGGATACCCTAAACACACACATTCTTATGCCCCCAGCCCCAGCTTCGAAGAAGTTGCGAGGATGCCCCCAGCCCCCAACTTCGAAGAAGGTTGTTCAAAGTTGGGAGGAGATATTGCTTTGGGCTTGTTCGTCTGCCCTTCCATCAGTTTGTCCCTACGTCACATGTTTGATATATCTCATATCATTGGAACGACGTATGCTAGGAATTTGAAATTTCATATTTGCATTACTTATGAACAATTAGCTGACCAATTTTTTTTCTGTTAGTTACTTCATAGTGGAGTTAGGTCCCTTTTCAGACTTAGGCATTTTAGCAAATGAAAATCTTATAAGCAAAATATTTACGGAACCACTTGAGTTAGACATATGAAATTTTGCAAGCAGTTTGGAACCAGTGTGTAGATGACCTGATAATTTTTTGGTGAACTTTTATAAATATTTGATCAAATTATGACCCCTTTTCAGACTTAAATATTTCAGAATCGGAAAATCTTGTTTACTTTGTGATTTTGTTGAGACAAGCATATAATTGGAAGCATAGTGTTTTACAAACACTTTTCTAGTTTTGTTTCACCTAAGGAGTTATGGTGTTGAACTATTTAGGGTAAGTAAGGTTATAGTGCCTTATTAATGTTTTGTTTATTGTGTTTCAGGAACCGGGAACTGAAGCTGAAATTAAACAGTTTATGTTGAAATACAGTAATGGTTTTGAAATGTTTAGTAAAATAAATGTCAATGGAAGCAATGCTCACCCACTTTTCCAGTTCCTCAAGGACAGACAGAAGGGCACTTTTGGAAAGTAGGTCATTGTTATTTACTTCATTCAGTGGAATATATATACACCTCCATACAGCTGTCATTTTTTTGGATATGTATCACAAAGACTTGTTGAAGTAACAGAATATTTATGGAGGCTACAAAGATTTAAAAATATTAAATAATTGATCTTCTGTTTGAAATTGGCTGTAGCCTGAATATAATGCGGCAGACTGCATGCCTAGTTGTCAACCCAGTCATTGTTCATGGCTATGCTTCACTCTTTAATTGCATATGGCGGTTTGGGCCTCAGACTCAATGACGGCCTCTTGGTAAAACTTTAACCAGTGGGTTGGAGCTTGAAGATATGTCTTTAGCTTGGCCTGCTGTGGTTCAACTATTGGTTTTCATTTACTCTGGCATAGAGTAGAATTAGCCATGAGTACTCATCTTTGTTTATTGTAGTGATTAATTTGATTTTTATGTTTTTGCTTTGATGCATTGACTGAGTTGGGAGCCTTTATGCAAACGAAATTTTTATGTATTTCTGTATGAAGAGTAGCATCGGAACCCAGGGTGAAGTTGGCTAGCTGTAAAAGTGCTTTAAACCCCCTCGGTGGTTTACTCTATTGACCGTTCTAAGGCAGTTGTCTGGGTGTTGGTCTTACTCGTTGTTGCTTTGTGGTTTATTCTACGAGGCGATTTGATTTATGTCTTACCTTATGTTATTTTGTTCTTGTGTTTTTCAGTCCTCTTAACATTGTGATTATCTTGCTTGGGGAATTTGTTCATATATTTGTTTGATTTGTACTTGTTTGATTTTGTTGGTTTCCTCTTCCTCTTGGAGTCTGGGAAGGGCTGCAGTTTGTGATTGTGGCACTCCCTGGACTTTTCTTTTATCTTTTTTTAAAAGAAAAATCAGTAAATGTCAACAGCAGAAGCTGTATTTGTATTTCAAAAAAAAAAGGCTTTAGAACAACATACGATCTCATTAACCCATTGTAGTTGGGATGCCAGTAAAATGATAATTGGCAAACAGTGCAGATCCAGATCAGATGCTGCAGAAGGCAGCATCTAATCAGGGACTCCACTGTTTGCAAATAGTTTAGTCATTTTTCTCTAGGAATATCTAAATTTCATAGCCTGACATATCTAAAATTGAAATTGAACTCTTCCAATATACAGTGTTGGGGAGTGTATTCAGTATTAAAGGGGTTAAATATGCAAAATGTCAAAACGCATGAAAACAATTTTACAATTTTTAATGCTTAGAAATCTGGGTAAAATTTTCAGCAGACAACATATTAAAATATTTAATTTTTTACCTAAAAACAGGATTTGACACTTTATGCAAGTTTTCTCCAGTGGAGACAGTTTGCCTGAAATGTCCTGTTTTCTTAAAATGATAAGAAAAAAATTCAATATGTCATCTGCTGAAAATTTTACCCAGAGTGCTAAGCATTAAATATTGGTAACTTGCATATTTTCTGCTGACTTTGAACAAATCAGATTCAGTAAGCCTGATTAATTAAATTCTTTAGTTTTAGATACAATTCTTTGTCAGTATTTTACAATTGATGCATTCTTTTGAGGTTAACATCAGGATTTGTCAACCCTCAAAAGTGATTTTCACCCAAGGCAAAGCCGAGGTGAACATCACTTTCGAGGGTTGACAAATCCTGATGTTAACCTCAATAGAATGTGACAGTTGTTTTGTTAAATAACTTTTTAACTGTCTTGTAGCAGTGACAAAAGTGATGTTGACCAGTCCTTAATCCTAGCCAGGCTATTTGTTATATGACTATTTTCAGCTGTCTGGCAGGGGTGATAAAAGTCATGTTGACCAGTCCTTGACTTTAGCCAGGCTATTTTGAACAAGCAGCAGCTAATTTTAGCAAACATCAGGAGTTGTAAAAAAACCTATTACAGCCAGTTTCAGCCAATCAGAGAAGGCTTTTGCTGGCAGTCATATAACAATACTTTCATATTCAAGCATTTAAAAAATATATGTAAAGGTACCCTGGAAATACATGTACTACAATTACGAAGCACAGCCCTCAGGAAGCACCAAAAGAAGTAGAGATGAGGAACTAAGGACAAAACAAAAACACCACATATTAAACCGCAGCACAAACAAAGAAGAACTGCAACAAACATAGATTGTAGATGAAAGGTTTATCCATAATCTAGATGGTTCTCTGTATGTCATCTTATCCATAATATAGATGGTTCCCTGTATGTCATCTTATCCGTAATATAGACGGTTCTTTGTATGTCATCTTATCCATAATCTAGATAGTTCTCTGTATGTCATCTTATCCGTAATATAGATGGTTCTTTGTATGTCATCTTATCCATAATATAGATGGTTCCCTGTATGTCATCTTATCCATAATATAGATGGTTCCCTGTATGTCATCTTATCCATAATATAGATGGTTTTCTGTATGTCATCTTATCCATAATATAGATGGTTCCCTGTATGTCATCTTATCCATAATATAGATGGTTCTCTGTATGTCATCTTATCCATAATATAGATGGTTCTCTGTATGTAGTCTTGGATGATTTTACTTGTTTAATGCAATATTAACTTGCTATTATAATAATTCCGACACCTTTTTTTTTTTTATTTTTTTCAGTTTCATCAAATGGAATTTCTCTAAATTTCTGATTGATAAGAATGGAGTCCCTGTAAAAAGATATGCTCCCAATACTGAACCATTGGTAAGTATATGTTCAGTGGTTTTGTTTTGGCTCATCTCAGAAAATTCAAACCTTATTTCCTAGGAGGGGTAGTCAAATTAGCAAAACTCAGGGTGCTCTAAATCTATATGTTTAATGCTAAGCATGCTGGGTAAAAAAATCAGCGTATGATTCTTTGAAATATTTTTCTTACTTTTTCCAGAAAATAGGATTTGTATTTATATTTTATTTACTAATCGCCAAAAACAGGATCTACATTTCATGTAAATTGTTTCCTTTGCATTAATTTGATTCAAAAGTCAGATCCTGTTTTCTGGAAGAAATATTCTCGTATATCCTTTCGATGGTGGTAGCATATTTATGCGTAATTACTGTCCAACACTTTTTGAATAACCCTCACAGTGAGATTAATACAAGCAATCTTTTAGTTCTAGTATCATTTAATACAGTATTATGCAGGGTAATCATTGTATGAACACGATCTCTCTAGCATGTAAAGGCTTCCAAAGTAGGAAAAAAAATGGTCAAATTTTCGAACCAAAAATGTTCGGTTTACGGTTGTACCTTCTTAAGGCAGCCCAGTCAACCAATCAATCTCGTCTGTCAACCAATCAAGAGCGGCTCAAAGGAACTAGCATATGAAATGTGCAAGAAACGGCAAAAGAAAAGGGAGGGAAAGAGAGAGAGAAAGGAGAAATAAATGCAGGATCAAATCACAAAAAAAAATATCTCCATGCGCACACATTTTCACACAGTGACACCTGCACCATGACTTTTGTGAATGTAAAAAATTTGGCAGTGCTTGATTGTGAAGAATAACATATCTACTTTTGCTTTCAAATAAACTGTGTTTTATAAGTTGTTTATGTTAGATTCCAGAGGTAAATATCCAACCCTACCCTCATTTTGGCGGCATTTTTCAAAACCCTCAGCCATCCTAAGGATAAGTAAAAAAAATGATCAGTCTGTTCCTAGGTCCAAGATTTTCCCATATTATAATCAAAGTACCGAAATAAACAGAAAATATAGCTTTAAAACATGTGTTTTGCCACATTTTCATTGGTTTACATATTCTTTCCACGGCGGTAGCATATTTATGCATAATTGCTTTCCAACACTTTTTGAACAACCCACATGGCGCAATTTATACAGCAATCTTCCGGTTCCAATACTGTTTAATATGGTAGTATGCTGGGTAATAATAGTATAAACACAATCTCTCTAGCATGTAAAGGAAGGGCGCCAAAGTCTTCCAAAGTAAGAAAAAAATGGTCAAATTTTTTAACCAAAAATGTTCGGTTTACCATTGTACCTTTGTAATGCAGCCCCATCAACAACAATCAAGCATGGCTCAAATGGCCCAGCATACAAAATGTGCAAAAGGCAAAAGAAAAGGGAGGGAAAGAGAGAGAGAAAGGAGGAAAAAAAGCAAGGTCAGATTGTGAAAAAAAACAAAAAAACAAATCTCCATGTGCATACATTTTCACACTGAGACCCCTGCACCATGCTCTTTCTTGAGTGTAAAAATTTGCCAGCGCTTTATTGTGAAGAATAACATATTTCCTTTTGTTTTCAAGTAAGCTGTGTTTTATCCTCGTAAAAGCTCTCGGCCTTTCTTAGGATATGTAAAAAATGATTGGTTTGTTCCTACCAAAATTGCCAAATGGTTCCGCTCTGCTAAACAAAATGGCCGCCAGAGTTAAAAACAGAAAAACCATAAAATGACATCTCCACCTAGGCCACTGACCCAATTTCAAAATGGCTGCCTGATTTTAAAACAGAAAAACCATAAAATGACATCTCCACCTAGGCCACTGACCCAATTTCAGAATAATTTTACAGGGATGTTTCTTTGGTGACCCTCAACAAAAATTGCTCAAACGGTTCTGCTCGGATGAACAAGATGGCCACCAGAGGTAAAAATAGAAAAACCTTTAAACATCTCGTCTGTCAACCATTTACTTAAAAGACATCTCCTAAACCAGTGAACGGATTTTGAAATAATTTTACAGGAATGTTCCTTGGGGAACCCTCTACCAAAATTGCCTAAATGGTTCCGCTCCGCTGAACAAAATGGCCACCAGAGCTAAAAATAGAAAAATAGAAAAACCTTAAAACAACATCTCCTCCAAGGCCACTGGCCCAATTTTAAAATAATCTCGCAGGAATATTCCTTGGGTCACCCTCTACCAAAATTGCTCAAACTATTCCACTCAGATGAAAAATATGGCCGCCAGAGCTAAAAACAGAAAATCCTTTAAATGATTTCTTCTCTTTAACCAGTGAATTGATTTTAAAATAATTACACATGAAAGTTCCTTGGGTGACCCTCTACCAAAATTGCTCAAACCGAATGAAAAGATGGCAGCCACACCTAAAAATAGATAAACTTTAAATGACTTCCCCTCCTTAACCAGTGGCTGGATTTTGAAATTATTTCACATGAATGTTCCTTGGGTGACCCTCTACCAAAATTGCTTAAACAGTTCTGCTCGGATGAACAAAATGGCAGCCACAGCTAAAAATAGAAAAACCTTTATACATCTTCTCCTCAACCAGTGGATGGATTTTGAAATAATTTCTCAGGAATGTTCCTTGGGTGACCATCTATCAACATTGCTCAAACCGTTCAGCTAGGATGAACAAGATGGCTGCCAGAGCTAAATGGCCACTCTATTTTTTGCACCTTCTCCTGAACCAAAAGCCAATTGACCCAAAATATAAGAAGCATTGGGTGACTTGTAGATCAGAAATAGCTAAAATCATTCTGATTAGAAATCCAAGATCATGACGGCTGTCTTGTAAATCTATTTTCGCTTCTTCTCTTGAACTGAAAGGCCAATTGACTAGAAAGTTGGTAGGAAGCATCAGCATGACTTGTAGATAAAAAAAAAGCAACGGCAAATGGCAACGGCAACCATCTTGAAAATCTGTTTTTCGCTCTTGTCCTGAACCAAAAAGCTAATGGACTGGAAACTTGGTAGGAAGCATCAGGGTGACTTGTAAATAAAAAAAGGCTAAAATTCAAGATGGCCGTATCTTGAAAATTCATTTTTCATTTCTTCTCCTGAACCGAAAGACCAATTAGGAAGCATAGGGGTGATTTGTAGATCAAAAAAAATAAATAAATAAATAAATAAAAAAAAAATAAAATAAAAATAAAAAAAAAATTAATAAATAAAATCTTTCCAATTGGAAATCCAAGATAGCGGCCATGATGGCCATCTTGAAAATCTATTTCTCACTTCTTCTGAATGGAAAGAAAAGATTAAGGTATATTATCTAGCTTGATCTTAACATCTATACAAAAATGACCATAAAAAGAAGTTTGTTAAAGTTTATGTCACACCTGTGTACTAAAAGGTGAAAAAAAAACACCAGAAGAGTAAGACAATTGGCCCTATCCTGAGTAGGAAGCATAGAGGGGACTGATAGAATAAAAAATGGCTTAAATTGTTACAATCGGAAAACCAAAATGGCGACCATCTTGAAAATCTATTTTCCTCTTCTTCTTCTGAACTGAAAAGCCTATTGACTTCACAATCATCGAGGTGACTTATAGATCAAAAATAGCTAAAAGTTTATGGCCCCCACAGTTGCCATCTTGAAAATCTGTTTTGAACTTCGTCTTCTGAATGAAAAGGCCCATTGGCTTGAAATTTGAAAGGAAGTATGGGGGTGACTTGTAGATCAAAAATAGCTGAAATCATTCTGAATGGAAATCCAAGATAGTTGCCCTAGCAACCATGTTGAAAATCTATTTTGAACATTTTCTCCAGAACCAAAAGGGCATTGGAAGTATTGAGGTGACTTGTAGATTGAAAGTAGCTAAAATCATTCTGATTGAAAATCCAAAATGGCTGCCATCTTGAAAATCACTATTGAACCAAAAGGCCAATTGACTCAAACTTGTCTGATAATCAGGTGAGCGATACAGGGCCATCTTGGCCCTCTTGTATTTCACTTAATATATAAATATCAGTCAAGTAACTATGACTTGAATGTATGTAACATTTGAACCAATAGGAAATTTTATGTTTTTATATGCCCCCAACTTCGAAGAAGTTGGAGGGGCATATTGCTTCTGGGATGTTTGTGCGCGCGTGCGACCGTCCGTGCGTCCGTCCGTTACACTTTTTAATGCATAGCATAACTTCTGAACCATGCATGCTAGGGCTTTGAAATTTCATATATGGATTCTTCATGAAAAAATAGCTGTAAATTACTTCATGAGTTATGGCCCTTTATAACTTATGGGCATTTTTACGTTGCACACTTTTTGATGCATAGCATAAGTTTTGAACTGTGCATGCTAGGGTTTTGAAATTGCATATATGGATTCCTCATGAAAAAATAGCTGACATATTTTTTTTTCTTATCAGGATTATGCCCCTTTCCTGAGTTATGGCCTTTTGAAAAAATATGGATGGAATCTTTTCAGCACCCTATCTCAAAAACTATTGAAGCTAGAGCCTTGAAATGTAAGGAATAGGTTGGTAGCAATGAGTAGATGACCTGATTAACTTTTGAATAAATTCTGAAAAGTACTTCTTGAGTTATGGCCCCTTGTCATTTTGAGCATTTTTACATTGCACACTTTTTGATGCATAGCATAAGTTTTGAACTGTGCATGCTAGGGTTTTGAAATTTCATATTTAGATTTCTCATGAAAAAACAGCTGACACATAATTTTTTTTTTTATTAGGATTATGCCCCTTACCTGCCTTTGAAAAAAAAAAAAAAGAAAAAAAAGAATATGCTGGCCTCGGTGCCTCATTTGGATGCGCCGTCCGACTGGAGACCAGGAGGTCACGGGTTCAACTCCCACCGAGGTTGGCAACATTCTTTCGTGGATTGATCATGAAATATTTTCTACGGTCATTCTCTCCCTTCTGCTGATTCAAGAAGGGCAATTGTCAGTTTCTGGCGAAAGAATGTGCACAATACTGGTTAACCGCTTAGAGGACTAAGCCTGCCCAGTAAACATGTGGTTAGGTAAACTGACCATGCTCGACATGACCCCATTGGGTTGACTGGGCCGTAAAACCTCAACACAAAAAAATTGAAAAAAATATGGATGAAGTCTTGTCAGCAAAATATCTCAAAAACTATTGAGGCTTGAGCCTTGAAATTTCAGGAATAAATTGGTAGCGATGAGTAGATGACCTGATTAACTTTTGAATAAATTCTGAAAAGTACTTCTTGAGTTATGACCCTTTGTCATTTTGGGCATTTTTACATTGCATACTTTTTGATGCATAGCATAAGTTTTGAACTGTGCATGCTAGGGTTTTGAAATTTCATGTATGGATTCCTCATGAAAAAACAGCTGACACATATTTTTTCCCCATCAGGATTATGCCTCTTTCCTGAGTTATGGCCCTTTGAAGAAATATGGATGGAATCTTGTCAGCAAAATATCTCAAAAACTATTGAGGCTAGAACTTTGAAATTTAAGGAATAGCTTGGTAGCGATGAGTAGATGACCTGATGAACTTTTGAATAAATTCTGAAAAGCACTTCTTGAGTTATGACCCTTTGTCATTTTGGGCATTTTTACATTGCACA
Organism: Anodontia alba; assembly: GCA_964016985.1. Classification (NCBI taxonomy): domain Eukaryota; kingdom Metazoa; phylum Mollusca; class Bivalvia; order Lucinida; family Lucinidae; genus Anodontia; species Anodontia alba. The sequence continues at coordinate 27,065,090 of OZ024825.1, forward strand.
CTTTTTGATGCATATCATAAGTTTTGAACTGTACTTGCTAGTTTGAAATTTTATATATGGATTCCTCATGAAAAAGTAGGTGACCTGTATGTTTTTTCCTATCCAAATTATCTCCCATTTTAGAGTTATTTCCCTTGTAATAAAAAAACATTGAAATCTCATATATTTGTACTGTTGTTACCGTCATGGTGAAGCAGTGTTGGAGTCAAGCAGTGTTAGAGTCAGGCAGTTGGGGGCATAGTGTTTTACAAACACCAGCTCTAGTTTTTTTTAAATCTTATTGTCATCACAGCAATATATTTAATTATACCCCAGTATGCTGAAGGGATATATATAGTTTTTGTTGGTTCAGTCTATCTGTCTGTACGTCTGTTTGTCAGCCATCCATCCGTGATTCTGTCTGTAACACCTACTATAACCAAGTTTTACTTCAAAGATTTTGATTGCCTATATCTCTGAAATTATTGATATTTGGTATTGGGGTATCAGGAAGGGTACTCTTCCATTCTACATCTATGGACTCCTGGGTCATGCCCAGGGTTGGGGCTAGAGGTCAAAATCTAGGACATCTCAATAAAATAGTATACTTCAGTTTGTTTATACAAACATCTTCTTAATAAAGAAGGTTGGGCATCAGAAATGTTTATCACATCAACATTCAGTGTAACAAAGTCAAGGCCAGTTTGACCTAATTTTTATGCTCCAGCGATTTTGCCTTATATCTAGAAGACTATTCCATGGATTAATGTGATACTTGGAATTTTGGTTCTGTGTGACACCACAATTGACATCATAATAAATATAGGTCACCTTGACCTGTATTTTATAGTCTTGTGATTTTGCCTTATATCTTGAATGTTATTTGATGTATGAACATCATTTTTTGGATCAGTATGATCCAAAAGTTGACCTAAAAGTAAATGTAGGTCACTGTGAACTTTATTACATGGTCCAGTGATTTTATGTTACTTGATGTATGACAGTCGTAGTTTGGGATTATGGGTCAGTATGACACAGCATTTAACCTCAAAACAAGAGGGCCATGATGGCCCTGTAATGCTCACCTGAGCATCATAGCACTTTTAGAACCTGATCTAGAACTGATCAAGGCAAACATTCTGATCAAAATTCAAAATGATTATATTAACAAGTAAGACAATGTAGCATGTCTAATGGACTGTGAAATAAAGGTCAAGGTTAAATATGGATGACTGCACTCAAGAGGCCATGCTAAGATGTATGCATGTACTAAGTATCACTGGCTGTAGGAGCAATAGTTACTGAGAAACTGACCTAAACACAAACACTTCACAAGTACCAAATATCACTCTGTAGGACCAATAATTACTGAGAAACTGACCTAAATGGAAAAACTTAAGAAAGTCACTGGATAGAAAAATATACATCACCTTGAATTCATCAAGACAAACATTTTGAGCAAGATTCATGATGATCACTTCAAAAATGTGACCTCTAGAGCATCAGCAAGGTTTTCCTTTGATTTGGCCAGGTGACCTAGTTTCTGATATCATGTGACCCAGTTTTAAACTAGACCTAGAAATCATCAAGATGAACATTTTGAGCAATATTAATGATGATTATTTAAAAAATGTGACCTCTGGAGTGTTAACAGTTTTCTGCTGTTTTGGCCTGGTGATCTAGTTTTTGACCCCATGTGACCCAGTTTCAAACTTGACTTAGAAATCATCAAGACAAACATTTTGAGCAAGATTCATGATGATTGCTTCAAAAATGTGACCACTAGAGTGTTAACAAAATTTCTGCTGATTTGGCCTGGTGACCTAGATTTTGACCCCAAGTGACCCAGTTTCGAACTTGACCTAGAACTTATCGAGACAAACATTTTGAGCAAGATTCATGATGACTGCTTCAAAAATGTGACCGCTAGAGTGTTAACAAGGTTTTCTGCTGATTTGGCCCGGTGACCTAGTTTTTCATCCCAAGTGACCCAGTTTCAAACTTGACCTAGAAATCATCAAGACAAACATATTGAGCAAGATTCATGATGATTGCTTGAAAAATGTGACCACCAGAGTGTTAACAAGGTTTTCCGCTGATTTGGCCAGGTGACCTAGTTTTTGACCCCAGGTGATCCAGTTTCGAACTTGACCTAGAAATCATCAAGACAAACATTTTGAGCAAGATTCTTGATGATTGCTTAAAAAGTGTGACCGCTAGAGTTTTAACAAAGTTTTCTGCAGATTTGGCCCGGTGACCTAGTTTTTGACCCCAAGTGACCCAGTTTCAAACTTGACCTAGAACTATCAAGACAAAACATTTTAAGCAAGATTCATGATGACTGCTTCAAAATGTGACCGCTAGAGTGTTAACAAGGTTTTAGCTGATTTGGCCAGGTGACCTAGTTTTTTACCCCAAGTGACCCAATTTCGAACTTGACCTAAAAATCATCAAGACAAACATTTTGAGCAAGATTCATGATGACTGCTTGAAAAATGTGACCGCTAGAGTGATAAGGTTTTCCGCTGATTTGGCCAGGTGACCTAGTTTTTGACCCCAGGTGACCCAGTTTTGAACTTGACCTAGAAATCATCAAGACAAACATTTTGAGCAAGATTCATGGTGATTGCTTAAATAAGTCACCCCGATGCTTCCTAGCAAGTTTTGAGTCATTTGGCCTTTTGGTTCAGGAGAAGAAGCGAAAAATAGATTTTCAAGATGGCGGCCATGGCAGCCATCTTGGTTTTCTGATTGGCATGATTTTAGCTATTTTTGATCTACAAGTCACCCTGATGCTTCCTAGCAAGTTTGGAGTCAATTGGCCTTTCGGTTCAGGAGAAGAAGCGAAAAATAGATTTTCAAGATGGCGGCCATGGCGGCCATCTTGGATTTCTGATAGGCAGGATTTTAGCTATTTTTGATCTACAAGCCACCCTGATGCTTCCTACCAAGTACCGTGTCAATTGGCCCAGGGGTGTAGGAGGAGTAGGCTTTTAAAGCAATTGTTGACTCTGCACGACAGATGCCGCATGACGGACGATGGACATTGACTGGCCACAATAGCTCACTGTGAGCACTTCATGCTCAGGTGAGCTAATAAATGTAGGTCTTTGTGACTTGTAGTTCATAGTCCAGTCTTATATCTCCCACTATTTGATGCCTAAGTATCATATTAAAGAAAATGACACAGTGTGACCCAAACTTTGACATCAAAGTAAATATAAATCATCATATATTTCATGGGCTAGATTATTTAATGGATTAACACCATAGTTAGTATATGGATCAGTGTGACACATCAGATTGCCCTCTCAAGTATGTGTAGGTCAGTGACCTATATTTTATGATCCAGCTGTTTTGCTTCATGTCTTGAAAATTATTTACAGCAGAGAATTTGTACTTGGGATTATAGATCAGTGTCCCTCAGTTTGACCTTGTAAACTATATGTGGGTCAGTGTACCTATATTCCATGGTCCATTGATTTTGCCTTTTATCATTGTCATTGACTTAAAAATATTTTATAATTAAGAAATGGCACCTGCCCGAGGAATTTATGATCCTCTGGGCACTTGCTCTAGTTTGGAATATTCTAAAATGACATGATTTAGCATCTTTAATGGTTGGTAAGGTAATTGCAGTACATTTTCAAAATAGCAACATACTTTCCAAAACAGTGCAGCAATTCTGAAATAGTTGCTGCTTGCTCTATTTTCAAGAAAACCCAGCCCAATCATATATATTTATGCATACATTTTCATAGGTTCCATTTTATTTTGTCAAGAGGCTTCCAGAAAGTTTAAATTGCCCCCATGTTAGTCAGATATCTATATCCTAGCAAAGAGGAGAATGCCGTGTTCTTATGCAAGCATATATAGAATTATAAAATAATCTTGAACTCTAGCTCTCAAAGATGTTAGAATCTTTTTTGATGATTTGCTACCAAGCATTGATGATTTGCTACCCAGTAACGAGCTTAATTCTATATATTTTCAGGCTGTTTCTAAAGATTTCGAGGAATATTGGTAATCAAGGACCATAACAGTGTTTCCCCATGCTTCCAGTGTTGTAATGCAAATACTGTTCTATTTATATCTTGGACATGTTCTAGTTGGAGACTCCTGCAGCAGACAGAATGATGGAAAACTTGAAAACCAGTCATCTGGGCAGGTCTTCCTGAATCATCATTGGCGTGCTGATTGTCTGGCTGTGGCTGTTGAAAATAAGATTTGTTTGACATATAAATAGAAATACTTTCTGTGATTTTATACTTTTGTATTTATTTTATATCATTTCCTTTGTTAATATTGTATGGATAAATCTTCTATCTGCTATGACAAAGGTTATTTCTCCTTAAAGCTTAACAAAATATATTCATTTCTTCATTCTTTGCTGTCGTCACTATAGTTTCATCATTTTCTATCTAACCTGTAAATGGCAGTGAGAAATCTGTGAAAGAAAAACCATAAAATTAGAATAATAGCCTTTTTAGCCTTTAAAGTACACATAAAAATGGATGCAATGAAAAGGTTTTCATAGCTCTAGATAAGATTCTTTTTCAGCCAGTCTTTTTCTTATATCTCTGCAAAAACATATTTGTAGTTACTCATTTGACATTATGAAAACACGCCCATTCAAATATATTGAAAATTTTACCACCAAAAACTGAAAGTTTTCAGATAAAAATTCTGATATTTTTCATATTTCTGCTCAAAACATAGATTGTGAGTATTGTTAGAACTGCCTCAGTGAGGCAGTTCTAACAAGTACTCACAATCTATGTGTTTGAGCAGAAATAAGATAAAATAATGTATACCCCCGTAAACTCCAGTCTTACTGTATAAAAGTGGGGTTTAAGGAGGTCAAAATTATATAGGCGTGTTTTTGTGATGACATTCCTCACTGAGGTGCTTCTGAGTACTCAGCCTATAATTCTGCAAAGAAATAAAAAACTTTATTTCGATACTCCTGATCAACAGTTATGCATGTTGATGTCAAAAATCTGTGGTGCTCAGACAAGGAAGCAAGTAAAAAAAAGGAGAACATTCCTGAATATTTGTGTCAGAGTGGATAACACGTGGTTTATCATGTTCCACTCTGGCCAAATGGTTAGTAAAAATCCTGAAATTTTGCACACAAAAGTTTCTTATAAAATGACATATAAAAACAGTGCAGACCCAGACCAGACTGCTCCCAAAGGAGCATTCTGATCAAGGGCTTCACTGTTTGTCATTCCACTAAGTATTTTAAGAAACAACTGTATAAAAAGCAAAATTTAGGCAAAAAAGTATGGGATAAAGCGCTCGAAATTTTAACCCTTAAAGCGCCAATCACAACAATTGTCGTCTGCTTTGTCCTCTGCCGGTTACTTTAAAAGTCATTGTTGCAAACACTGTGGACCCAGATCAGACTGCTCCTTTAGCACTGTTTGCCTATATGCAAAAATAGCTTTGAAAAGTTTGCAAGAATATTCAGCAGATGACATAAACAGATGACATTTTCAGATGCAGATTTTCTTGGCGTTTTAAGGGTTAAGACATTTTACCATAGCCCATTCTTCAGACTGCTGAAGACAATGGAAATGCTTTGCTTTCTGAAAGAGAAAAATGAACCTTCAACACACTGACAAATAGTAAAATGGAGACTATAAGACATTGTCCTGTACTTCGACATAGTGGTGGTATAATTAAATTTGCTGGTCCTTTGGGACTTAGGAGACAGTTTTCATGAAACATCAAAGCCTATGTTCTGGGGAAAAATGAGAAAAGTATTTCAAAATATTTATTTGCATGAAATATCAAAACCTGGGAAAAATAAATTTTCGCTGTTACAGTCCACCAAATATTAGCAGAGTTATGTCCCATTGAAAATTTCAGTAAACTTTTCATTTCCAGTTAACTCTTTCTACAGTTTACATCTGATCAAGCTGAAACTTGATTTATAGTTGGACCATGATGTGGAGCAGGGCATGTTATTTCAAGGTTACAGTTCACCCAATATTGGCAGAGTTATGTCACTTTGAAAATTTTCGTAAACTTTTCATTTGCGGCTAATCCCTCCTACAGTTTACATCAGATCAAGCTGAAACTTGATTTATAATTTGACCATGATATGGAGCAGTGCATATTGTTTCAAGGTTACAGTCCACCAAATCTAGCAGAGTTTTGTCCCTTTGAAAATTTCTGTTAACTTTCCATTTCCGGCTAACTCCTCCTACAGTTTATATTTGATCAAGCTGAAGCTTGATTTATAGTAAGATCATGATGTGGAGCAGGGCATATTGTTTCATGGTCACAGTCTTCCAAATATTAGCAGAGTTATGTCCCTTAGAAAATTTCTGTAATTTTTTTTTCTGGCTTACTCCTCCAATAGTTTACATCGGATCAAGCTGAAACTTGATTTATAGTTAGACCATGATGTGGAGCAGCACATATTGTTTCATGGTTACAGTCCACCATATATTAGCAGAGCTCTGCCCCCTTTGAAAATTCTGTAAAGTTTTTGTTTCCAGTTAACTCCTATCGTTTACATCCGGTGAGATGAAACTTTGTAAATACTTACACTATGATGTGGAGCAGTCCATTTTATTTCAAGGTTACAGTACACCAAAGATTACCAGAGTAATGCCCCATTTCCTTAAACTTTTCATTCCTACAGGTTACATCTAATCAAGCTGAAAATTGATTTATTGTTAGGCAATGGTGTAGAGCAGCGCATATTATTTCAAGGTTACAGTACACTAAATATTAATAGAGTTATGTCCCTTTGAAAATTTCTGTTAGCTCTTTGTTTCCGGCTAGCTCCTCCTATAGTTACGAGACATTAGCAACCAGAACTCAGTTGTTTGAAACTAATAATGTCGTTAGTTAACATATCGTTAAAACTTTGATCATTAAATATGACAGATACGCTAATATTTTTGCTGAAAAAAATGTGAGTAGCTTTTGCACTTGCAAAAGCTACCCGCATTTTTTCAGCAAAAATACCTGTTGTACTTACTAGAACAGTTAAGATTTTGACCACTAAGGAACTCGATAAGCTAACGATGCTTTGAACAACTAGACCCAGTATAATTGCCATCTGACTGAGGGCTCTTTTCTAATGTTGAACGTAGTATTATAAAGTTCTTCTGCACTTCATTTTTTTCCCTTTATCTTCCTTTCTTAGACCATTTGACTGTTTCAGAAATAACAGTGATATTGTGTGCAATTTATTCTCTTTTTGCACAGCATGCCAGGAAAAAAAATCAGTAGAGGGCATTCTGAAATATTTTTTTCTTATTTTTTCCAAAAAAAAACAGGGTTTAATATTTCGTGCAAATTGTCTCCTAATTAGGCTATATTATGCGGAAAATATTTTAAAATGTTAATTTGTTTGAAATATCAAAGCCTGTTTATCTCAGGAAAAAAAATCAAATGTGGTTGGCTGAAAACTTAACCCAGCATGCTAAGCATTAAAAGGTTATCTAAGTTGTTAAGCACCAAAGACAATCATCAAGAAAACATACCTATATAATTTAGACTCCCTTAAACCCCACTTTTACATAGTAAAACTGGGGTTTACAGGGGTATACATTATTTTTGTTATTTCTGCTCAAAAACATAGATTGAGGCGATGAGGCGGTTCTAATGAGTACCCACAATCTATGTTTTGAGCAGAAATATGAAAAATATCAGAATTTTTTATGTGAAAATAGCCATTTTTTGGTGGTAGAATTTTCAGTGTATTTAATAGGCGTGTTTTCGTAATGCAAGTATTACTTTGATGGATATTATGTCTCATTCAAAAGGAACAAAATTGTTCCTAAGTGGTGTCTGTGTATGTATGTGGATTTTTACATTTCGTAGTAGATTCTTTTTTTATAATAGTGGTGGGGTATTATGGTTTCATGTTGGTTGTCACCGTGTGCATCCATCTGTCTGTCATCTGTCAGCCCATCTGTCTGGCGTCTGTCTATCCATATTTTCATTTGTGGATGATGAGTCAATAGATTTTCACCAAACATGGTATGCACATTGTGAAGATCTGGGCCCAGTTGTTCAAAGCATCGTTAGCTTAACGAGCTCGTTAAGGGTCATTTCGTTAACTGTTTTAGCGGTTCCAATATACAATATTCTGAAATGTTTTGCTGGAAAAATGTGTGTAGCTTTTGCACTGCAAAAGCTACTCACATTTTTTCAGCAAAAAATTTCAGCATACTTGCTTATCACTCGATGTAAATTTTAACGAATCGTTAACTAACGATGTCGTTAGGTTCGAACAACTGGACCCTGGTTTGGGATTGCAGATTTTGCCAATTTTTGCTGGCGTTATTTGCCCACCTTACGATATGGGCAGGTTATTATCATTTCTCGTTTTTCTTTTTGTTGTTGTTTTCAGAAGGGAAGCAAAACAATGTTGAAATAGCACAAGTGTATCTGTTCTCCTGAAGTGAAATATGTAGACTGATCAGATGTTGAGCAAGGTGTTTTCTGTATGATATTGTGATAAGACCCTTCTCTTCTGGTACTGTAGGTTTTAATTTTGTTACCATTTTAGTACTCATGTGTTTGTCAGAACGATAGTTTAGTTTTTATATATCACAAGTCCCAGCAGGCATGCAACATTTAGATGATGTCGCATCAATGTCAGTGCAGGGTCATGACTTTGCATCAATGTTGTTTTAATATCATATGCCCTCTGGGATATTTTTAAAGTATTTATTAATATTAAGTATACATATTATGCAGTATTTTTGTAACATTACATTGCTCTATTTAGATGTTTCTTAGAATAAGCTTTAAGTGTTTGTCTCTGTCTTCAAACAAGCTAAAACAAGCTAAAATGTTACTGTTATCTTTGGCCAGTTTTTCAGTTTTCTGCTAAGCTAAAACGTTACTGTTATCTTAAGCCAGAGTTTGAGCCATATTGTTTTTGTCGCGTTAGCACGCAGGTGCGATATAGGCGTGCCGTGACCCGTCCGTTCGTCAACAATTGACTTGTGAGCGCAACTCCTCCTACAGTTTTTTGCCAATTGTTTTGAAATTTCACAGATGTTTTGGCCATAGCGTGTAGATGTGCATATTGTTTGCTCATAATTCTCAGATTTTTTTTTCAACTTTTTCCGCTTTGTTAACTTAGTCGTTTTTTACCTAAAACCCTTATAGTCAGTGGGTGTCTTGTGAGCGCAACTCCTCCTACAGTTTTTGGCCAATCATTTTGAAACTTCACAGATGTTTTGGCCATGGTGTGTAGATGTGCATATTGTTTGCTCATAATTCTCAGATTTTTTTTTTTTAACTTTTTTCGCTTTGTTAACTTAGTCAGTTTTTACCTAAAACCCTAATAGTCAGTGGGTGTCTCATGAGCGCAACTCCTCCTACAGTTTTTGGCCAATCATTTTGAAACTTCACAGATGTTTTGGCCATGGTGTGTAGATGCGCATATTGTTTGCTCATAATTCACAGATTTTTTTTTCAACTTTTTCAACTTTGTTTAAAACTTAGTCAGTTTTTACCTAAAACCCTTATAGTCAGTGGGTGTCTCGTGAGCGCAACTCCTCCTGCAGTTTTAGGCCAATAGTTTTGAAACTTCACAGATGATTAGGTCAGAGTCTGAAGATTTGCATATTATTTGCACATAAATCTCAGATTTTTTTTTTTCAACTTTTTTTGCTTTGTTAACTTTGTCAGTTTTTGCCTCAAACCCTTATAGTCAGTGGGTGTTTCGTGAGCGCAACTCCTCCTGCAGTTTTAGGCTAATAGCTTTGAAACTTCACATATGATTAGGACATGGTCTGAAGATGTGCATATTTTTTGCACATAAATCTCAGATTCATTTCAGCACAGTTAGGGGTCCTTGATTTATCCCCAAAATTGGTTTCCGCTCAATATCTTGTGAAAGAATTGATGGATTAGGATCATATTTTGCATACATATTGTTGTTAACAATACCTAGCTTGGGATTTCGTCAATTTTCAGCTGAGTTACTGGCCTTGATTAATGGGCAAAAATGATATCCGCTCAATATCAATATCTTGTGAAATAATGGACAGGTTTAGATAAAATTTTGCAAGCCAATATTCCAAATTTTCTACTTTGTCCATTTTTCTAACCTATCAATTTCTTGAATACTGCAAAATAGATTTTTTTCAATACAAATAGGAACTTGTATGACTTAATCCCCGCAGGTGAGACATCGCTTTCTGCGGATTTCTTGTTAGATTTTAAAGCTTTTGTTTTCAAACAATCTGATTACTGTTTCATCTAAGTGAGGTGATCATATTATTTCTTACCAGATATTGTGGAAAGATATTTTTGAATACTCATCCCAATAAGAGAGGCAATGTCATGTCTGAAAGCATATTTAACATGTTAAAAGTAGACTTTATGTAATTGTTAAAGAGTGGAAATGAGTAAAATGTGATTGTTAAAAAATGGTGCAGTTATTAGAAACGTATAAAAATTGTGTTGGAAGTTACGTATCTACACTTGAGACCAGCAAGTGATTCATAAAATGTTTTATGTTGTAAATTTCAGTATGATAAAACCTGTCAAAAATAGTTTTCCTTGTTTCTTTATAAAAAAAAAGTTTTATGATAAATGTCCTAAAATTTTGAACTATTTATTCAATACTTTTTAGGCCTAAATTTTGGTTTTTATTTTGGTAATTCTTAAAAAATTTAGTGGAAAGACAAATAGTGTTTGCATATGCCATTTTTTGGGCAACTTTGATGTACATTTTAGGACATTTACCATATCACTTTTCCTGGTTCAAAATATTTCTCTAACTTTCATTGAAAACCATATCATTGTTTTCTTTAAAACATTGCCAACAAAAACAGACTGTTAAATACACTACCTTTCTGTACATTATTATACGCCTGTTTGAAAAACGGGATGTATTATGTGACGAGGTATGGCGTCCGTCCGTCCGTAAACTTTTTTGTTTGCGGCTAACTCCTCCTACAGTTTACATCCGATCAAGCTGAAACTTGGTATATAGTTAGACCATGATGTGGCGCAGCGCATATTAATTTTGGGTTACAGTCCACCAAATGTTTGCAGAGTTATGCCCCTTAGAAAATTTCTGTAAACTTTTCATTTCCGGTTAACTCCTCCTACATTTTAATTCCGATCAAGCTGAAACTTCATGTATAGTTAGACCATGATGTGGAATAGCGCATATTGTTTCGAAGTTTCAGTCCACCAAATATATGCAGAGTTATGCCCCTTTGAAGATTTCAGTAGACTTTTAGTTTCCGACTAACTCCTCCTACAGTTTACATCCGATCAAGCTGAAACTGGATTTGTAGTTAGACCATGATGTATCTGGATTTGTAGTTAGACCATGATGTGGAGCAGCGCATATTGTTTCAATGTTACAGTCCACTAAATATAAGCAGAGTTAAACCCCTTTGAAAATTTCTATGAATTTTTTGTTTCTGGCTAAATCCTCCTACGGTTTACTTCCGATCAAGCTGAAATTTCTTAAATAGTTACACTATGATGTGGAGCAGCACATATTATTTCGAGGTTACTGTCCACCAAATATTAGCAGATTTATGCCCCTTTGAAAGTTTTTGTAAACTTTTTGCAGTATATTGTTTAGAGGTGATAGTGTGCAAATTTTATTTTATAATAGGTATATTTTTTGCAAATAACTAAAGTTTTGGTCATATGAGCAAGATATTGATTTTTTTAACATCTTCTCTTATTAGATTTGCAAGGAAAGGTTGCCATTATTAAATCTTTATAAATACATAATTCTTTTTCGATTTTTTTTAATACTCTTCTGATTTGGGTCCCTTGAAGAACAAAAATAAAATCAGTATTAAACAAGTTAAAGGTTTACAAAAAATTTCTTGCAGCATTTTTTTTTTTTTTTTGTTTATTTTTGTTTTGTTATTGTTTTGTCCCACATTGAAGTATAGGAAAAACAAATCAGCCAAAGGCTCATATGAGCTTATAATATAGCCATGCTTCTGTCGTGTGTCTTCCGTCCAAAAGCACTTCTCCCTAGAAGCAGCAAACTTCTCCCTATTTTCCCAGGAGGGAGAAGTCACCTCCCTTAATATCTGGGCCAGCTTGGACCCTTAGGTTACAGTTCACCAAATATCAGCAGAAATATGCCCCAATGAAATTTTTTAAATTTTTTTGAAAAATTCCACTTACAGTTTATAACCGGAGCACTGAATTATACAGGAGCCAGTTTATGTGCGACATCTTATTACTTGCCATAGGCCTATAATGCTCCGCTTGGCAGAGCTCTTGTTTAACAGCCTGTTTTCTGCTCAAACAGTATACTCTTCAGTAAAATGTGAAGCTTAACATTGAATGATAGAGAACCTGAACTGTGAAATCGACTAAAAATATATGATGTATGAGACTTATAAGGGTGTCATTATGTTCTAGAATTGCCTTTTGTATGATAGTATAGAAATGCATTTCATTTTTGTGGATTTTATCAGTGTTTAAGCACCAGCAAATCACTCAGAAATTGAATAAACCTGAAGGGATTTTTAACTTATCTATAAAGTCCAGAAAAATAAAATTCATTTCTTATTACTTCATCTCTGTCATGTTTATGTTTCAATAGAATTCTATGCAAAGATATTAATTCCAAGACACCAGCATGAGGAATTTATTCAAGCACAAATATGTATAAATGTTTTTGGAATTTGCTCTCACCCATTTAAATTGCACTAAATAAGTTGAGTTGGAATTATTTGCATTTCAGCCTAGGACACACATTGCAGCCAGGTAAAGCAATAAGCTGTTATTTTATCAAGAAATTGTTAGTCAGTGTAAAATTAAAGATTCTTTCCTTGTTCATGTATTGTGTCTTGTTTGATTTCTTCTCCTAATTATGAATAGTTGTATTACTGTCCATCAATGATATTTCAGTCAGTTATGAAACTCAAGTATCAAAAATAGTATAAAACATGTCCAGGAAGAGCCAGAGTCACAAAACATGGCCTATCAATTAGAGTGGAAGATAAGAAGAGCAAATCTGTCAAATTGTTATTGCCTACCTTCTGAAACTGGACGGACGCATGGAAAAATAATGTTGCTCTCGCACACCCTAACAATGAGGGGAAGTGACGTAGAAAGTTTGGTAGAATTCCACCCAGTGGTTTAGGAGGAGATAGCGTGACGGATAGACGGACGGACGAACAGACGGATGGAGGCGTTAAAAAGCGTGGGGATAATAAGTATCTCAATAACTGCTTTTCTCCTTGGTTTGCGCAACGAGGTATTAACAAAACATAATTGCTGCTCAGCTTAAAACGCATAGCTGTCAAATCGAGAAAGTGTTACACTTTTTTGTGCTGTGTATATCACAGTCTGTATCAGTCTGGCAGTCTGATTGCTCCACTCAACCATAAGTAAACAAAATCAGACAATGAAATATTACACAAGTCTCTGTCCGTACAATGGTCATTCAACACGCGCCTGACACTGTTGCAGCCAGTCCAGTTAGGAGGCCGATTAGCAGCTCATTCGTACCACCCACTTAATTGCGCATGTCTGGGTTTCTTTCAGGGGATCATCTTATTTTCAATAAATAATAATTATAACATATATGAAATGCGATAACATCAGTAGGATAAAACCAATATATTGTAATAGATATAAGCATTTTATAAACCGAAATTCATTATAATCTTAAATTCGGCAGAAATCCGAAATTGATTAACTCCTGTCATCCGAATTAAAGCCACTCAGCTTCATCTAGAACTATACTCTGTCAATTAGAAACCACGCGCTAGAAATACCTCTGACCTTGATATTTGCGTAAAAGACTGGCTGTCTGACCTCATCGGACACAAACTAGTTTGTCCTAACATAAATGATATCGTCGCAGTTTATTGAGCTATATTGTATATAATGGTCTCGCATGTACTGTTTTGTAAATCATTTGAGCTGAAGCTAAAGGACTTTAAGTGAAACTGAGCTCATTTTAGCTCACCTGAACTAAAGGCTCAGGTTGAGCTATTGTGATATGTTGCCGTTAGTCGTCTGTCCGTCCATATCTCTGAACAACCTATCCTCTGAAACCCCTGGGTCAATTTTCTTCAAACGTCATATGGAGCCTTCTATCAAAGAGGGATTGATAAGTTGTTCAAATGGTTATGGTTCGTTAACTGAGATGGCCACCATGCCAATATATGGTAAAACACTGCAAAAGCTTTGAGGCCGAATCTTGGTGCATATGATGGTCGTATGTTAACCTTTGACCTTTTACAGCTATACATTTGTATGAGGAAAATGTTGAAAATCATTTTCTCAAAATGTATCAAAAGCTTATGGCTGAAAGTTACAATATATGATAGTAAACCTTTCCGGTTATAGTAAAATTTTTGTTGCACAGGGCTATCTGCACTTGCTCTTGGGCTATATACATGCATAAAATTGTGTAATCTTTAAACAGCTTCTTCTCTGAAACCACTTGATGAATTTTCCACCAGATTTCACATAGGTCTTCTGGTTAAGGGGTATTGACATTTGTTTTCAAACGGTTCTTCACCATTGAACAAGGTGGCCACCATGCTCATATATGGTAAAAAGCACATTTAAAAACATCTCCAGAATCAAGAAAGCTTTGAGGCTGATATGTATTGAAGGCTGATGGCTGAAACTTCCAGTGTATAATTAAAATAGTAAAACATTTTTGTTACAATCAAAATCTTATCCATTTCTCTATAACCGCTTGGCCAATTTTCGCATGGGACCTTCTGTTAAAGGGATATTGACAATTTGTTTAATAGTTGTTCACCATTTAAAAAGATGGCCACCATGCCCATATATGGTAATTAAGCACTTTACAATCTTCTCCAGAACCAAGAAAGCTTTGAGACTGAATATAGCATCGGGGACTCCAGGTCTGCCAAGTTTGTTTAAATGATGATCCCAGGATGACCTTTGACATTTTAAGGCATGGTCAAATTTGTGTCCTAGTTGCTGGGGCAGTACTGGAAAAATATTGCAAGGCATCTGCAGATATGCAATGGCTGTTTTACTCAGGTGAGCGAATAGTGGCCCATAGGCCTCTTGGTTTTCTTTCCAGTTGGTTGTCCTTCCATCATTTAACAACAACTGTGCTGTGCTAGTTTTAGTTCACTTGAACACAACAACGTGTTCAGGTGAGCTATTTTGATAGACCATTTAAGGGATAACTGCATTCAAATTTGTCATTTGGGGAGGTAAATCGGCGGTTTTAAGGTCGCAAATTTCGTTTTACGGCGACGCGATCAGCTCTTGTGCGTGATTTGTTGAGTAATAAATCACAGTTTGTCGGTCAGTTGTAAGAAGATAAATCACTCGCGCTCCGCGCTCGTGATTTGATCTACTTTACAACTGACCTCCAAACAGTGATCAAATTAGTACAAGTGTGGTAAAGAGTTTAGGTATTGAAATAATAAAGTTGACCTGTTCAAATTTAGTACAAATATGGTAAAGATATTGAAATAGTAAAGTGAATGTGTTCAAATTTATACAAGTATGGGAAGGCTAAATATATAAACAAAAAAGAAATATGTGTGTTTAGGGTAATGTGTTTGAAAAAAAATAGGTAGGGTAAGCAGGAATTATTTTTTTTACATTGTTCTGCCCTGCCGCAAAAAGTGGTAAGGAATTAATACCTTCCAAAATTAAGAGTGTCTGTCCATCCTTCCATCTGTCCGTCCGACCATTAGCGCTTCATAATTTTCGTGTCCACTCAGTAACTCTCATGAAACTTCACACCAATGTAAAACACCATGAGACTACATGCAGAACACATGAACCATAACTCTGGTGTCCCTACTTTCGGAGTTATTTCCCTTTGAACTTTAAACATAAACATTTCTACCATGTACTCCGTGTCCGCTCCATCATTAACTCTGATACCGTTCCTGATATTTTCATGAAATGTCCACAAATGTAAAGCATCATAAGATGATGTGCAGAACTCTGGTACGCCTTCTTTTTGAGTTATTGCCCTTTGAACATTGAACACAGCCATTTCCACCATATACTCATGTCCACTCTGTAAGTTGAAAACCATATGCGATATTTTCATGAAATCTCACACAAATGTAAAGCACCATCAGATGGCCTGCAGAACACAAGAAGCATAACTCTGGTTAACATACCTTTGGTGTCAGCTCTTTGAACATCATAAACATTGAAGAATAGATATTTCTATATGTACTAGTGTCTGCACTGTAAGTTCAAAATCGTTTCAGATATTTAGATGAAACTTCTAATTTAAACCTCCATGAGACAATGTGCAGAATTCATAAACAGTAACTCTGGTTTGCCTTTTTTTTGGAGTTATTGCCTTATGAACATTGAACATAGCCATTTTTACCTTGTACTTGTGTAAGTTGAAAATCATGTGAGATATTTTCATGAAATTTCTCACAAATTTAAAACACCATGAGAGGATGTGCAGAACTAAAAAAAAATGGTTTGGTCAACCTACTTTTGGAGCTACCACCTTTTGAACATAGTAAGTAAGGATAAATAAGAAAAACATTTACCTGATACCCACTCTTATCGAGACCTAAGGTCGCTGTCCGTTGTCCACATTCTTTACGCATTATCTCCTCAGAAGCCACTGGCCCAATCATATGGAGCCTCAGTTGGTAGTTGGAAGTGGGTAGCTTGTTCCCCCACCACATTTGGGTCAAATGATCAAGATGGCCATCACGCCTATGTACGGCAAAAAACCCTTTAAACTCTTCTCGCAAACAAAAGGGCCAATGGCCCTGGGGCTTTGTATCTAGCACTGGGGATATGGGCCCAGTAAAGTTTATAAACATGATGACCTTGGGATGACCTTGATCTTTTTTTTGCAGAAAGATCAATTTCTTTTACAAAGACTCTGAAAGGCAAAACTTCAGGAATTCTCTTGTTTGAAACTAGAAGGCCCAGGCCTTTGATATTTGGTATATAGCATTATCAAATACACATCTAACAAGATTAACCAATTTATAACCCTGAGAGCCAAAATTGCCCCATCCCAGGGTCACTTGTTTTACATAGACTCATACTGGGGAAAACTTTTCAGACATCTTCTTCTCAGAAACCACTGGGCTAATCAAAGTCAAATTTCAGGTGGAGCCTCATTGGGTAGGGAGAGAGAACAAGTTTGGTCACTACATCTGGGTCACATGACCAAGATGGCTGCCATGCCCATATATGATAAAACCCATTTAAAAGTCTTCTCAGGAACCAAAGGACAAATGACCATTGGACTTGGTATGCAGCACTGGGGATATGGGCCTAATAAAATTTGAAAAAAAAAAATATGATCACTTTGAGTTGACCTTTATCTTTTTACAGACAGGTCATTTTTTTTACAAAGAGACTACCGTATTTATCCTAAGTATTGGGACATCTTGTCTACTTACCATACTTGTCATAAAATTTGAAATAGTCTATTCTGGTACCTGCTGATGTCTCTATAAAATATTGCTGTATGTATGGCAAACAGTGTAGAGCCTGATCAGATGCAGTTTCTGATCTAGGTCTACACTGTTTGCAAATGCTTTTCTGTCCCAATACTCAGGGTTATTATGGTATTATGGGTAAAACTTTAAAGATCTTCTTGTCTTAAACTAGACAGCCCAGGCCTTTGATATTTGCTATGTAGATTCATCTTGAGGACCTTTATAAAAATTGTTCAAGTTAAAGCCCTGGGTCAAAAATGGCCTAACCCCAGGGGTCACATGTTTTACATAGATTCATATAAGGAAAAAACCCATTCTGCTCAAATGTCTTTTTCTCAGAAACCCCAATCAAAGCCAAATTTCATATGGACCTTCCATGGGCCATGGTAAAGAAAGTTTGTTTGCCACATCTGAGTCATATATGGTAAAAACCCTTTAAAATCTTCTCCGAAACCAATGGACCAATGGCCCTAGGGCATAGTATGTGTCATTGGGGACATGGGCCCAATAAAGTTTGAAAAAATCATGACCTTGGATGACCTTGAGCTTTTTTTTTACTGACAGTCAACTTTTGTCGTAGTCTCCTATAGGCAAAACTTTAAAAATCTACTGGTCTGAAACGAGAAGGCTCAGGCCTTTGTTATGTAGCATGTGGCTTCATCTTGTTGTAAAAAAGGTAAGAGAAAGGTCCAGGGAGTGCCTCAATCACAGACCGCATTCCTTCCCAGACCCCAAGAGGAAGAGGAAACCGACAAATCTAAACAAGCACAAACCGAACAAACGTACGAAAAGCACTAAGATTAGCTTTCTCTTCCCCAAGCGAGATAATCGCAATACTAAAAGGACTGAAAAACACAAGAACAAAATGACACACGGAAAGACATACAACAAATCGCCTCGTAGAATAAACCACAAAGCAACAAAGAGTAAGACTAACACCGGGACCACCGCCTTAGAACGGTCGGTAGAGCAAACCACCGGAGGCGGGGATGGGGGGGGTGGGGGGGGGGGGTGTGGTTCAAGCACTTTTACAGCTAGCTAACTTCACCCTGGGCCCAGATGCTACTCTTAATACAGAAATACATAAAGGGTCCAGAGTAAATGAAAACCAATAGTTGAACCACGGCGGCCAAGCCAAAGACATATCGTCAAGCCCCAACCCACTGGTTAAAGTTTTACGAAGAGGCCGTCATTGAGTCTGAGGCCGGAACCGCCGTCGTTTAATCAAAGAGTGAAGCATAGCCATCAACAATGATTGAGTTGACAACTAGGCGTGCAGTCTGCCGCATAAGATCCAGGCTATAGCCAATTCTTTTTTAACGGTTAATAAGTTTTCTGAATTGCTCCGAAAAGTTAGTTTTACCTACAATGTTTCTAAATCTGTACACTGAGTCACCGTAAAATTCGGGTTCCGATATACCTTGTTGCAGAAGTGTTTTCAGACTGACGCTATATTTTTCTAACAAGGCACTGTGTCTGCGATAAAAAATTTCGAAAACGTACTTTACCAAGTTTATTCAAATCATATTCCTGGGGTCAAAAATGCCCTCGTGGCAGAGATCACTTGTTTTACATAGACTTTTAGAGGGAAGAACTTTAAAAGTTTTCTTGCCTGAAAGTTTAAGACCTAGACACTTGATACTTGGTATGTTACTTCATCTAATGGGCCTCTACCAAGATTGATTCAAATTATAGTCCTGTGACCCTGCCCTGGGGCTCATTTGTTTTACATAAACTTATACAGGTAAAAACTTTAAAAAATCTTCTTGTCTGAGACAGAAGGCTCAGGCCTTTGACATTTGGTATTTTAACCATCTTTTCATATGTTATGGAACTCTTATCAAGATTATTCTGATTATGGCTGTGGGGTAAAATATGTTCCTAACTCTATCTATCTATCTATCTATCTATCTGTGATTTACTTGTTTTACATAAAAGGAAACAAAAAATCAAAAACTTTTCTTGTCTGAAACTAGAAGGCCCAGCCCTTTGATATTTGGTATGAAGCTTCAGCTAATAGGCCTTTACCAAGAGTGTTCAAATTATAGCCCTGGGGTAAAAAAAGGCCACAACCCAGGGGTCACTTATTTTACATAGACATGTAAAGGGAAAAACTTTAAAACCTTCTTTTCTGAAAGTAGAAAGCACATGCCTTTGATATCTGGTATGTAGCTTCATCTAGCAGACTTCTAACAAGATTGTTTAAATTCTAGACCTGGGATAAACATGGCCCCCACCCCAGTGGTCATTTGTTTTACATAGACTCATATAGGGAAAAACTTTAAAACTTTTTGTCTGAATCTAGAAGGCCCAGGTCTTTGATATATGGTTTGTAGCTTTATCTAATGGACCTCTACCAAGATGTTTACATTATTGTCCTAGGGTAAAAAATGGCCCCGCCTAAGGGGTTACTAACTATACAGAGACTCATATGGAAAAAACTTCTTGTGTGAAACTGGAAGGCCTGGGCTTTAGATATTTAGTATGTAGCTTAATCAAAGCCATATATAATGTAAAAGCATTTGTTTTGCCAAATTAATTAAAGCTAAATTCCATACCAAGTTACAATATGACTCAGACACCAAAGATTTTTTTTAAAACTGCTGGCTTTGATACCCATATATTACAGTCTTTGTTATTATCATCATCTTGCTTAGAAAAAATAGTTTCAGGTGAGCTACAGGACCATTGGTCCTCTGGCTTCATTTATTCTGTTTTGCTTGATACATGATTTGTGTCGAGGTCTTATGGCCCAGTCAACCCAATAGGGTCATGTCAAGCGCAGCCAGTTCACCTAACATCACTTTTACTGGGCAGGCTTATTCCTCTATGTGGTTATCTAGTATTGTGCATATTCTTTTGCAAGAAACTGACAACTGCCATTCTTGAATCAGCGGAAGAGAGAGAATGACAATATAAAATATTTCGTGATCAAGTCTCCGACTCGGCGGGGTCAAACTGGCAACTTCCTGATCACATCCAACTGCCTATGGAGGCCTGCTAATGGAAACATGAAAAAATGCTAGATTTCACCAGGAAAATTAGGCAGGGTAGGGATACCCTAAATACACACATTTTTATATCCCCATCCCCCAACCAAAGAAGTTGCGAGAATGCCCCCAGCCCCCAACTTCAAAGACGTTGGTTCGAAGTGGGAGGAGATATTGCTTTGGGCTTGGTGCTTTTCGTACATTTGTTCGGTTTGTGCTTGTTTGGATTTGTCGGTTTCCTCTTCCTCTTGGGGTCTGGGAAGGGCTGCGGTTTGTAATTGTGGCACTCCCTGGACTTTTCTCCTACCTTTTTTTGTCCGTCTGGCCTTCCATCAGTTTGTCTGTCCCTATGTCACACGTTTGATATATCATTGGAACAACGTATGCTAGGAATTTGAAATTTCATATATGCATTACTTATGAACAATTAGCTGACCCATTTTTTTTTCTGTTAGGTACTTCAAAGTGGAGTTAGGTCCCTTTTCAGACTTAGGCATTTTAGCAAATAAAAATCTTGTAAGCACAATATTTACCGAACCACTTGAGTTAGATGTATGAAATTGTGCAAGCAATTTGGAACCAATATGTAGATGACCTGATTAATTTTTGGTGAACTTTTATAAATATTTGATCAAATTATGATTCCTTTTCATATTTAAGTATTTCAGAATAGGAAAATCTTGTTTACTTTGTCATTTTGTTGGGGCAAGCATATAATTGGAGGCATAGTGATTTACAAACACTTTTCTAGTTTTATCTGGCCTAAGGAGTTATGGTGTTGAACTATTTAGGGTAAGTAAGGTTATAGTGCCTTATTGATGTTTTGTTTATCGTGTTTCAGGAACCGGGAACATAAACAGTATATGTTGAAATACAGTAATGGTTTTGAAATGTTTAGTAAAATAAATGTCAATGGAAGCAAAGCTCACCCACTTTTCCAATTCCTCAAGGACAAACAGAAGGGCACTTTTGGAAAGTAGGTCACTAGGGGAATATATATATACACTTCCATACAGCTGTCAATTTTTTTTCTTGATTCTGAAAAGGGGTCTTTTCTAAAAGAAAAGAATTTGGATATGTATCACAAAGACTTGTTAAAGTAACAGAATATGTATGGAGGCTACAAAGATTTCCAAAATATTAAATAATTGATCTTCTGTTTGAAATTGGCTGTAGCCTGGATATTATGCCGCAGACTGCATGCCTAGTTGTCAACCCAATCATTGTTGATGGCTATGCTTCACTCTTTAATTGCACGACGGCGGTTCGGGTCTCAGACTCAATGACGGCCTCTTGATTAAACTTTCTAGTGGGTTGGGGCTTGACGATATGTCTTTGGCTTGGCCCGCCATTGTTCAACTATTGGTTTTCATTTACTTTGGCATACAGTAGAATTAGCCATGAGTACTCGTCTTTGTTTAATTATAGTGATTAATTTGATTATTATGTTTTTGCTTCGATGCGTTGACTGAGTTGGGAGCCTTTATGTGAACCAAATTTTTATGTACACTGTATTTCTGCATTAAGAGTAGCATTGGGACCCAGGGTGAAGTTTGCTAGCTGTAAAAGTGCTTTAAACACTTTCGGTGATTTACTCTACTGACCGTTCTAAAGCAGTGAACTGGGTGTTGGTCTTACTCTTTATTGCTTTGTGGTTTATTCTACGAGGCGATTTGTTTTATGTCTTACCTTGCGTTATTTTGTTCTTGTGTTTTTCAGTCCTCTTAGCATTGCGATTATCTCGCTTGGGGAAGAGAGAGCCTTAGTGCTTTTCGTATATTTGTTTGATTTGTGCTTGTTTGGTTTTGTTGGTTTCCTCTTCCTCTGGGTGTCTGGGAAGGGCTGCAGTTTGTGTTTGTGGCATTCCCTGGACTTTTCTTTTATCTTGTTTTTAAAGAAAAAATCAGTAAATGTCAACAGCAGAAGCTGTATTTAAAAAAATGCTTTAGAACAACATACAATCTCATTAACCTATTGTAGTTTGGATGCCAGTAAAATGGTAATTGGCAAACAGTGCAGACCCAGATCAGACGCTGCAGAATGCGGCCTCTGATCAGGGTCCCCACTGTTTGCAAATAGTTCAGTCATTTTTCTCTAGGAATATCTAAATTTCATAGCCTGACATACCTAAAATTGAAATTGAGCTCTTCCAATATACAGTGTTGGGGAGTGTATTCAGTATTAACTGGGTAAAATATGCAAAATGTCAGAACGCATGAAAACAATTTTACAATTTTTAATGCTTAGAACTCTGGGTAAGATTTTCAGCAGACAACATATTAAGATATTTAATTTTTTACCTGAAAAAAAAAAAAAACAGGATTTGACACTTTATGCAAATTGTCTCCAATGGAGACAGTTTGCCTGAAATGTCAAATCCTGTTTTCTTAAAATGATAAGAAAAAAATTCAATATGTCATCTGCTGAAAATTTTACCCAGAGTGCTAAGCGTTAAATATTGGTAACTTGCATATTTTCTGCTGACTTTGAACAAATCAGATTCAGTAAGCCTGAATAATCAAATTCTTTAGTTTTAGATACAAAGCTTTGTCAGTATTTTACAACTGATGCATTCTTTTGACGTTAACATTAGGATTTGTCAACCCTCGAAAGTAATTGTCACCCAAGGAATGCCGAGGTGAACATCACTTTCGAGGGTTGTCAAATCCTGACGTTAACCGCAATAGAATGCATCAGTTGTTTTGTTAAATAACTTTTTAACTGTCTGGCAGCAGTTACAAAAGTGATGTTGACCAGTCCTTGATCCTAGCCAGGCTATTTGTTATATGACTATTTTTAGCTGTCTGGCAGTAGTGATAAAAGTGATGTTGACCAGTCCTTGACCTTAGCCAGGCTATTTTGAACAAGCAGCAGCTAATTTTTGCAAACACCAGGAGTTGTAAAAAACCTATTACAGCAAGTTTCAGCCAATCAGAGAAGGCCTTTGCTGGCAGTCATATAACAATACTTACATATTCAAGCATTAAAAAAATATAACTAAAGATACCCAGGAAATACATGTACTACAATTACAAAGCACAGCCCCCAGGAAGCACCAAAAGAAGTAGAGATGAGGAACTAAGGACAAACAAAAACACCACATATTAAACCACAGATGCACAAACAAAAAAGAACTGCAACAAACATAGATCATAGATAAAGGGTTTATCCATATTCTAGATGGTTCTCTGTATATCATCTTATCCATAATATAGATGGTTCTCTGTATGTCATCTTATCCATAATATAGATGGTTCTTTGATGTCATCTTATCCATAATATTAGATAATTCTTTGATGTCATCTTATCCATAATATAGATGGTTCGCTGTATGTCATCATGGATGATTTTACTTGTTCAAAGCAATATTAACTTGTTATTATAGTAATATTCAGACCTTTTTTTTCCGTTTCATCAAATGGAATTTCTCTAAATTTCTGATTGATAAGAATGGAGTCCCTGTAAAAAGATATGCTCCCAATTCTGAACTATTGGTAAGTAAATGTTCAGTGGTCTTGTTTTGGCTCATCTCAGAAAATTCAAAAAAGGTAAGAGAAATCCAGGGAGTGCCACAATCACAAACCGCAGCCCTTTCCAGACCCCAAGAGGAATAGGAAACCGACAAATCTAAACAAGCACAAATCGAACAAACGTACGAAAAGCACTAAGATTAGCTCTCTCTTCCCCAAGCGAGGTAATCGCAATACTAAAAGGACTGAAAAACACAAGAACAAAATGACACACGGAAAGACATACAACAAATCGCCTCGTAGAATAAACCACAAAGCAACAAAGAGTAAGACTAACACCGGGACCACCGCCTTAGAACGGTCGGTAGAGCAAACCACCGGGGTGGGGGGGGGGGGGGGGGGGGGAGGTTAAAGCACTTTTACAGCTAGCTAACTTCACCCTGGGTCCCGATGCTACTCTTAATACAGAAATACATAAAAAGTCGGTTCGCATAAAGGCTCTCAACTCAGTCAATGCATCAAAGCGAAAACATAAAAATCAAATTAATCACTATAATAAACCAAGACGAGTACTCATGGCTGATTCTACTGTATGCCAGAGTAAATGAAAACCAATAGTTGAACCACGGCGGGCCAAGCCAAAGACATATCGTCAAGCCCCAACCCACTGGTTAAAGTTTTACGAAGAGGCCGTCATTGAGTCTGAGGCCCGAACCTTATTTCCTAGGAGGGGTAGTCAAATTAGCGAACCTCAGGGTGCTCTAAATCTATATGTTTAATGCTAAGCATGCTGGGTAAAAAAATTCAGCGTATGACTCTTTGAACTATTATTTTTTCCAGAAAATAGGATTTTTATTTATATTTTTCTTACTAATCGCCAAAAAACAGGATCTACATTTCATGTAAATTGTTTCCGTTGCATGAATTTGATTCAAAAGTCAGATCCTGTTTTCTGGAAAAATATTCTCATATATCCTTTCGATGGTGGTAGCATAATTATGCATAATTGCTGCTCAACATTTTTTGAATAACCCTCACAGTGAGATTAAAACAAGCAGTCTTTTAGTTTTAGTACCATTTAATACGGTAGTATGCAGAGTAATCATAGAATGAACACGATCTCTCTAGCATCTAAAGGTTCCGAAGTAAGAAAAAAAATGGTCAAATTTTCGAATCAAAAATGTTCGGTTTACGGTTGTACCTTCATAAGGCAGCCCAGTCAACACCAATCAAGGGTGGCTCAAAGGGGCTAGCATATGAAATGTGCAAGAAACGGCAAAAGAAAAGGGAGGGAAAGAGAGAGAGAAAGGAGAAACAAATGCAGGATCAAATAAAAAATAAAAAAACTGTCCATGCGCACACATTTTCACACAGTGACCCCTGCACCATGACCTTTCGTGAATGTAAAAATTGTGCTTGCTTGTGAAGAATAACATATCTACTTTTGCTTTCAAATAGTCTGTGTTTTATCAGTTGTTTATGCTGGATTTCAGAGGTAAATATCCAACCCTACCCTCATTTTGGCTGCATTTTTCAAAACCCTCAGCCATTCTAAGGATAAGTAAAAAAATGATCAGCCTATTCCTAGGTCCAAGATTTATCCATATTATAATCAAAGTACCGAAACAAACAGAAAATATAGCTTTAAAACATGTGTTTTGCCACATTTTCATTGGTTTACATAGCCTTTCCACGGCGGTAGCCTATTTATGCATAATTGCTTTCTAACACTTTTTGAACGACCCACATTACGCGATTTATACAAGCAATCTTCCGGTTGCAGTACTGTTTAACATGGAGGTATGCTGGGTAATAACAGTGTAAACACGATCTCTCTAGCATGTAAAGGAAGGGCGCCAAAGTCTTCCGAATTAAGAAAAAAAATGGTCAAATTTTCGAACCAAAAATGTTCGGTTTACCATTTTACCTTTGTAATGCAGCCCAGTCAACAACAATCAAGCATGGCTGAAATGTCCCAGCATACAAAATGCGCAAAAGGCAAAAGAAAAGGGAGGGAAAGAGAGAGAGAGAAAAGAGGAAAAAATGCAAGATCAAATCGCAAAAAAAAATAAATAAAAAAAAAGTCTCCATGCGCATAAATTTTCACACCGAGACTCCTGCACCATGACTTTCGTGAGTGTAAAACTTTGCCAGCGCTTTATTGTGAAGAATAACATATAAATTATCTCCTTTTGTTTTCAAGTAAGCTGTGTTTTATCCTCGTAAAAGCTCTTGGCCTTTCTTAGGATATATAAAATGCTTGGTTTGTTCCTAGGTCCAAGATTTTCCTATATTATAATCAAAGTACTGAAACAAACAGAAAATATATCATTAAAGCATGTGTTTTGTCGCATTTTCATGGGTTTACATATCCTGGTGATTGGATTTTGAAAATAAATGTTCCTTTGGTGACCCTCTACCAAAATTGCCAAAATGGTTCCGCTCCGCTAAACAAAATGGCCGCCAGAGTTAAAAACAGAAAAAAACATATGACATCTCCACTTAGGCCACTGACCCAGTTTCAAAATAATTTCACAGGAATGTTTCTTGGGTGACGCTCAACCAAAATTGCTCAAACTGTTCTGCTCGGATGAACAAGATGGCCAACAGAGCTAAAACTAGAAAAAAACCTTTAAACATCTCGTCTGTCAACCATTTACTTAAAAGACATCTCCTCCTAAACCAGTGAATGGATTTTGAAATAATTTTACAGGAATGTTCCTTGGGGAACCCTCTACCAAAATTGCCTAAATAGTCAGCGGAGCCTAAATAGTCCCGCTCCGCTGAAAAAATGGCCGCCAGGGCTGAAAATAGAAAAACCTTAAAAGGACATCTCCTGCAAGGGGACTGGCCCAATTTCAAAATAATTACACAGGAATATTCCTTCGGTGATCCTCTACCAAAATTGCTCAAACCGTTCTGCTCGGATGAACAAGATGTCCACCAGAGCTAAAAATAGAAAAAAAAACCTTTAAACGGCTTCTCGTCTGTCAACCATTTACTTAAAAGACAACTCCTCCTAAACCTGTGAACGGATTTTGAAAGAATTTTACAGGAATGGTCAACATCTCCTCCAAGGCCGCTAGCCCAATTTCAAAATAATCTCACAGGAATATTCCTTGGGTCAACCGCTGCCAAAATTGCTCAAACCGTTCCACTCGGAAAAAGTATGACCACCAGAGCTAAAATAGAAAATCCTTGAAACGACTTCTTCTCTTTAACCAGTGAATTGATTTTAAAACAATTACACATGAAAGTTCCTTGGGTGACCCTCTACCAAAATTACTCAAACCAAATGAAAAGATAGAAGCAACAGCTAAAAATAGATAAACTTTAAATGACTTCTCCTCCTTAACCAGTGGCTGGATTTTGAAATTATTTCACAAGAATGTTCCTTGGGTGACACTCTACAGAAATTGCTTAAACCGTTCTGCTCGGATGAACAAAATGGCAGCCACAGATAAAAATAGAAAAATAAACCTTTAAACATTTTTTCCTCCTTAACCAGTGGATGGATTTTTAAATAATTTCACAGGCAGCCACCCTTCTTGGGTGACCCTCTATCAACATTGCTCAAACCGTGCAGCTAGGATGAACAAGGTGGCTGCCAGAGCTAAATGGCCACTCTATTTTTTTGCACCTTCTCCTGAACCAAAAGACCAGTTGACCCAAAATATAAGAAGCATTGGGTGGCTTGTAGATCAAAAATAGCTAAAATCATTCTGATTGGAAATCCAAGATCATGACGGCAGTCTTGTAAATCTATTTTCGCTTCTTCTCTTGAACCGAAAGGCCAATTGACTAGAAAGTTGGTAGGAAGCATCAGGATGACTAGATGAAAAAGATAGAAAAAAATTAGCTAAAATCGTTCTGATTCAAGATTGTGGCAACGGCAACCATCTTGAAAATCTATTTTTCGCTTCTTCTTCTGAACCAAAAAGCTAATGGGCTTGAAACTTGGTAGGAAGCATCAGGGTGACTTCGGTTCGGTTGTTCGGTTTGTGCTTGTTTAGACTTGTCGGTTTCCTCTTCCTCTTGGGGTCTGGGAAGGGCTGCAGTTTGTGATTGTGGCACTCCCTGGACTTTTCTCTTACCTTTTTTGTAGATCAAAAATGGCTAAAATACAAGATGGCCGTATATTGAAAATCCATTTTTCACTTCTTCTCCTGAACCGAAAGAACAATTAGGAAGCATACGGGTGACTTGTAGATCAAAAATAAAAAAAAAAATAAATAAAAAAAATAAAATAAAATAAAATAAATAAATAATAAAAAAAAAAATAAAAAAATAAAAATAAAATTAGTCAAATAAATAAAATTTTTCCAATCGGAAATCCAAGAGAGCGGCCATGATGGCCATCTTGAAAATCTATTTCTCACTTCTTCTGAATGGAAAGAAAAGATTAAGGTATGTTTTTTATCTAGCTTGATCTTAACATCTATACAAAAAAGACTATATAAAAAGAACTTGTGTCACACCTGTGCACTAAAAGGTGAAAAAAAAAAAAAAAAAAAAAAAACACCAGAAGAGTAGGCCAATTGGCCCTATCCTGAGTAGGAAGCATAGAGGGGACTGATAGAATAAAAATGGCTTAAATTGTTACAGTCGGAAGTCCAAGATGGTGGCCACCTTGAAAATCTATTTTCCTCTTCTTCTCCTGAACTGAAAGGCCTATTCACAATCATCGAGGTGACTTTTGTAGATCAAAAATAGCTAAAAGTTTATGGCCCCCAGTTGCGATCTTGAAAATCTATTTTGAACTTCGTCTTCTGAATAAAAAGGCCCATTGGCTTGAAATTGGAAAGGAAGTATGGGTGTGACTTGATCAAAATTTGTAGATCAAAAATAGCTGAAATCATTCTGAATGGAAATCCAAGATAGTTGCCCTACCAACCATGTTGAAAATCTATTTTGAACATTTTCTCTGGAACTATAAGGGCAATTGACCTCAACTTCATTGGAAGTATTGTGGTGACTTGTAGATCGAAAGTAGCTAATTTAAAAAATAATTCTGATTGAAAATCCAAAATGGCTGCCATCTTAAAAATCACAATTGAACCAAAAGGCAAACTGACTCAAACTTGTCTGATCATCAGGTGAGCGATACAGGGCCATCTTGGCCCTATTGTTTTTCACTTAATATATAAATATCAGTTAAGTAACTATGACTTAAATGTACGTAACATTTGAACCAATAGGAATTTTTATGTTTTTTTTTTCTTTTTTAAACATTATTGTCATTACAGCAATATTTTAATTATGCTGAAGGGATATATAGTTTTCATTAGTTGAGTCTGTCTGTCTATACGTCTGTTTGTCAGCCATCCATCTGTGATTCTGTCTGTTAACACCTACTATAACCAAGTTCTACTTCAAAGATTTTGATTACCTATATATGTCTGGAGCCACTTATCAGAAATTATTGATATTTGGTATTGGGGTATCTGGAAGGGTTCTCTTCCATTCTACATCTATGGGCCTCCTCGGTGGCTCATTTGGATGCGCCGTCCGACTGGAGACCAGGAGGTCGCGGGTTCAACCCCCGCCGAGGTAGGCAACATTCTTTCGTGGAGATTGATTATGAAATATATTCTATGGTCATTCTCTTCCTTCCACTGATTCAAGAAGGGCAGTTGTCAGTTTCTTGCGAAAGAATGTGCACAATACTGGTTAACCGCTTAGAGGACTAAGCCTGCCCAGTAAACGTGTGGTTAGGTAAACTGACCGCGCTCGACATGACCCCATTGGGTTGACTGGGCCGTAAAACCTCAACACAAACAAATCTACATCTATAGACTCCTGGGTCATGCCCAGGGTTGGGTCTAGTGGTCAAAATCTAGGACACCTCAATAAAATAGTATATTGCTGTTTGTTTATACAAACAACTTCTTAATAAAGAAGGTTGGGCATCAGAAATGTTTATTACATCAACATTCAGTGTAATAAAGTAAAGGTCAGTGTGACCTAATTTTTATGCTCCAGCGATTTTGCCTTATATCTAGAAGACTATGTGATACTTGGAATTTTGGTTCTGTATGACACCACAATTGACATCAAAATAAATGTAGGTCACCTTGACCAGTATTTTATGGTCTTGTGATTTTGCCTTATATCTTGAATGTTATTTGATCTATGATCCAAAAGTTGACCTAAAAGTAAATGCACGTCACTATGAACTTTATTACATGGTCCAGTGATTTTATGTTGCTTGATGTATGACAGTCGTAGTTTGGGATTATGGGTCAGTATGACCTAGCATTTCACCTCAAAATAAATGTAGGTCTTTGTGACCCATATTTCATAGTCAATTAATGATTTTGTCTTATATCTCCCATTATTTGATGCCTAAGTATCTTATCTAAGAAAATGACACAGTGTGACCCAAACTTTGACATCAAAGTAAATATAAATCATCATATATTTCATGGGCTAGATTATTTAATGGATTACCATAGTTGGTATTATAGATCAGTGTGACACATCAGATTGACCTCTAAAGTATGTGTAGGTCAATGACCTGTATTTTATGATCCAGCTGTTTTGCTTCATGTCTTGAAGACTATTTACACCAGAGAATTTGTACTTTGGGTTATAGATCAATGTCACGCAGATATTGACCATGTAAACTATATGTGGGTCAGTGTACCTATATTCCACAGTCAATTGATTTTGCCTTTTATCATTGTCATTGACTTAAAAATATTTTATAATTAAGAAATGACACCTGTCCGAGGTATTTATGATCCTCTGGGCACTTGCTCTAGTTTGGAATATTCTAAAATGACATGATTTAGCATCTTTAAGGGTTGGTAAGGTAATTGCAGAACAATTTTAAAATGGCAACATACTTTCCAAAACAGTGCAGCAATTCTGAAATAGTTGCTGCTTGCTCTATTTTCAAGAAAAACCCAGCCCAATCATATATATTTATGCATGCATTTTCATAGGTTCCATTTTATTTTGTCAAGAGGCTTCCAGAAAGTTTAAATTGCCCCCATGTTAGTCAGATATCTATATCCTAGCAAAGAGGAAAATGCCGTGTTTTTATGCAAGCATATATAGAATTATAAAATAACTTTGAACACTAGCTCTCAAAGAAGTTAGAATCTTTTTGTTGATTTGCTACCAGGCATTTATGATTTGCTACCCAGTAACAAGCTTAATTCTATATATTTCCAGACTGTTTCTAAAGATTTTGAGGAATAGTGGTAATCAAGGGTCATCACAGTGTTTCACCATGTTTCCAGTGTTGTAATGCAAATGCTGTTATATTTATATCTTGGACAGGTTCTAGTTGGAGACCTGCAGCAGACAGGATGATGGAAAACTTGAAAACCAGTCATCTGGGCAGGTCTTCCTGAATCATCATTGGCGTGCTGATTGTCTGTCTGTGGCTGTTGAAAATTAGATTTGTTTGACATATAAATAGAAACATTTTCTGTGATTTTATACTTTTGTGTTTATTTTATACCTTTTCCTATGTTAATGTTGTATGGATAAATTTTCTATCTGCTATGACAAAGGTTAATTTTTCTTAAAGCTTAACAAAATATTCATTTCCTCATACTTTGCTGTCATCACTCACTACAGTTTCATCATTTTCTGCCTTATCTGTAAAAGCCAGAAATCTGTGAAAGAATTACCCATAATATTAAAATAATAGCATTTTTAGCCTTATAAGTATACACATAAAAAAAGGATGCAATGAAAAGATCTTCATAGCTCTAGATAATATTCTTTTTCAGCTAAATCTTTTTCTTTTATCTCTGCAAAAACATTTTTGTAGGTACTCATTTGACATTATGAAAACACACCCAATCAAATATATTGAAACTTTTACCAATAAAAACTGAAAGTTTCAGATAAAATTCTGATATTTGTCATATTTCTTCTCAAAACATAGATTGTGGGTATTGTTAGAATTGCCTCAGTGTAATGAATACCCACAATCTATGATTTTGAGCAGAAATAAGGAAAATGATGTATATCCCGGTAAACCCCTGTTTTACTATATAAAAGTGGGGTTTAAGGAGGACAGAATTATATAGGCATGCTTTTGTGATGACATTCCTCACTGAGGTGCTTGTGTGAGTACTCAGCCTATAGTTCTTCAAAGAAATAAGAAAACTATTTATTTTGATAATCCTGATCAATAGTTATGCATGTGGTGCTGTGGTGCTCAGACAAGGAAACAAGTAAAAAAAGGAAAACATTCCTGAATATTTGTGTCAGAGTTGATAACACTTGGTTTATCATATTCCACCCTGGCCAAATGGTTGGTAAAAATCCTAAAATTTTGTACTCAAAAGTTTCTTATAAAATGGCATATAAACATAGTGCAGAAGGAGCAGTCTGATCAAGGGCTTCACTGTTTGTCATTCCACTATTTTAAGAAACAACACTGTATAAAAAGCAAAATTTAGACAAAAAGGTATGGGATAAAGCGTTCGAAATTTTAACGCTTAAAGCGCCAATCACAACAATTGTCGTCTGCTTTGTCTTCTGCCGGTTACTTTAAAAGTCATTGTTGCAAACAGTGTGGACCAAGATCAGACTGCTCCTTTAGAAGCAGTCTGATCTGGGTCCACAGTGTTTGCCTATATGCAAAATTGGTTTGAAAAGTTTGCAAGAATATTCAGCAGACGACATAAGCAGACGACATTTTCAGATGCAGAGTTTCTTGGCGTTTTAAGGGTTAAGACATTTTACCATAGCTCATTCTTCAGACTATTGAAGACAATGGAAATACTTTGCTGTCTGAAAGAGAAAAACGAACTTTCAACACACTGACAAATGGTAAAATGGAGGCCATAGGACATTGCCCTGTACTTCGACATAGCAATTGTAATATTAAATGTGCTGGTCCTTTAGGAGCTAGGAGTCAATTTGCATCACACATTAAAGCCTATGTTCTGAGGAATAAATAGAAAAGTATTTCAAAATATTTATTTGCATGAAATATCAAAGCCTGTTTGTCTGGGAAAAATAAGAAAAATATTTCAAAATGATGTCTCATGAAACTTTTACCCAGCATGCTATGTATCAATAAGTCATCTAAAAAAAGGTAAGAGAAAAGTTCAGGGAGTGCCACAATCACAAACCGCAGCCCTTCCCAGACCCCAAGAGGAAGAGGAAACCGACAAATCCAAACAAGCACAAATCGAACAAACGTACGAAAAGCTCTAAGATTAGCTCTCTCTTCCCCAAGCGAGGTAATCGCAATACTAAAAGGACTGAAAAACACAAGAACAAAATGACACACGGAACGACATACAGCAAATCGCCTCGTAGAATAAACCACAAAGCAACAAAATGTAAGACTAACACCGGGACCACCGCCTTAGAACGGTCAGTAGAGCAAACCACCGGGGGGTTTAAAGCACTTTTACAGCTAGCTAACTTCACCCTGGGTCCCGATGCTACTCTTAATACAGAAACACATAAAAATTCGGTTCGCATAAAGGCTCCCAACTCAGTCAATGTATCAAAGCGAAAACATAAAAATCAAATTAATCACTATAATAAACAAAGACGAGTACTCATGGCTAATTCTACTGTATGCCAGAGTAAACGAAAACCATTGTTGAACTACGGCTAAGCTGTTATGCACCAAAGACAACCAAGAATTACCTTGATGGATATTATCTGGCTCATTTTTATTTATAGTTTGTTATACTCCTTTTTTGGCCTTGGATTAAGTGCATATAGGATAAGATAGGCTTCAAGATTGATTAGAGGTTTTGCTGTTTGTAAATGAGATTCTCTAAATTGAAAATGTCCTTATATCCTGCAACTAGTAGGACAAAGATCAGCTGAGAGATATTAGCAACCAGTATAAACTGCTATCTGACTGAGGGCTTTTTTCTCATGTTGTTGAATATACTATTATAAAGTTCTTCTACACTTCATTTTTTTCCTTTATCCTCCTTTCTTAGACCATTTGACTGTTTCAAAAATAACAGAGATATTGTGTGCAATTTATTCTCTTTTTGCTCAGCATGCCAGGAAAAAAATTCAGCAGAAGACATTTAAAATATTTTTTTCTTATTTTTTCCAGAAAATAGGGTTTTAATATTTCATGCAAATTATCTCCTATGGAGGCTATTTTATGAGGAAAATATTTCAAAATGTTAATTTGTTTGAAACATCAAAGCCTATTTCTCTGGGAAAAATTAAAAAAAAATAAATTCAAACTTTGTTGCCTGAAAACTTAACCCAGCATGCTTAGCATTAATAAGATATCTAAGTTGTTAAGCACCAAAGACAATCAAGTATTACTTTGATGGATATTTCATCTCATTCAATAGGAATAAATTTGTTCCTAAGTGGTGTCTGTGTCCCCAAGTGGTGTCTGTGTATGTATGTGGATTTTTATCTTTAAGAGTAGACCCTGTTTTACAATAGTGGCAGGGTATTATGATTTCATGTTGGTTGTCAGTTATGGTCATCCATCTGTCTGTCATTCGTTGGTCCATCTGTCTGCCGTCTGTCTGTCCGTATTTTCATTTGCGGACAATAACTTGAATAAATGTCAATGGATTTTCACCAAACGTGGTATGCTTATTGTGAAGATCTGGTTTGGGATCGCAAATTTTGCAAGTTTTGCCAGCGTTATTTGCCCACCACACGATATTGGCGGGTTATTATTGTTTCTTGCTTTGTTTTTTTTGTTGTTTTTTTTTTGTTTTAAGAAGGGAAGCAAAACAATGTTGAAATAGTGCAAGTGTATCTGTTCTCCTGAAGTGAAATATGTAAACTGATCAGATTCTGAGCAAGGTGTTTTCTGTGTGATAATATGATAAGACTCTTCTCTTCTGGTACTGTAGATTTTATTTTTTTTTTCCATTTTAGTATTCATGTGCTTGTCAGAACGATAGTTTAGTTTTGATGCAACACAAGTCCCAGCAGACATGTAACATTCAGACAATGTCGCATCAATGTCAATGCAGGGTCATGACTTTGCATCAATTTTGTTTTAATATCATGTGGCCTCTGGGATATTTTTAAAGTATTTATGAATATTAAGTTTACATATTATGCAGTATTTTTGTAACATTACATTGCTCTATTTAGATGTTTCTTAGAATAAGCTTTAATTGTTTATCTCTGTCTTTAAACAAGGTAAAATGTTACTGTTATCTTTGGCCAGTTTTTCAGTCTTCTACTAAGCTAAAACGATACTGTTATCTTAAGCCAGAGTTTGGGTCACATTGTTTTTTTTATTTTACAG
Source organism: Anodontia alba (assembly GCA_964016985.1). Classification (NCBI taxonomy): domain Eukaryota; kingdom Metazoa; phylum Mollusca; class Bivalvia; order Lucinida; family Lucinidae; genus Anodontia; species Anodontia alba. The sequence goes on from OZ024825.1 coordinate 27,100,173, forward strand.
CTTTTGTTTTCAAACAATCTGATCACTGTTTCATCTAAGTGAGGGGATCATATTTCTTACCAGATATTGTTGAAAGATATTTTTGAATACACATTCCAATAAGAGAGGCAATGTCTTGTCTGAAAGCATGTTTAACATTATTAGTAGACTTTATGTAATTGTTAAAGAGCTAAAACGAGTAAAATCTGTTTGTTAAAAAACGGTGCAGTTATAACTGATAAAAATTGTATTGGAGGTTATCTATACTAGAGAGCAGCAGATGATTCATAAAATATTTTATGTTGTAAATTTCAGTGTGATAAAACCTGTCAAAAATAGTTTTCCTTATTTCTCTATAAAAAAAAGTTTTACGACAAATGTTCTAAAATTTTGAACTATTTATTCAATACTGTTAGGCCTAAATTTTGGTTTTTATTTTGGTAATTCTTAAAAATTTTAGTGGAAAGAAAAATAGTGTTTGCATGTGCTATTTTTTTAGCAACTTTGATGTACAACATTTTAGGACATTTACCATATCACTTTTCCTGGTTCAATATATTTCTCTAACCTTCATCGAAAACTATATCATTGTTTCCTTTATAACATTGACAACAAAAACAGACTGTTAAATACACTACCTTTGTGTACATTATTTAACAGCCTGTTTTCTGCTCAGGAAGTATACTCTTAAGTAAAATGGGAAGCTTAAAACTGAATGATGGAGAACATGAACTGTGAAATTGACTGAAAATATATGATGTACGAGGCTAAGGGAGTCACTATGTTCCAGAATTGCTTTTTGTATGATAGTATAGAAATGCATTTCATTTTTGTGGGTTTTATCGGTGTATAGGCACCGGCAAATCACTCACAAATTGAATAAGCCTGAAGGAATTTTTAACTTGTCTATAAAGTCCAGAAAAATAAAATTCATTTCATACTAGTTCAACTCTGTCATGTTTCTGTTATCGTAGAATTCTATGCAAAGATATTAATTCCAAGACATCAGCATGAGGGATTTATTCAAGCACAAAAATGTATTAATGTTTTCGGAATTTGCTCTCAACCATTTAAATTGCACTAAATAAGTCGAGTTGGAATTATTTGCATTTCAACCTAGGACACATATTGCAGCCAGGTAAAGCAATAAGCTGTTATTTTATCAAGAAATTGTTAGTCAGTGTAAAATTAAAGATTCTTTCCTTGTATTGTGTTTTGTTTGATTTCTTCTCCTGATTATGAAAAGTTGTATTACTGTCCATCAATGATATTTCAGTCATTTATTTAAAGTATCAAAAATAGTATAAAAGATGTCCAGGAAGAACCAGAGTCACAAAACATGGCCTATCAATTAGAGAGAAAGATAGGAAGAGCAAACCCAAACCACGACAGACAACACACTTGCCACAAATCAAAGAAAAGCAAAGCAGCCAACAAAGCAATAAGCTCCCTCTCCCTCAACAAGGTGAACAGAATGGCAGACAGGATTCACCAAACACAATACTATGACAACAAACAGGACAAAACATGAAAAAAGTTCTGGAGTGACCAGCCACAATACCTCACAAAGAACAAACAACACTAGAACCACCATTTTAGAACAGTGGGGAAACTACCACTTGGATGCAGGATGGGTTGGTGGGGTGGGGGTAGGGTCCAGAGGGAGGGGAGAGGGATTACAATGATGAAGGCATAGCAAATACCTCGGACAACTGCTGTTATGCTGAACTATTGATGGGAGATCTATCCTGTATGCCTGAGAGAATACAAATAAAAATTATCTCTAACTACAAATTAGAAACAAAAACTACACTGTGGCAATGACTTTAAGGGGATTCAATTTCAGGTCATTGGGGGTTGGGAGGGGGTGGAGAGGGAGGGCAAATCTGTCAAATTGTTATTGCCTACCCTCTGAAACTGGACGGACGCATGGAAAAATAATGTTCCTCTCGCACACCCTAACAATGAGGGGACGTGACGTAGCAAGTTTGGTAGAATTCCACCCAGTGGTTTAGGAGAAGATAGCGTGACGGATATACGGACGGACGAACGGACGGATGGAGGCCTTAAAAAAGCGTGTGGGTCAATAGTTGCTTTACTCCTGGATTTGCGCAATGAGTTATATAAACAAAACATAATTGCTGCTCAGCTTAAAACGCATAGCTGTCAAATCAAGAAAGTGTTACACTTTTTTTGTGCTGTGTATATCACAGTCTTTATTAGTCTGGTAGTCTGATTGCTCCACTCTGTCATAAGTAAACAAAATCAGACAATGAAATATTACACAAGTCGCTGTCCGTACAATGGTCATTTAACACGCGCCTGGCACTGATGCAGCCAGTCCAGTGAGGCCGATTAGCAGCTCATTAGTACCACTCACTTAATTGCGGGGTTTCTATCAGGGGATTATCTTATTTTCAATAAATAATAATTATAACATATATGAAATGCGATCACATCAGTAGGATAAAACCCATATATTGTAATAGATATAAGCATTTTATAAACCGAAATTCATTATAATCTTAAATGTCGGAAGAAATCCGAAATTGATTAACTCATGTCATCCGAATTAAAGCCACCCAGCTTCATCTAGAACGATACTCTGTCAATTTGAAACCACGCGCTAGAAATACCTCTGACCTTGATATTTGCGTAAAAGACCGGCTGTCTGACCTCATCGGACACAAACTAGTTTGTCCTAACATAAATGATATCGTCGCAGTTTATTGAGCTATATTGTATATAATAGTCTCGCATGTACTGTTTTGTAAATCATTTGAGCTGAAGCTAAAGGACTTCAGGTCAAACAGCTCATTTTAGCTCACTTGAACTAAAGGCTCAGATGAGCTACAGTGATAACTTGCTGTTCGTCGTCTGTCCGTCCATACCTCTGAACAACCTATCCTCTGAAACCCCTGGGGCAATTTTTTTCAAACTTCATTCTGTCAAAGGGGGGTTGATAAGTTGTTCAAATGGTTATGGCCCGTTAACTAAGATGACCACCATGCCCATATATAGTAAAACACTGCAAAATCTTCTTCTCTAGAATCAAAAAAAGCTTTGAGGCCGAATCTTGGTGCATATGATGGTCGTAGGTTGACCTTTGACCTATTTTACAGCTATACGTTTGTATGAGGAAAATGTTGAAAATCATTTTCTCAAAATGTATCAAAGGCTTATGGCTGAAACTTACAATATAAAATAGTAAAACTTTCCGGTTATAGTAAAATTTTCGTTGCACAGGGCTATCTGCACTTGCTTCTGGGCTATATACATGCATAAAATTGTGTAATCTTTACACCTCTTCTTCTCTGAAACCACTTGATGAATTTTCTACCAGATTTCACATGGGTCTTCTGGTTAAAGGGTGTTGACAGTTTTTTTTCAAACGGTTCTTCACCATTGAACAAGGTGGCCACCATGCTCATATATGGTAAAAAGCACTTTTAAAAACATCTCCAGAATCAAGAAAGCTTTGAGGCTGATATGTATTGAAGGCTAATGGCTCAAACTTCCAGTGTATAATTAAAATAGTAAAACATTTTTGTTACAATCAAAATCTTATCCCTTTCTCTATAACCGCTTGGCCAATTTTCGCATGGTACCTTCTGTTGAAGGGGTATTGACAATTTGTTCAATAGTTTTTCACCACTGGACAAGATATCCACCATGCCCGTATATGGTAAACAAGCACTCAAAATCTTCTCCAGAACCAACAAAAGCTTTGACACTGAATCTTGGTATATAGCTTCGGGGACTCAAGATCTGCCAAGTTTGTTTAAATGATGATCCCAGGATGACTTTTGAGTTTTTAAGGCATGGTCAAACTTGTATCTTAGTTCCTGAGGCAGTACTGGAAGAATGTTGCAAGGCATCTGCAGATATGCAATGGCTGTTTTACTCATTTGAGCGAACAGTGGCCCATGGGCCTCTTTTTTTTTTTCTTTCCAGTTGGTTGTCCTTCCATCATTTAACAACTATTATTGCATAAAAAGCAGTGTCGCACGTTATTAACAGCCGTGCATTAACCGGCAAAAAGACATGTATTAACAAGGAAATTCACGCGCTGTTAATGCACGGCTACGCAACTTTCAGTATGATGGTACCGGGGCCACAGATTTGCTGCCGTTATGAGATGTGTATTGCCCGGCCGTAGAACGAGCATAGTCAGTGGAAATTACGTTCGCGAGACATGGGTGAAAAGGCGAAACAAAATAGTGCAAGAAATAACGCGAAATGTAGCAAATGTTTTCAGTTTTTATGCAATAATAGCGATCGAACATGGTTTTTCAATGCATTAACATTCGCCAGGTCCCTTGGGAGGTGTTGAAAACCGCGGCCTTCGGCCTCGGTTTTCAACACCACCCATGGGATCTGGCGAATGTTAATGCATGATAAACCATGTTTGATCCCTATACTGTGCTAGTTATAGTTCACCTGAGCACAACAACGTGTTCAGGGGAGCTATTTTGATAGACCTTTGTCCGTCATCGTCGTCCGTCTGGCAGCATTCAACATCTGTAGACCAGTATATAGACATTTGATCACATTTCATAGGAATGATTCTTGCATGATTTTAATTGACAGCTATCCCAAGATATAGAATCAAAGCAGAATTCTGACCATGGCAATCAAATGCAATATCTTAAAAAGTTATTTTTGTCAAATAGCCCTGCCCTGATTTCAGAATAACTTCACGAAAACATAACTATATATTTTTGACCCCCTTAAACCCCGTAGTAAAACTGGGGTTTACAGGGACATACATTATTTTTCTTATTTCTGCTAAAAAACAAAGGTTGTGGGTACTTGTTAGAGCTACCTCGGCAAGGCGGTTCTAACGAGTACCCACAATCTACGTTTTGAGCAGAAATATGAAAGATATCAGAATTTTTATCTGAAAACTTTCAGGTTTTGGTGGTGAAAAACTCGATCGTGTAGTAGATGGCACGCCGTCGCAAAATCCCCATGCTCCGTGCTAATGTTGCTCTTGCACACCCTTACGACGTAGGGAAGTCATGTAGCAAGTTTAGTTAAATTCCGCCCAGTGGTTTAGGAAGAGAAAGCGTGACGGACGGAGGCGTTCACAATATCCCCATCGCTAAAGCGTGGGGATAAATATTTCAAAATGTGGTCTGCTGAAATTTTTACCGAGCATGCAAAGTGTATTGCTCTATTCAGTTAGACAAATATTATTTTCAAGGGCATTGAGGATTACAGAAATATATACCCCTATCTTTATTGTTGTGCCAGTATACAATCTGTCCAAAAGGGTACCGTATCTACCCTAAGTGTCGGGACACCTTAGCACATTACCATACTTGTCCTAAAATTAAAAAAAAAGCTTTTTACTGCCAGTTGATGTATCTGAAAAAGTGATAATGAATGGCGAACAGTGTAGAACCTGATCAGATGCCGCGTTCTGTGGCGTCTGATCTGGGTCTACACTTTTTGTTGGTATCTGTCCCAATAATACAGGGTTATTAGGGTAATGAAAAAAAACTATATTGATATTATAATGTTTGCAAACAAACTTGATTACATTCTTGAACATTTGGTTTAAACATATTCCACGCTAGAGAACCACTGTACGCGAAATTCGCAGTAGTCGCGGGTTGGCTGCAGTCGACGAGTGCAGAAACTGGATATTTTTTGTTTACCGGGATATTAAAAAAAATGTTTGTACTCTTAAATATTTTACTTTGAGAAGTATTCCGCACTACTTATTGTCACTTATATATGCAGCTTTATATTTGCCTAACAACAGACATGTGAGTTAAGCGATAGCCGTTGCAGCGCCCGAATTATGCAAGTATGTGCTTGTATTTTATGAAAAAAAAGGTAAAAAACAGGTCCTGTTCATTTATGGAAATGTTCTGGAATTTACTTTTACTTTAGAAAAGCTGGAAAAATGGGTACTTATAATGTGCAAAAGTTCGAAAATTTGCAGGTAGTACATTTTGGAAGTTATTGGCGGTTTTCATACTGTACGCACAGTAATACATATCGCGTGCACTGGCCCAGTGATCGGGGCGTCACTGTACGCATTTGTCGAGTTTCGACAAAAGAGAATTGTACCCAAATTGCATTTGCTTTCAAACCAAAATCGAGACAGAACGCTTTGAGTGATTCGAAAATTTGATTGATATAATCTGACTGATACATGTACGGAAGTTAATTTACTTTAACATGCTATCTCCAAGTTTTAACTTACATAATGTAGTAAATCATGAATAATTTACCCTTGTTACATGTAATACCATTTGTCTGATTAGGAAACAATTTTTGTTCAACGTTGAAGGTACATGAACATTTATATAAAATTTTATTTTTAATTTTAACAAAACAGTTTCATCTTCCCGGTTAATGTGTGTCATTTCGGTCATTGTGTGCTTCATTAACTTTTACGAGCAAGCATAATTTTGGGACTGGGTGTTTTACAAACTCCTTGGTGTTTTTTTTTTTTTTTTTTTTTTTCTTCAAAAACGTTCTATTGATTTTGTTGTTGTGAAACTCATTCGGCATTAGAATGAGTTGATGAATAATTTTATCCAGTACAGTCTTATCGAAAATGATACAGTCCTCTGTGTGTGTGTGTGTGTGTGTGTGTGTGTGTGTGTGTGTGTGTGTGTGTGTGTGTGTGTGTGCATGCGCGCGCGCGCGTGTCTACAAACGTTAATGTCCATATAATGTTAGGCAAATTATATTGTTCTGAACTTTTCAGTGGCCTCTTTATGTGTTTCAGCAGGAGGGAATGGAGACGGTATTAAATGCGTTTTGCGAATGATCAGGATAGTTTTTCCAGTACTCCAGTCATACTCCCAGTTTCATAGCAGTAATTGCTAGTTACAAACCTAGCAGCTGTATTCTGAACTTTTTTCGATTTCTTCTTGAAGAGTCCTACCTTGGGGATCCGAAACATAACTGCCATATTCCAAAATCCGGGCGAACAAGTCCTTTAAATGCTGCCTCCTTTATATCCTGAGGACATTGATAAAGATTTCGTCTTAGGAAACCAAGTGTTCTATTTGCATTAGTACACATGTTGCGAATATGTGTATTCCATCTCAAGTCATGTATGATTGTTACTCCTGGGTATTTAAATCACGGTGGGTAGCCATAACGGATCCTGGGTGATCAAATCGCTCATAACGCCTCCTGCGGGATCAAGTACCGGCTCCTGGGTGATTGTTTTGAATTTAAAAAGATGGCTACTCAGTTTCGGATCGATTTTTCTGACAAAAAAGGGTGAGTTAAAACAAAACATTTATCACAAGGAACCTTACAGAGAACAGGCATAAGTTTGAGCAAGCAGTAAATGTTATTGAAGAAACACGTTTCTGTCTGGATCTTGGAATTTATGCCGTGTGGCTATTTTTGTCCATAACACACGGCATTTAAAACCGAAATTTTACTGTTTAAACCATTTCAAGACAAATGGCTATTCACTGGCTGCTTCCTTATACTTTATTCTCTTAAAAATGAAGACCCTGTTGTTCATTTATCGAACCGTTATCGTGCATAATGCATTTTATCACCGTGTTGTAGAATTCATAGAGGAACGGATCCTGCGGATACAAAGTCGCTTCTGTGGCACGGGCTGTAATGTGATCATCTGGCACCGGATTCTATGTGATTATGGAATGTGCTTTTTACTAACCATTGTCCGTTTTCGTGTAACATAATCGGCTTTGGCAACCAGTTAATTTATTACCACGAGTTTTAATAGGGAATAACAAAAATGTATGCACCGCACCATACCACACCAGATCAAATACAGTTCCGAAGCGTTGCTGCACTTACCGGGATCTTGCTGAACATATATCGTATGTGCGACATAGTCATTACAACCATAAAACTTTATCACAAATATGACGTTCGATCATTGGTAAAATATCGCTATAAATCTAATAACAAAAGAATAAATATAAACTTATGATTTAGTTGGTCAACTTCATTTTCAAAAAAAAAAAAAGTTTCATTTAAATTTAATGTCTTAAAACGGGCACTGACAGCGCCATTTTGTTTTGTCTGGCTGATATGCAAAGGTCTGTTTCAGAGAGCGCTTTGTGCGAGACAACTCTGAAAACTATTGCGAATCGTTGCGAATCGCTTTTTTGGTAACGTACCATGCACTGCATACGGAATCGCTATAAATCGATCCGTAACGTTTGCATTACACAACTCGTTCATCCAATGTGTGGTGTGGTGCCATGCGGTATATACATTTATCAGGGAATGAAAAGACTAAAATAGCATGTTGAAGAATTGTGGATATACTCGTATAAGAACACTAACCCTATCTTACTCTACCCTACCCTACCATATCCTGCCCTGCCCTGCCTTATCCTACCCTTACCTCACTCCTAACCCTACCAACCCTTATCACTACCCTACCCCAACTCCATCCAAACTACCGCTACCCCTACGCTATCCTACCTACCACTCCCTTACCCTTCCCCTATCCTAACGCTACCCCTAACCTTCCCCTACACCAACCCTACCTTATCACAACCCCTACCCTACCCTACCGCTACACTAGCCTACCTACCCTTCTATACCCTTCAATACCCTACCCTTACCCCACTTCTAACCCTAACTAACCCTACTCTACCCGACCCTACCCCTAACACTGATATTTCTAATGAATATAAACGCTTGTTTGAATTTGCAGACACTTTAAAATAACAGCGGCCATACTACTGCCAACGCCAGCCATGTTCTGCAAGTAATTTCTTTGGAATTTCAAGCTAAATGATCGACTTCCCTAAAAGTCTAGCACCAAAATCATTTTTCCCCTAACAGAATCCATGTAAAAACGGACATTCTTGTCACTTATCTGGACTTTAATTATTTTTTGAAAATCAAGATAGGATTTTTGCAATGTTAAAATTACATTGGCGCAAGGCAAAGGTCAAAGTACGTTTGACCGTTTCATTTATCTGGGCGAAATCCTCGAAAAAACAAAACAAAACAAAAAAAAACAAAACAAAACATGCAGAACAAAGTGGTGAGTGTGGAAAGTAAGTTGTATCTTGCAGTAGTTCCTCTACTTGGTACGGTGTATCAACAAATCAACATAAAACATCAGGTCGACCGACTGTAGGTTTTGATTGTTTGTAATGAGGTTTCACGTCCCAGTCAACACATAGTGGAGACGGCCGGTGACCTTTTTTTCTTTTTTTTTTTTTTTTTGATTTGGGTTTTACGACCCTTTCAAGAATATTTCAGTTATATCGTGCCGATCGTTCATCAAAGATGGGCGAAAACCAGAGGACCCGGGGAAAAAACCACCTGCCATCCGTAAGCAGAACTTGGATTTCCCACATATGACTCGAGCATGGCTCGAACCATAGCGGTGAAAAACCTAATGGATTAAGAGTCAATTCTCCTATCCACTAGGCTACGGGGCCCGCCCGGTGACCCTAACCACACTTTTTCCTGGACAAGATAACACCTTCTAAGCCGTTCACCAGTACTAGGCGCCCATCTTTCCATCAGCTACCGACAGCTGCTGCCCTGTTTGAATCAGCGGTAGAAGGATTTTTTTTTATCAAAGAAAGACATGTAGTGCTGGCGAGATCGAACCCGCGACCTCCTGATCTCTAGTGAAACGCGAATCCGACTGCGCTGTACGGCTGGCGCTGTAGTTTTTCGTGTAATCTGGTCAAAAAAGAAACCCAGCTATACGTAACAGCTTGCTATACTCACTAAGTTAACTATCTGGTCAGTATGGCAAGATGGAATGGGAATTTCAAAACAGTGCAGACCCTGATCAGAAACGGATAAAAGTCTGCCGTCATTAACACGACTACGAATAAAAAGTGTAGTCGAGAATAGGCAACTGTCGGTAACCCCCAACCAACTATAACTGCAAATGCAGCGTATCTGAATTGGAATAATGTGTACAGTGCGCAGTCAGACCGAGCAGTCAGACCTGGGTCTGCACTGTTTACCAGACAGTAAGTATTTGTAACTACTGCCCCCACATACAGAGAATGGGGTCCGAAAGACGGGACAAAAACTTTTATTAATTTACAGCCCTGCCTACAAGAACCCAATACTTTTGCATGCGCCAGTGAAGACATTAATCAGTCTTTACATCCGCAGACTGGTCCGTGTCCTTGCTGGAAGCACATGTAAATTGTAGGAATTGATGTTCGCTGGCACAAACTATTTATTCTCCTGCTGCACATGCGCTGTGGTATTAAAGTTAATTCATATCATTTTCTGCTCTCTTTCCTTCGACATGATTTTTGCAAAAGAAACGCGTGATGGTCATGCAAGTCAAGTGAAAGCATCTTTTCGCGCGCCACTTTCAAGAACTGGAGCGGATGAAGAAAATGCCTTTTACGACCCGTATAATAATCAACGGTGATTATAGGTGTATTTTGGGATTCGATTAAGAAGCGCAGACATTATGATATATGAAACCATATTTTCCATAAATTCATAGCATTTTAAAAAAAGACGACTGTTAAAGGTTCGAGGGCTAGGGAGACGTTCTGCCTAATGCAATTCAGGCTGTAATTGCAAGCCTTCTTTGTCAAAGAGATGTTATGTTCCTCAAGGTTCTTGGACAGTTTATTAAAACATCCTGAGTGATAAAGCAAGATTTCGTCGGGCTGAATAGTTTGTTTGTCTTTTTTTTTCTTTATATATATAATTCGCATCAATAGCTATTCTCTTTCGTGGAGATTGATCATGAAATATTTTCTACGGTCATTCTCTCCCTTCCGCTGATTCCAGAAGGGCAGTTGTCAGTTTCTGGCGAAAGAATGTGCACAATACTGGTTAACGACTTAGAGGACTAAGTCTGCACAGTAAACGTGTGGATAGGTAAACTGACCGCGCTCGACATGACCCCATTTGGTTGACTAGGCCGTAAAACCTCAACACAAACAAACAATAGCTATTCTGTTATAATATGCAAGGAGAGGTCTGTCGGGCCTTGTGCTCCACCCCCCCCCCACCCCCACCCCCGTAGCATTTGGTGGCTCAGTGTGGGTCCGTGCTCGGACTGCGAGCAGCAAAGGGATAGTCTCGTCTAGTTGGTATCTGCACGGTTCCGAGCAGATTCGGGGACGAACCTATTTAAGCAGAGGGAAATTGTCACGGGTCGATCGTCTGGCTCGAGTGCTCGCATGGTATGAGAGAGCTCCTGGGTTCGAGTCCCGGTCGGGCATTGTGCTCTGCCATTTATTCCATGACCAGTTTCGCTGTCGAAGTCATGGAAATAAACATCATCACTCAGGATTTGGTGCCAGCATACAAGAAGAACCACACAGGAGTTGGTGCCAAAATCACCCAGGAGCCGTTCCACGTATTGTCACATATTTTGTTTAAATACTCGGATTTGTTCTCAAACTTTAATTCGGAACACATCAAAATTGTCATTGATGATTATTGTATGTCTCTTGGAATAACATGTGCCTGGTTGTATGACCACAGACGTTATAAATTTCGCTTTATATGTGCGACTGATCGTTTTGCAACGGGATACCTGACAATTGTGCATCATCTCCTGCAACGACTTCTTTACATACTACATCACAAACATTGCAAATAAATACTATAATTCCTTTAAAGTCCCGTAAGAATTTCAATGTTTACCTTCCAGCTCAAGACGTGTTCTTTTTGAGGGTGAAAAGAGGTCACTGTGCGTATGTGTATACACAAAATCCACGCAGGAGCCGGTACTTGATCCCGCAGGAGGCGTTATGAGCGATTTGATCACTCAGGATCCGTTATGGCTACCCACCATGTAAATGGACTACACATTTTCGAGGCCCGTAATCTCAAAAGTGTAAGAAGCCTCAATTTTAGTTTGTTCTCTTCCTAGTTATCTGCATTATATTGCATTTAACTGGCTAAAATCTCACATCCCATTTTTAGCCGAATATCCTAATCTATCTATATCCTTCTAGAGCTTCGATAAGTCCTATATATCCGTTCGTGCTCACATCGACTGCGCCCAGTCATTACTTGACGACTGGGTACAGATTACATATTTAGACACCCGACTACTGGTACAGTGCCCGCGACTACTGAAAGTTTGCGTACAGCGACAAAATTACGTATAACTTGGCTAGCAATAGACAGAAATCTGTCAAACTTTCTATTTCTTCTTTTATTCATATTCTGCAATGTTTGTTGCAGTAAAATATTAATGACTGACTTCAACAGAGCAAAATTTTGTGTATAAACACATTTCGGACACATAAAATTCCACCGGTTCGCCTGAAATTGGCTGGTACTCAGCTAGTTTTAGATTTTGAAGGCTCCAATCGAGCCAGAATGCACAAAATTATTTGACTGATAATTCCAAATGAAAACACCACCGTGAAAATAAATATTTATAAAGAACTTACTCGCTTATAGGATCGCGGTAAAAAAAAATGTCCTATTTCTGCACTCGTCGACTGCAGCCAACCCGCGACTACTGCGAATTTCGAGTACAGTGGTTCTCTAGCGTGATATTTATTCAGAACTGTCACAACATAACGTATGTCAAGCGACTAACTAGGAAATACGCTTAAATAGGAAAATGTGGCGATTATGTGCTACACAGAACAGCGCTTATCTTGGAAAACTATTTTTTGCGCTTACACTGGAAAAGAGCTTTCTAAATCAGTCTCGCATTTCATGAACATTTTTTTTTTCAAACTGCGCGTGCACATACATGTCATTTTCAGGTCTTTTATTTCTTCTGTCTTAACATGAAAATTTATTTATTTATTTATTTATTTATTGCTTATTTTAGAACAATAATACGACACGCAAATAATGTTCAATATTATCAGTATATATAGTGGCACCTCTACTAACGGTCACCTCTCAACAACAGCCACCTCCCTAAACAATAACCGTTTTTCTGATAGCCCAAAGTACATATATTCTATATATTAAACCTCTCTACAATAGCCACCTCCCTACAACAGCTACTTTTTCCAAAGGCTATTTTGCTAAAGCACAAGAACCAGCCTTTCATATCGTAGACATGCTGCGTAACGTATTTACCCTAAATATTTGGATGCTCTAACTATTTACCGTACTTATCCTAAAATTTTAACTTGCACATTTGGTTAACTAGTATTGTGTCTAAAAAACTCCCAGTGCAGGCCCTGATCAAACTGTTTGGATTTTACTCTGGGTCTACACTGTTTGCTCAGTCTATATTGTCGGAATATTTAGGATAAATATGGTGGTATGCGATCCAACGAGTATTTCAAGGAACATGATAAGGTGAAGACATCCGACTTAGTTCATCTATACAATAAACAGTCACCTTTGGCTCAATCAAAATGATGTACAAAACTGATTAACAGCAGAAATGCTTATCAGTTTAATGTCACATACATCACCATCAGTAGGCTGTTATAGAACGCCATGTCTGTCTTATCTGGCGCAAATACCTTGCGTTTTGTGAGAATGTGTTAAGTTATGTGGTTTGTTATTCCTTTATACGAGTTTGATGCTACTTTATTTGGGTTTAATATTGCGTGATGTGACTTAAATGTTACACTATGTGAACTGGCAATTACATTTTGTGCATTTATCATTACGCTATGTGGGTTTGTTATTTGCTTATGCTGGTTTAATAATACGGTATTAATTTGTTCATTATGTTTTGTGCATTTTCTCATACCTTCCATGGACACTTCATTTCGTTAAGCCACTATAGTTGATGCCATGTATGCAGGGAAGTCATGTTCAAATCATGTGACAACTCTTAACGTTATGTGAGTTTGGCATTAGGGCAAGTGAGTTTGTCATTACGTTATATGAGTTTGATATTACGTTATCTGACTTTGTCATTACGCTATGTGAGTTTATCTTCATGCTATGTAAGTTTATTATTACGTTATGCGAGTACGGTATGAATTCATGTTCTGTGACATAGTCATTTCGTTGTGTCTTAAACTGTAAGTTGCGGAAACTAACGAGATTTTCCCGACTTATGCAAAGAAGCTTGATGATACCCAGTATTACCATCTATCTATCTATCTATCTATCTATCTATCTATCTATCTGTCTGTGTCTTCTGTCTGTCCGTCCATCCGTCCGTCCGTCCGTCCGTCCATCCATCCATCTATTAGATTTTCTATCTATCTATCTATCTATCTATATCTATCTATCTATCTATCTATCTATCTATCTATCTTCTGTCTGTCCGTCCGTACGTCCGTCCATCCATCCATCCATCCATCCATTAGATTTTCTAGTGGACATTAATTTCTAAAAAAAAAAGAGAAGATTTTCATGCCACAGCTCTTTCTTAAATTAGTGGGATTACACACACGTACCAGGTTTATGGATCGCATTATATTATGTTTTTTTAACTTTATTCAAATACGGAAACCAGTGTTATAGTTTGACCAAATTCTGGAGCAACAGTGACACAGGAGCTTGAAGTTATTATTTTATCATACAAATGCCTATACAATTCTTTGAAAATCATATATATGGTGGCATATTTCTGCCACGAGGTAGCTAGATAGCTATCGCGATAATATTCTTAATTTTCCAGAAAATAAAAAGTTTTCCTGAAAACATTATCGTAATAACTTGAATTATCTAGATATGTTTTTTAATTTCCAGAAAATATTTTAACGCAAAATTTCGTGATACTGCTCGGAACTGACATTAGTATCTAGATAAAACTATCGCGATATTTTTTTTTCATGGTAGCGAGGTAGTATGGTAGCATATTTCTGCCACGAGATAGCTAGGTAGCTATCACGATACTTTCAATAATTATCTTGATATTTCGAAGTTTCCTGAAAAGATTATCTTAATAGTTTAAAATTTCCTGGAAATATTATCGCGAAAGTTTACAGTATTATCGCGATATTTTTTGCGTTAGTGCCCAGAGCTGCCATTTATTTTCTGTTATCTATAGATAGAACCGAAATCGGAATACCTTTGTTTATACTGTTGAAATTCACCAAGGGTATTTACCAGCGACTTTTAAGGTAAGAGTTTGTACTAGGTAATCGCCAATCGGTGCGTAGAAATCCCAGAATGTCATATCCGCTTGTGTTCTATTTATAGCTACCTCGCTACCATGAAAAAATTATCGCGATAATTTTATCTAGATACTAATGTCAGTTCCGAGCAGTATCACGAAATTTTGCGTTAAAATATTTTCTGGAAATTAAAAAAAACATAGCTAGATAATTTAAGTTATTGCGATAATGTTTTCAGGAAAACTTTTTATTTTCTGGAAAATTAAGAATATTATCGCGATAGCTATCTAGCTACCTCGTGGCAGAAATATGCCACCATAAGGTAGCTATAAATAGAACACAAGCGGATATGACATTCTGGGATTTCTACGCACCGATTGGCGATTACCTAGTACAAACTCTTACCTTAAAAGTCGCTGGTAAATACCCTCGGTGAATTTCAACAGTATAAACAAAGGTATTCCGATTTCGGTTCTATCTATAGATAACAGAAAATAAATGGCAGCTCTGGGCACTAACGCAAAAAATATCGCGATAATACTGTAAACTTTCGCGATAATATTTCCAGGAAATTTTAAACTATTAAGATAATCTTTTCAGGAAACTTCGAAATATCAAGATAATTATTGAAAGTATCGTGATAGCTACCTAGCGATCTCGTGGCAGAAATATGCCACCATACATATAGGGTTTTCAAGAAAAAGAAAAAAATATAACATCATGCTTCTGTGAACAGCAATGACGGACGAAACCGCAGAAGGCGGACATGCTGCAGAAAATATTATGAAGAAAAATTCGAAAGTAAACGTTTCGCATCGTTATCGGACAAAGATTTCCAAAAACGTGATAAAAGAGAGAAACCAAGGCTGTCAGTTTAGAGCATTTTTAAAGGCAGAAGAAATAACAGTGATTTTGAAAGCTTGTCATCAGAATAGTTGGACGGACTTTTAAGTTAATTTGAGTTAGAAATTTGTCATTAAATTAGAAAAAAAAAATATCATCTTTTTATGTGTTGTGTTCAAGAACTTGTTTTCAGTCAGTCTGCCCGCCATTCAATAGTTATTACCTCGATCAATATTGATATACTCTGGTTGACATTACATCAAATCCAACGACACAATAGTCAATAATTATATAATGTTTACCTCAACAAAATGCATCAATTATTTTCTTAAATGACCTTTTTAGCTGTCTGGCAACAGTAACAAGTAACGTTGATCGGTCCTTGACCATACACAGGCTGTTTGTTAAGGCTGTTTGTTAAGGATTATTTTTAGCAATAAAAGTGATGTAGACAGGTCATTGACCTTAGCCTGGCTATTTTTAACGAGTGCCAGCTACTATTAGCAAACATCAGGATTTAAAAAAAACAACAACAAAAAAAAAAAAAAAAAAAAAAAAAAAAACACCTGTTATAGACAATTTCAGCCAATCAGAGAAGTCATATTAGAAAACAAATTGTCAAATAATGTATGAAGTACAATTATCCCGGTACAACGCTTATCCAGGCAACAGCAACGATTAACTGAGAACAAATACAGCTATGCTGCAGTTATCCCGGAAAATTTCTGTTTTCTTTTGAAAGCTGTACAATCTGTGCGACTATAAGTTTGCTTGTGTGTACTTATCTGCACTGAATACTCTCATTTATGTCCCACTACCAGTCCTCTACTGTCCCAGTACCAGTCGTACTAGTACGACACAGTCCACTACCGTCCATGTACCTTTCCTGCTGATACGATACAGTCCACTACTGACCCAATAAGAGTCCTACTGTTATGATACAGTCAACTTCTGTCCTAGTACCAGTTCCACTGATATAACACATTCCCCTTCTGTCCCAGTACCAGATCTACTGAAGCGACACAGTCTACTAGTGCCCCAGCACCAGTACTATAGATGCTCTAAAGTCCACTACTGTCCCGGTACCAGATCTACTGATATGATACAGTCCACTACTGACCCAGTCCTACTCAAACAATGCAGTCCACTACTATCCCAGTATCAGTCCTACTGATAGGACACAATCCGCTATTGTCCCAGTTCCTGTCCTACTGATATAATACAGTCCACAATGACCCAGTACCAGTCCTGTCGATACGACACACTCCACTTCTGGCCAAGTATCAGTCCTACTGATTCGACAAAGCCCAGTACCAGTCCTACTAATACGATACAGTCTACTACTGCCCCAGTACAAGTCCTACTGGTATATACATTCAACCACTGCCCCAGTGCCAGTTCTACTGATACGACACAGTACACTACTGTCCCATATTCCTACTGATACTACACATTTCACTATTATCCCACTACCAGTCTTACTTATATGACACAATCCACCATTGCTCCAGTTCCAGTCTTACTGATACGACACAGTCCACTTCTGTCCACAGTACTACTCCTACTGATATGATCCAGTCTACCACTGCCCACTGTCGGTGATTGATACGTACGACAGCCAATGTCTGTCCCAGAACGAGTCCTGCTGATATGATACGATCCAGTACCAGACCTATTGGATACGATGGTTCACTACTGCCCAAGACCAGTCCTACGGATACCCTACAATGCGATACTACTCAGGACCAGTCCTATTTTTGTCCGAGTACCAGTCCTGCTGATATGATATGCAGCCTACTTCTGTCCCAGTACCAGTCCTGCTGATATGATACAGTCCCTTACTGCCCCAGCCCCAGACCAATTGATACGATAGCCCACTACTACACCATTACCAGTCAAACTGATACCCTTCAACTGCCCCAGTACCAGTCCTACTGATACCATACAGTCCATTACTTTCCCAGTACTATTCATATGACACAGTACACTACTGCCCTAGAACCAGTCCTACTTATAAGCTACAGTACAATACTGCCCAAGTGTCAGCTCTGTTGATATGTCATAGTCCACTGCTGGCACAGTACCAGTCCTAGTGATATTCAGTTGTCCCCTACTGCCAAAGTACCAGTCTTATTGATACGATACAGTACAATACTGCCTCAGTACCAGTACTACTTATACACTTAAGAAAACTATTGGCCCAGTACCAGTCCTGTTGATACATCGCAGTCCACAAATGCCCCAGCACCAGTCCTACTGATACCCTACAGTCCACTACTGTTCCAGTACCAATCCTATTGAGACATCACATTCCACTACTGTCCCAGTACGAGTTCTACGGATACCCTACAGTCCACTACTGTTCAGTTACCAATCCTACTGATATGACACAGTCGACTACAGTCCCAGTACCCATCCTACTGATATGCTAAATCCAGTACTGCCCCAGTACCAATCCTTCTGATACTCTGTAGTCTACTTCTGCCCGGGTACCAGTCCTACTGATACCTCACAGTCCATAAGTGTCCTAATACCTGTACTACTGATACCCTGTCTCAGTACCAGACCTATCGATAGTCCAAAACTGCCCAAGTATCAGTCCACCACTATTTCAGTGTCAGACCTATTGACACGACTGTCCACTAGTGCCCCAGTACCTGTCCTACTGATACCCTACAGCACCACTGACTCAGTACCAGACCTATCGATACGACAGTCAACTACTGTCCAGTACCAGTACTACTGATATGCTGCAGAACACAACCGCCTCCCCATTATTAGTCCTACTGATACGCTACAGTACACGACTGCCCCAGTACCAGTCCTACTGACACGACACAGTCCACTTTTGCCCCAGTAACAACCCTACGGATATGATACAGGCCACCAATGCGCCATTACCAATCCTACTGATACGCTACAGTAAGTACACTTCTGCCCCTGTACCAGTCATACTGGCCAGTCCTAATGATACCCTACAGTCATATACTGCCCCAGTACCAGTCCTACTGATACCCTACAACACACTTCTGTCCCATTACCACCCTGCTGATAGGATACTGTCCATCACTGCCCCAGTACTAGTCCTACTGATACGATAGAGTCCCTGTAACAACTGATAGTTATACTGAAAGTCATACTGATACAGCCATCTACTTCCCTTGTACCAGTACTACTGATCAGATACAGTCCACTACTGCCATTATACCAGCCCTACAGATTGAGTGAAAGGAGGACTGTTACTGTGTCTGTAGTGGACTGTAGAGTGTACGTAGGTATGGTACTGAGTCCATAACGGACGGTAGAGAATAATGAGGACTGGTACTGGGTCTATACTGGACTACAGAGTATACGTTGGACTGGTACTATGTATTGGACTGTACAATTTACGGAGGACTGGTATTGGTTCTGTAGTGGATTATACGGAAGACAAATACTTGGACTGTAGTGGACTGCGGAGTATACGGAGGACTGGTACTGGATCTGTAGTGGAATGTAGATTATAGAAAAGACTGTATCTGGGTCTGTAGGGGACTGTCTAGTATATAGAGGACTGGTACTGTGTCTGCGGTGGACTGCAGGATATACGGAGGACTGGTGCTGCACCTGTAGTGGCCTATAGATTATAGGAAGGACTGTGTGTCTGTAGGGGACGGTAGAGGATACAGAGGAGTGGTACTATGTTTGTGGTGGACGGCAGAGTATACGGAGGACTTAATCTGGGTCTGTAGTGGACTGTAAATTATAGGAAGGGAGTTGGGGACTGTAACTTGATCTGTAGTGGACTGTAGAGTATAAGAAGGACTGGAACTGTTTCTGTAGTGGGCTGTAGGGTATACGAAGGACGAACATAGTATATGAATGGCTATTACTGGATCTATAGTGTGCTGCAGAGTATATGGAGAGCTGGTACTGGGTCTATAGTGGACAGTTGAGAAAAACAAGGACCGGTACTGGATCAGTGCTGGACTGTAGAGTAAACGGAGGACGTGTACTTGGTTTGAAGTGGACTGTACATTATACGGAGGACTAGTACTGGATCTGTAGTGGACTGTGCAGAATACGGTGACTGGTACTGGGTCTGTAGTGGACTGTAGACACTGTGGACCGGAACGTATTCTATAGTGGATTTTGCAGTATACGGAAGACTGGTACTGTATCTCTAGTGGATTGTAGAGTATACGGAGGATTGGAACTTGGTCTGTAGTGGACAGTAGAGTATACGGAGGATCGGCATTGGGTCTGTTGTGGACTGTACATAATACGGAGGTCTGGTACTGGGTCTGTAGTAGGCTGTAAAGTATACGGAGGACTGGAACTTAATCTATAGTGGACTATAGAGTACACGGGGGACTGGTACTGGGTCTGTAGTGGACTGCACAGTATATGCAGGACTGGTACTGGGTCTGTCCTGGACTGCAGAGCATACGTAGGTCTGGTGCTGGGTATTTAGAAAACTGTAGTGTATACCAAGGATTGTTACCTTGACTGTAGTGGAATGTAGTGTATATGGCCCTACTATAAAAGGAAATAGTTTGCTCCCAAGCAAAGTCTTCCCCTTTAAAGTAGACCCTTTTCCAAAGGGAGGAAAATCAATTTGACAGACTTGTTTTCCTTGCAAGTGCATGCGTCACCTTTAAGGAAATGAAAATATCGACAACTGACACTAAGGATAAGGCAAATATGTGAAACAAAACAGCTAGAGACCGTGTTCGCGCGTGAACAAAGTATATAACCATCCAATCAGGACCGAGTCTATTCTTCGTAACAGCTGATATTCAGCACGTCTATGAAATCTGGACCTCTATATTCCCCTTAGGTCTGTAATGGACTATAGAGCTCTCAAGGGACAGGTTAAAAAGTTTATCCAAATGTTCATTTGCTGTTCTTTATTATTTTTAATCCCCGAAGTCTTTACAATCCTTTTTTTTTTTACGTATTTGGCCAATAAAAATTGATTTGATTGGACTTGATTTGCTTTTGCAATAATAATATTTCCTACAAGTACAAACTGTCTGCAAACAAATCATGCTCAGACTATTATAGAAGAGATTAAAAATTTAGTATGATAACACTATGAAAGAGAGAGAGAGAGAGAGAGATAGGGGTAATATTGGTAGTAATTGCCCGGGTTTTTGGAAGAAATGTGCGACCTAGGTCTAAAAAAACATGACCCATTTTCATAATCCTGAACATTTTTGTTTCATTTTAGACCCATACTGCTCAAATACCGTACCTATATTTATAGTTTTTGTCCCAAATCAAACCCGATGTTTGCCGCACATGCCTTATGTAGGCAGATGATCCCTGATAGAGAGAGAGAGAGAGAGAGAGGGGGGGGGGGGTGGGGGAGAGAATTTTATTCGCCTAAAAAAGAGCAGTAAATAAGGCGTAAAAAGAAAATTGATGTGTTTCCGCTAAACCGACCGACCGTTTCAAACAACTGACTCTGCTATTTTTTTTTATCAGTAAAACTACAATATAAAAAAAGTAAAGCACCGAACCTCAACAAAATACCTGTATTTTCATAAAATTACAGGCCCGACCCTGTTCTTTTCTGGAGAAAAAAATAGAAAAATAAAAAAAGTTTCTCCTACCTACCGACCAAATTGTTTTCAGCATGTTAGCGGAAACACAGCTGTTTTTTACGCCTAAGATTTGTGTTTATGTATAAGTGCATGGATGCATTCCTATGTATCCAGTAGTTTAAATCCGTTTCGAAATGAAGTAGTAAATGCACATTGATCAGAGAAGTAGCCGAAGCTATCCAAATAAGGCGTACAAACATATTCCCTTTCAAATGCAGTGTTTTGTACCTCTTAAAGATCATTTTCTCTTGAAGGTAAGGAGCTCATAAACAGTGAGATTTGAGACAAGCAGATAAGTTTGCGAAGCTGATCAAATATAATGTTTTACAGAAAACAGGGATACAATGCTAAGCAGTTTGGCGGAGGCTATAAAACTATGTTCTGTACAACAAAGTAAGCTGTTTGCCCATATAAGACAGTCATGACGTTCCATAGTGTGTGTCTCGTTAAAAATGTGCTGTATGTGGACGGATAAGTATCGCTACATAAACAGTTGTTCACTTTTCTTAACCGTCATAGTCCTGATGCATGGAACGATTATGTAGCTGATAAAGCATTGAGTTGTTGCGACCGTTAACCTAAAATTTATATCAAATAGGCAACATGATATTCACACACACACGCACACACACGGTACATTATAATTATAAGCAGATGGCATGTAAATGCTGATTTACAGTTACATCAATTTCAAGACCACATTTACAAAATGGAAGCTGGACATGCAAGAAATTATAAAACTCTACACCGGGCGGAAGACGCCGTTGCATTATGTGTTGAAATCAACGACCACACATACTTATCAGGATGATTTGTATATAAAACAATGATGCCCATTGTAGATATTGATTTTTCCAACTTAGTCGTTTTTCCCATTTAGTCGTTTTTCCAACTTAAGCGCTTGATATACGTTTTCCAAGATAGTCGTTATTTTTTCCCACTTAAGCGTATTTCCAACTTAGTCTTTTCACAAACGTACATTGTAAGAGAGGGTCAAAATGGAAGCATTCCGGGAATTTTGAAAACCTGTATGAGGGTCTATGATGAGGTCTTATCGGTCGAAAATAGCAAGTATGACCCAGAAAACTCGACACTTCATCTGTTTGCAGCTTTGTGGGTGTGTGGTTCATTCCTTTCCAAATCTATTTTATCTTCATTACAACTGTTGTTAGTGTGGTGTGGCGACCGTAAAACATCTCCTCATACTCCACTATAGTGTAGATTATAATTTTCTGGTCTTTTGTGATCTTTGAGCCGATTTCTGAAGTATTTTAAAAATATATATATGTGGTCTCTGGTGAGGCCTAACCTAGCAAGTCTGACCAGAAAACGTTACAGCTCTTGTTTGCAGTTTTGTGTGTTCATTTCTCTCAAAGGTCATTCCTAGTAAAATCCATTCCTTTTTACTATATATTTTATTAAGCTTTACATTTTTAATTTATTTGGCTGCAATATTCTTAACCCTTGCTGAACACGACATGCCCTGTCTTAGCAAACAGTGTAGATCCAGATCAGTTGGCTTCTGAAGAAGCCATCGATCTGGATCTGCTCTGTTTGCCATTAAATATGTGAATTTCTATCAAAAACCCCGATCAAATAATCTGATTGGCTGGAAATTAAATGTGGGCGTGGCATCTTAATTTATTCAGCATGACAAGGGTTAAAACAACATAAGATAAAAAGAATGGCTCGCATCTTTGATTATCGATACCGTCTCAGCGGGCACATGACATTTATATAGAGTTTATTTGGTTGTTTTGATCGATTACTTGGAAATAATTCACTTGTGTTCTAAGGCTTGCGCGTAAACAACGAGTGAGCGAAGCGAACGAGTTTTTTTACAAGCAAATCTTAGAACACGAGTGAATTATTTCTCCGTAATCGACCAAAACAACAAAATTAACTGTTTATTAAATTTTCATCCATGTTTTGCCTTTGATTTTTTTACAATCAGCCGTTATGATTTCCTACCAAAATAGTTCCAGCCAGAGCATGAATTACAAGAGGCGTGGTTTAGTTTGAAAATCAGTCGCCATCTTGTTTTCACTTTAATGCAAAAATCATCATGTGCTTAAAATACAGACACAAAAATGTCACGAAAGTTGAACTGGATTATCAAGAAAATCATACTTTATATTTGTGTTGCAGGTCTTACCTCAAAAACGCCAACTGGACGTGAAAATTGCAGTTTGATTTCCATGATTTTATCAAATTTTCCGCGAAATGTCAACTATTGTTATTGTTGTTACCAACTACGTCAGCAACGTCGCCTAGCAATTATGACGTCAAAACGTTCGAAATGAAATAATTCACTCGGTGAATTATCGATTATAATTCACTGAGAAATCTCAGTAAATCACTGCTGAAAATGAAATAAAAAACGTTACATTAACGTCCATGCAACGTTACGACGTTTATGTAACGTTGCATTAACGTTGATTCAACGTCATGACGTTTATTCAATGATGTAGCGTCATAACATTTATACAACCGCATTAACACCGATGCAACGTCATGACGATTATGTATGTTGACGTTTATAAAACGTTGCGTTAACGTCGACGCAACGCTATGACGTTTATACAGCATCGCATTAACGTCGATATAGCCTCATGACATTTATACATAGAGAATATTTACTCTTTTGCTGTGAATATCATAAATATTGTCATCGAGTGTAATGAAAACAGTATTTCCACGAGAGCGAAGCACGAGTGAAAATTTGAATGCTTTCATTACACGAGATGAAATTTTTATGGTATTCACTGACAAAGAGTAATTTTTTCTTTTGATTTTATTGTTTACTCGCCAATGCGCGCTTCTAACGTTATAACTAACGTCATCAAACAAAACATGAACGTCATGGCGTCTACGTTCAGCGCTTAACATAAGAAACGCTGGAGAGACAAAATCAAAAAGTTTCGGCAAATCAAAATAATCTTGATACCAAACTGTTCCTTACATTCAAACTAAGAAAATGCATACCAACACTTGATAGTTTAGTTCAGAAACAAAGAAGTTAGAGGTGTTCAAAACTCTGAAGTGGAGGTAACATCCACTTCTGAAACAATGAAGAAAACCGTAGTCGTCCAAAGCTAGGAGTAGAAATATAAAACGTATCAGTCACTAGTGAAATGATAAGATATCAATTCACTAGTGGCTGATACCTCTTATTTTCACCAGATATACACTGATTTCACCGCTAACAATAAAATAAAACCGCATTAACGTCGATGCAACGTCATAACAAAGCGTTGCATCGACGTTAATGCGACTTTGTATATAAAGTCATGTGCCCACTGGGATAATATTTTGATAAGTGCTTGTGTAAAACTGGACCACTATTGCACAGTTTACACATATACACTTGTACCAGCCGTGGCAGATGCAAAGTAATAGTTGTTGCCCACTTCATATGACTAAAAAGTCGCATTCAAACTCTTTATTACAGATAGTTTAGCTAAGCTAACAACATGCAGAACATTTATCAAACATACAAGAAGCGTCACGGCGGATAACCAACATGTTCGCTTGACATAATGAAAGAACCAGAGGGCAACAATGGAAGAACAAACAAACTAAACAAAACAAAATGCAGTCGCGATACTGATCAATGTTTTACCTAAAACGATTATGTATGCAACTGCTTTATGTTTATGATATTTACTATTCGAAACGTAAATTAATGTTGACAGTTTCCAATAACTGATGGCACTTTTTCTTTAACAAATTTCTTGATGATCTGTGTTTCATATTTCTTTTAATTCAAATAATGATCGTGCGAATGAGAGAGAGAGAGAGAGAGAGAGAGAGAGATCATCCATGTCATGAAAAAAAAAATGAGTTTTCAGACCACTTTTTGTTTGATGGAGGAGCATGTTGAATAAACAAGTAGGCAGAGAATAAAGGTTTTAATGAAGTATGCTATTGGTAAAATATCCTATGAAAGGTATATATCACACTGAATTTTGCGCTGTTTCTTTGTCTGTTTTTAGCGGGGTTGTCCTACTGTGGTGCATATGCAAATTTAGATTTTATATCTGATTTCGAATTTAACAATCACTGTATTCAATAATTAGGCCGCGCCATGCGAAAACCTGTCTCCGGGCATATACGGACAGCGAATTCCCAAATCAGCCTGCGCATCCGCGCAGTCTGATCAAGGCCTTCAATGTCCACTAGCAGAATCATTTGATACTACAGAATATATAAGTAGAGAGTAAAGGCCCAGATGATACTTTGCGCTTGCGCAGGGTGATCTGAATCTGCGCATTTGAGCACTTTTTTGCTTGGCAATTAATTAGTTTTGCTCGTGATTCGATGGGGTTTCTACCCAATCAGGTGCCACTTTATTTCGATATTAAATTTACACATACAGCTCAGGATTCCTCAGTCGGACTTGGGTATCACTAGTGACCTGATCAGATCTGGAAGATGGCGTATGTTCAGTGGCTGTCGATTATTTTTCTGGCTTTTCAAGGATTCGTTCACCAGTCAGGTACAGATGCCATAGTTTTTCTTTATATGAGTTGACACGTTATAAAGTTTCTTTTTGTTTGTGATAATAATAATAATAATGATAATAATAATAAAAATAATAATAATAATAATAATATCAACAATAAAAAACAACAATAATAATAATAATAAAAACAACAAAAACAACAATAATAATAATAATAATAATAACAATAATAATAATAATATCAACAACAATAATAATAATAATAATAATTAACAGAATTAGATTGAAACTAGTATCACTATTTTTTTTTTTTTTTTTTTTTTTTGTTTAAAAGATTCACAGCTTTTTCTTTCGGGATAAAATTTATATCATATTATTTATTTATCTATCTATTTTATTTTTCTTTGTTTTTGTCGCACGTTCCTTAGCAGGGCGACTTAGGCGTGCAAGTTTCCGTCCTTTCGTCCGTCCATCCGTCCGTTCGTCTTTCCGTCAACATTTTCCCTGGATGTCTTGTGAACGCAACTCCTCTTTCAGTTTTGTACGGATCATTTTGAAACTTTGCATGTGTTTTCTTCATGGTATGAAGATGTGCATGTGGTTTGGGTATAATTATTAGATTATTATTTGTCACTTTTTCCACGTTGTGAACTTAGTCATTTTTCACCTTAATGTAAAAACAGTGGGTACATCTTATGAGCGCAACTCCTCTTACAATTTTATACCGATTTTTTTTAAACTTTGCACGTGTTTTTTTTTTTTTTTTTTCTTTTTTTTTTTTTTTTTTTTTTTTTTCATGGTACGAGGATGTGCATGTGGTTTGGGTATAATTATTAGAACATTTTTGTCACTTTTTTCCACATTGTGAACTTAGTCATTTTTCATCCTCAATATGCAGACAATGGATATTTCTTGTGAGCGCAACTCTTCTTACAATTTTGTACGGGTTGTTTTGAAACTTTGCATATTTTTTCTTCATGAGATGTACATGTGCTTTGGATATAATTGTTAGATCATTTTTGTCACTTTTTCTCATTGTGAACTTAGTCATTTTTCACCTTTTATATATAAACAGTTGGTACCTCTTGTGAGCGCTACTCCTCATACAGTTTTGTACCGATTATTACGAAACTTTGCATGCATTTTCTTCATGATATGAGGATGAGCATGTGGTTTGGATGTAATTGTTAGATTATTCTTTGTTTCATTTTTTCCACATTGTGAACTTACGAGTCATTTTTCACCCTCAATATATAGACAGTGGGTTCCTCGTGAGCACAGCTCCTCATACAATTTTATACTATTTTATTTTTTAAGAACTTTGCACATGTTTTCTCCATAGTCTGAAAATCAGCATGTGCTTTTCATATAATCCTTGTATTATTTTTTGTCACTTTTTGGCACTTTTTTAACTTTACCATTTACTGACCTCAGATGTATAGACAGTGGGTACCTTTTGATCGCAACTTCTCATATAATTTTAAACCAGTTTTTTTTTTTTTTTTTTAAACTTTGCACATGTCTTCTCCCGACTCTGCAGAAGTGCACGTGATTTGGATATGATTTTAAATTTATTTTTGTCACTTTTTCCTCTTTAACTTTGTCATTTTCTTAACCTCAGATTTTATGAAAGTGTACAGACTGTGGGTACTTTTTGAGCCCTTCTTATGCATCATATGAGAAAATGCACATGCTCTCGATGAAATACCTATATCAATTTACTCTACCTAAAATAAACATTACTTTTTTTTGTGCGTGGGGTGGGGGGAGGGAAGGGAGGGAGGAGGCAGGTGCGACATCAACACAGAAGTTTGATCTATTTTATTTTATTCTGTTTTATTTGTTTATTAGTTTATTTACTTGTACGTTTTGCAACCATTAAAAACGAAAAGTAATTACTATCAATAAGACTAATTTGTTAAAGTTCATTACGTTCAACCAATATATGAAAATGTTCACTTCTTAGCAAAACTTCTAGATAAACCATATTTTTTCCACAATTATTGATTTTGTTTCGTGTTTCTTCACAAAATATATGTTACGGCTACCCATTAAAAGCCCCTTAGCGAGGTGCTTCTAATGAGTACCCATAACATGTATTTTTGTGGAGAAATATAAAAAAATATTTATCTTGATCCTCTCTTATCTAGACCTTTGTAAATTAAGGCATTTTCACCATATAATATATGAAATGAAGAACAATTTGGTTATTTTGAAGATTAAGACAGATATGTTAAGTAAATAAAGGTTGGTAGTAGTATAGGTATGGTGGCATCCTATACTACTGTTGGTAGAAGTAAAATACAAATTGAAAAGCTGGTTAAAACAGCAAAATGCTAAAATTCCATCTGATAATGTTGACTCCTGCATACCAGTTTTCACTATATATTACGGAGGAACGTTGAGGAATACATACTAGGGTCCTGCAGAGTTTTATAACTAAATGGGATTCCGCAGATTTATCCTAAATATGTTTGAAAACGCTTCACTACACTTCAGTCCAGGACTGCGTTCAGATGTGATAAGTGATAGCGAATGTTTTGCTCTGGATCCCTGTACCTAATGACAAGCGCCAACAGGAGTAGAGGCCTAGGGCAAACAATTGCGGGTAATTTGCACTTTTGAATGCAGCCCTATGTTCAGTAACACTATTCGTTCATTCCGTACATTTGGATTTTCAAATGGCCCACGAATGATTGAGATATTATAGTTTGAAATATGTATTGCCATTTATATACCCTGACCGTTTTGCAAGACCTTATCCTTGTATCATGGTCGAAAAGTATTAAATGTCTGTATAAAATGCCGGACTAGGCTTGATATAGACGCAAAGCAGATATTGGATGTACAGTGTGATATATCTGGACCTCGGTCCGCTTCTATGGCCACAGTAATTTGTGGGCTTAAATCTGTAAAATCAGGCGAATTGTCTGTCAAAAAATGACACCCACCTTGGTCGACCTAAAACCTTTTACCAAGGCAAACATGGCTGCTATTAATGCTAGGGAGAAACACGATACCTGATTGTCGGTGAAAGAAATAGCCAGTAATACTGGCATATCAGATGGTACCCAGCAGGCATATAACGTTTATACAATGTCGCATTAACGTCGATGGAACGACACAACTTTGCAAAAATTTCACCTCCAAAAACTGAAAATTTTCAGATAAAAAAAAAAAACGATATTTTGTCATATATCCGCTCAAAACATAGATTGTGGGTACTCGTTAGTACAATATATGTGCGGTTCTAACGAGTACCCACCATCTATGCTTTTTGAGCAGAAATAAGAAAAATAATGTATACCCCTGTAAACCCCAGTTTTACTATACAAAAATAGGGTTTAAGAGGTTCAGAATTATATTGGGATGTTTTCGTGATGGTGCCCGAGAACTTGGTGGCGAAACCTGGGTACGCATGTTTGTGTCACGGGGGAGGTCAGATAAAATGCATTGTTTACCTGGCCATACAGTCACTGTAGACTTCTATAAGAATTGTTTGCTGAAGAAAGTGAAAAGGATTTATAATACAAAGTGTCCAAGCAAAGGACGATTAGGGGTCCATCGGATTCATGGCAGAGACTCTTCTCACAGATGCAAGGATGTTAACGCCTTCTTGGCGGTTGAAAACGAGGCGAGGCGCTTCTTACGAGTACCACAACATATGTTTTCATGGAGAAATAAGAAAAATATTAATATTTTTTTGGTGATAAAAGTGTCTTATCTGGAGCTATGGTCTTATATAAGAGCCATATCAAGCGAAACTGTGCTTTGGAACATGCGCCAAACATGCAAATTCAGATCATCCTAAATCTGTGCAAAGTATCGCCCAGGCCGCCTTTGCTCTCCATTCGTACATTCTGTAGTATCCAATGGTACTCTGTTAGCGGACAGCGATGGCCCTGATCAGACTGCGCGGATGCGCAGGCTGATCTGGGCCCTCGCTGCCCGCATATGCCTGAATACAGGTTTTTTGTCATGATGCGGCCAATAAAATGCATCTCTGGATAAGCCATTTTAACCAACTATTCGTTTCTCCATAAAACCGTTAATTGCAGGTACGCATTAGAAAAGCCATTTAGAGAAGACAACTTTTCAGAAGGGAGATAATACTATTTGGCTGACTTGTCTCCCCTAAAAGTATATCAATTCAGCTTAAAGATAGAAAAATGCATATGTAAGATAAATACATGAGACGGGGCGCAGTATTACTCCAAGATTGCACAGCGCCAAACGAAGACTCAGATCAATCTGCACATCCGCGCAGTCTGATCAGAATTTACGCTTTCTGTCTGAAGCTAGACGCTTTGGATCTCTGGCTACCCACAGACTGCCCTGCGAAGACTGTGAGCAGACTGTGCGGAATCTTCACTGGGCGCATTTGCAATCTCGTATGATGTGCTATGCCCCGGCTCAAATGTATATTCGCATCCCAACACAACAAGCAACTCTGTCATAGTTAGTTTGGAATGGATACGAGAGTATTTCCCCATATGGAGAATGGAGAATGGTTACATTTTCAAGGGTCGGGGCGGGGGTGGGTGGCGGGGTGGAGGGGTGGGGAGGTACATCTATCCAAATTGTTTTGTCCCTTTCTAAAGAGTGGGTCTGTTCTATAAATAAAGACTACATGCAGAGTGAGCAAATTCTTTCCTTTTATAGTAGACCCCTTTTCAGAAGGGTCTTGGAGTGCAGTTAATCAAACAGGAGGTCATATATATATATATATATATATATATATATATATATATATATATATATATATATATATATATATATGTATATATATATATACATATATATATATATTCCTTGGAGGTTATATATCTTCTTTGGAGGTCTTGCTGCGTAGTTAATCAAACAGGAGGTAAAAAATATCACGCCTCCTTAGGTGTATGGTCACGACACCTTGTTATCTACTTTTAACGAAAATGGCGAAAATTCTAGCAAGTTGGAGTGTACGATCAACTTGAAATCTGTTTTTAACAAAGTAAGCCGGGTCACAGCATTCCATACAAGGTTGCATCTGCGCCCAGCGAAGACTTTGATCAGTCTGCGCATCCGTGTATGGCACCCTGTGGGTAGCCAAGGATCCAGAACGTCTTCAGACAGGGAGCGAAGACTCTACTCAGAGTGCACGGAGACGCAGGCTGATTTGAGTCGTTGCTAGATGCACATGCAGTCTTGTAGGAAATGTTGTGCTCGTTCATTGTCTACCACTTTGCCTTTAACATTTACCATTCTCTGGGCCAATGCAGCAGACGACAAATTGATATTTTTCTTATTTTTCCCAGAAAATTGGCTTTGACATTTCATGCAAATTGTCTCCTAAAAGACAATTTGCATGAATTGTCAATGGCAATTTTCATGGTAAAATAGGTAAATTATTTAAAAATGTCGTCTGCTGCAATTCCTAAGGAGACATTTGCATGAAAGCTCAAAGCCTATTTGCTGGGTAAAATGGGAAAAATATTTCAAAATGTCGTTTGCTGAAAATTTTACCAAGAGTACAAAACGTTTACTCTATTCCAGATGGTGCGATATCGTTCTCATCCGCTGCAACAGGAGATATAGATGAAAACACTGCTGCAGAAACTGAAATAATACAGCTGGTAGCTACCGGTGGAACAGCTCCCTATACATACGTTCTCACGTCAGCGAATCCCAATGTGGACTGGTTTGAAATTGTGGACACAGATAAACTGAGAATTAAAACCGGAGCCACAGTTGACTATGAGAATACTGACCTAACTACTAAAACTGTTACAATATTAATCACGTATGTTGATTTGTTTTCATTTTCTTTTCTTTATCTTTTTTTTTTATATAATTACCTTCTTTAACACATATACATATGATCCGCGTCATTGGTAAAGACGTCTTTGTGGCATTAGCGGACAGTGAAGGTCCTGATAAGCCTGTTCATCCACACAGCACCTTCACCGCTTACAAAATCATTCGGCCACGCCATGCGACAACGTGGCTCCGGGCATATGCGGATAGTCTGATCAGGATCTTCACTGCCCGCTAACAGAATTACTGAATAATACATATAATCAAAGAACTGCAACAGAAGAACCGCCTTGGAACTGTCAGCAGAAACGACTATCGGGAGTGGGGGTAGGGTGGGGGGGGGGTAGTTGGCGGGGGGTGGGGCGAGGGGCTTATGGTAGGTTTTATTCATTCGCATTGCGACCTTATTGAAGGCTTCGGGTAAACAACAACGTATGTGCTCGTCTTTTTTTTTTTCAAATTTTATTTATTTATATTTACTTTTTTTTTTTTTTTTTTTTTTTTACTTTATTTATTTATTTTTTTTCAAATTTTTATTTATTTATATATTTATTTATTTATTTTGGTTGGCGCTTCACTATTGCTGTCTTTGGTGCATAGTGATTCAAGTTATGGTTTTCTTTTCCTCTCCATGGCTTCAGATCACCATTGAGCCCTGTACTATATTTTCATTGCCGCCTCGTGATTATTTGTGTACATTATTATTCCCTATCCTCATTTCTGATCATCTATATGATCTCCAGTGTTTAAATATATTTGACATACTCTTCCTTCCTCACATGTACTCTAACGTTGCGGTAGCACAACCCTAACCTATATTTCATGGTCTAGTGTCTGTCATGTTTTTTTCATCACCGGCCGTGTTTAGCTCCATTTCTAATCAACTACATGGGCCCCAGTCATCAAACATACTTGCTCAAAAACAGGGAATCAACCCGCGGTAGTTTCATTTTGTGACCAGGACCTATGTTTCTTGGTCTAGTGACTTTTTTACACTTTACCGGGATTGTAGTGTTTAGACTAATTACAATAACGGCAGGTGGAATACCGCCTTCCGTGGAATTCTTGTGAAGAATATTACACGTGATTAAGATTCAGCTAAATGAATATTATACAATTACTTATGTTCGATTGAAACGTTAATCTCAAAGAAAAAAGCAAAATGACAAATTTTAAATATTTTAATTGTTAAAATCTGTATAAATTCGCGCATTCTGCTCAGGGCCTTCACTGTCCGCTGACAGAATCACTGGATATTATAGAATGTCTGATGGAGAGCAAAGGCCTGGAT
This sequence comes from Anodontia alba, assembly GCA_964016985.1. Lineage (NCBI taxonomy): Eukaryota > Metazoa > Mollusca > Bivalvia > Lucinida > Lucinidae > Anodontia > Anodontia alba. The sequence goes on from OZ024825.1 coordinate 27,133,104, forward strand.
GATACTTTGTGCATGAGTAGGATGATCTGAATCTACGAATTCGGCGTATGTTCGAAGACACGTTATCCATCACGAAAACATGCCCGTATAATTTTGACTCCCTTAAACCCCACTTTTATATAGTAAAACTGGGGTTACAGGGGTATACATTATTTTTCTTATTTCTGCTCAAAACATAGAATGTGGGTACTCGGACCCGCCTCGCTTTGATTGTTTATATAAATAAAGCGTGCCAAGCGAAACGGTGTCGTGTAAGTATATTCTGTAATTACCATTAATTACCGGACAAACAGGTCTGAACAAAGAGCATTGATCCAGGTCAGCGCAGAATGTTTTCTTCTTAAACTCTGATAACACTGTCGCCCCAGATAAGATTATAAGATTAAAAACACTAATTACCGTAAATAATAGTAGAAGCAGGCCAAAGTAAACATTATGTACCCAGATCAGACCATACCGTTTTATTAGCATACTCGGTATTTATAATCAGTATAATACTCTGTATAATATTGTCGATCCAGGTTAGATTAGGAGCAGTGTTTACATAAATCACCGTAAATGTTTTCCAAAACTATTCTGGTAAAAAGATTAAACCTATGTGAAGACCTAGGCCTGATCAGACTGTTTTTATGCTGTTTATAACAGTATAAATCTCAATCAGATCAAGAGTGAAGCTGTTATTACCGTACATATTCCACGGAGAAAACAGACCCTAGCAAACACTTTAGACCCATATGAGATCAGACTGTCTTTGTTTGTTTTTTTTTTTTTTTTTTTTTTTGCAGTGCCGAACAATGTAGACCTAGAAAACTTAAGAAGCATTCCGATCAACGCCTGAACTGTTGCTGTTTCATTAGATCAACACGTTTTAACAATAGCTATTTACATAGCCTACTGTAATTACCCTTAATTAAAATAAAACACGTCTTGATCATCTGCAATTCACACCTTATAAAATTTTTCCAAATACCATGCTCAAAATGTCATACATCTTTTAGTTCTACTTATTTCTATTTTGACTGGGATTTTGAGTCTTTGAGTGTCAATAGAAGTGAAATAATTAAGATAAACTTTCCATACAGGTTTTCGCGCATAATTAAGTGCTGTAGTATGCAGGTGATATGCAAAATATATACTTAAACTGGTCGAAAATGAGCTCAAAATTCCACATGCTAAGCAAATACTCATACACCGCGCTCACAGAATGGGGCGTTACCAGCGTACGAAAACTCGTCCGATAGTAGCCAAATTGGCCTACTACCCCAATAGAGAAGAAATACGAAAAGCAGCAAAAAAACTTGGAAGGCACAAACTACTCAAATGGACAGCAGTTCCCCAAGGAAATCCGAGAAAGGAGAAGACAACTCGTTCCATTGAAAAATGCCAAATCGAAGGTCAAGAAAGCACACATTGCCGTTGATAAACTGTACATAGACAGAAAGTTATATACGGGGAACCAGAAGTCAGAGAACACAAATTCCATTACGGGTATAGCGAACCCACCGGTGCGCCAAACCCTTCAACACCTAGAGCCGCACCGGAACTAGAGGGCGCTCGGGGCTTTAACTTGCTGCCAAATGACGAATCTGCATAGGGGCAATATGAGAGTGAACTAAGTGTTTTGAGTTGGAATGTTGAGGGACTGTCAAGTGAAAAAAGAAACAATAAAGATTTCTCAGATTTTATTTCAAAATTTCAAATAATATGTCTCTACGAAACTTGGACGAGCAAAAATTCTAAAATAAAACTAACTGGATATAGTAACCCTATTCATTCGTTTTGTCGTTTTCAGAATAAAAAGACAAAAAGAGCCAGCGGCGGACTTTTGATATATATTAAAGATAATCTACGAAAAGGTATAAAATTATTAAAAAACGAAATTGACTCGATTGTATGGATTAAATTAGAAAAGGACTTTTTTTCAGACAAAATCAGATCGCTATATTGCAGCTGTGTATATTCCCCCAGCGAACTCTCCATCGCACAATTTCTATAACGTAGACTTATTCAGGTTTTGGAAAACAACATAAGTTCCTTTTCTCGAAAAGCAGACGTATATGACATGGGTGACTTAAATTGCAGGGTAGAACAGTCATGTGACTTTATTGTAAACGATTCGCTATTAACGGGTTTTGATGACAGCGTTAATTTTGTGGACACGCCTATAACAAGGCGACGATCAATGGACAGAGAGGTTAATCGATACGGTATTTGCATGATTGATCTTTGTAAGGCAACAGATATGCGTATTTTGAATCGCCGCTTATTCGAGAATACAGATAAATGACAAGTTTTGCTGCAAATGGAGAAAGTTTAATTGATTATGTTTTATCCTCTGAGAGGAATTTTTGCGAAATTTCAGATATGAAGGTGTTCGACTTCAATGATTTCTCGAATCATGCACCGATTTCCATAAATTTGAAAATTGGTACAGAACGGTCAAGCATAACAAATACCGTACATAAAACCTTTTATAAATGGGATGATTGCCATAAAAATGATTTTATATATACATTAGAACGTAATATTAATTTATTGTACACGATTTGTGAGGAAGACACTTCGATTCTTCGATTGATGTAACTGTTGAACACTTTTCAGATTTTATTACGGAAAGAGCAAATCCACATTTTTCAGAAAGATGTAAAAATACGTAAAGACAACGTTTTTTGTTATCAAATTTTGCAGAAAAACAAAAATGGTATAATAATGATTGTTATTTAAAAAAGTTAAAAGTTCAGGAAGCTGTTAGAAATTATAATATGGCTAGAACAGACGAAAATCGAGCAAAAATTTTCGCCTGTAAGAAAGATTAAAAGTATTACTGCAGAAAATGTAAACAAAAATATAACCGTGATAGATCAAAACAAATGAATGAAATGAAATTTCGGAAAGTGTTTAAAAAAGCGGAAATATACCCCCCAAACACGATCATTGGTACTACGCAGGTCAAGAAATTGAAATTGTAGATTCTTTGGGGCAACACGATCATTGGTACTACGCAGGTCAAGAAATTGGGGCACCGCAGGTCAAGAAATTGGGGCAACACGATCATTGGTACTACGCAGGTTAAGAAATTGAAATTGTAGATTCTTTTAGTTACCTCGGGGTAGTTTTTTTTCTTGTGGTGGGTCATTCATGCAAAATGCTAAATATTTGTCAGATAAGGCTTTAAAAGCCATGCATTCATTGTTTCAGATAATTAAAGGGGTTGAAACACCAATAAATATAACGCTGCAATTGTTTGATTCGCTTGTAGTGTCTATTCTAAATTATGGCTGTGAATCATGGGGATTTTTAAATGCTGAATGTATTGAACATGTTCATAGAAAATTTCTTAAATATATACGAGTATTAAATGTTAAAACATCAACAAACAATTATGCCGTTTATAAAGAACTTGGGAGATATCCCTGAAGTATTGAAAGACAACTAAGAATTATGAATTACTGGTTTAAATTATTAGATAGTGCAAATTCAAATTGTATTCTAAAACAAGTATATAACAGCATGCTAACTGACATGACAAAAACCACGTCAACACAAAAGCAATCATGGATAAATAAAGTTAAAGATTTACTGGATAAAAATGGGTTTACAGAAGTATGGTACAATCCACATTCGATTCATAAGGAAACGTTTTTAGCAATTCTTAAACGTAGACTAACTGATAATTTTATTGTGGAACTCCGAGCAGGATTAAATCATTCTACTTCAATGTCATTATTTAGAGAAATAAGTGAAACTTTCGATCTATCTTCATATTTACTTAAATTACAAAATCGTGAACAAAGAAATGCAATAACTAAATTACGACTATCTTCACATAGTTTATTCATAGAAACTGGAAGGCATACTGGGGTCGCCAGAGAAAATAGAAAGTGTACATTATGTAATAAAACTGACTTAGAGGACGAATTCCATTTCGTTCTCAAATGTCCACTTTATCAAGAACTTAAGACGACTTATATTAAAAGATATTATACGAACAATCCTAGTATGTATAAATTTTTAGAATTTTAAACTCAAAAGGGAAATGCTTAAAAAACTTAGCCCGGTACATCGTCAAAGCATTTGAAGTAAATACAACGATAAGTAACATTTTGCAATAATTTTGTAGCAAAACTTATCAATGAAGCTTGTGAAAATGTTAACATTTGACGGTATTTTTGGTTAGATTATAAAATACATATAACCGAAAAAGTTTTTTTTTCCTTTTTTTTTTCACTCTCTGAATATATGAGGAATATATGTATCATTGTTTTCATTGTGCTTTTTTCATGCATGTACATGTATTTATTTATTTATTGTATGGTAAATTACGTTTGTAGACGATGAGCTTGTTTATGCTCAAGTCTGAATAAATTCTGTTCTGTTCTGTTCTTAAAACAAAAAGTAACTTGTCACTTTTTATTAATGAATAATTTTGTTTTAATTTTGAGTTGGTTGTAATGTTACTTCAATCGTTTTCCACAGTTAGTCTCAACAGAATTCAAGAGAGACCATTCGTGTAAGTGATTCCAGTCTTGAGTTACCTGCCTTTTTATCAAAAACAGTATTTTCACATTTTCTCACAACTTCAAAAGGAGAACATGATTTTCAATACAAAATCTGAAAGTCCATTGTTTGTCGATAAAATTCCCCGCAGAACATTTTCTCAGTTCTGCCTAGCTATCAATGGCAATTACTCAAATTTGCTTCACGTTGAAATTACCTCCCTTGCAATACAAACAATAATAAACTTTCGTTGCTCGTAAAATGCCATATCTCCGATATGTTTTGGAAGTTTTAAACAGCGTTCTGTTTGGACCTCTACAGAGCGTGTATGACCAGAAAAAAAAAAAAAAAAAAAAAAAAAAAAAAAGATGTAAAAATCTTATCATGTCAAATGAAAACTGAATGACAATTACATGTAGGATTTCCATAACAAACATTGTTAAGTTTGATGAAACGGCCTTCTCGATAAAAATCGACGCTTTCTGAAGTTGTGCCATAGATGATGCAGACAGTTTTGTTAATTTAAGAACAATTTTCAATACATGTATAAGCGAATAAAGCGTTCTCGCCTGAAATAAACCCGTATTTAAGGTACAGTGACCTTCCAAAAGTGAATTGATACCGTAACTTTTGATTTTGACCCCTTCTGTTTTGAGAGAAACACTTTTTGATAATCTGTTTGACAGAAAGGGCTGAACAACTGTGTATCATGTGCATAAATGACTTTTTATTAACATCATTAAAACATTTGTTTTTTAAATTTCACTCAGTAAAAGTCAGTAAAGCGTAAAAATATAAACTGTAAAGTTACTTTTGGCTTTAAGTATATAAATATCTGATTATATTACCAAAATGTCATTTCCTATATAATCTCTACATTTTTGACTTGGATACAACACGGTTTTTGTACCCAACGTTTTATATATAAATATTATAAGATATCAAAAAACATTGATGTTTCATCAAGCATAACAATGTTTGTTATAGAAATCATACAGGTAAAGGTCACCCAGTTTTCATTTGACATGATAAGATTTTTTTGCATCTTTTTCTGGTCATAGTTCGTCTGTCATTACTGCCAATGACCAATCCTAATCAACTGTGTGATGTGTTATTATTTGTGTGTTCTAAGACGGCTGATGAGACCAATCTTAGCTCTAAACTGCCTGTTGCAGATAGAACAAGAGAGGTCTGAGGAAGAAAGCTCTGCTGGTGATGCCTTAGCTCTGGCTTTCCGCTGTGCACGTTTCTGCTCGGCTTCACTGATTTTTTTTTGCTTCATATTCACCAGCTCCCCTTTTTATGAGGCCTCGCCACTTTGTACGATCCTGTGCAATCTGTTTCCATGTCTCTGTTTGTATGTTGAAGTCTTTAAGGGAGGCTTTGAGGGTGTCCTTGTATCGCTTCTTCTGACCACCATGGGAGCGTTTTCCTACTTGAAATTCTCCATAGAGGATTTTCTTTGGCAAACGTTCCTCAGGCATTCTGGTAACATGGCCTGTCCATCTTAACTGTGCCAATTTCAGAAGAGTATGTACACTCTGCATCCCTGTCCTTTTCAGGACTTCTGTGTCTGGAATCCTGTCTTGCCACTTGATCTTTAGAAGTTTTCTAAGACAGCTTGTATGGAAGTGGTTCAGGCTTTTGGCATGCCGTTGGTAAACTGTCCAAGTTTCGCATGCGTATAAGAGTGTTGGCAGCACTACCGATCTATATACTTTCAGCTTTGTGTCAAAAAAAGGTAAGAGAAAAGTCCAGGGAGTGACACAATTACAAACCACAGCCCTTCCCAGACCCCAAGAGGAAGAGGAAACCGACAAATCCAAAGAAGCACAAATCGAACAAACGTACGAAAAGCACTAAGATTAGCTCTCTCTTCCCCAAGCGAGGAAATTGCAATACTAAAAGGACTGAAAAACACAAGAACAAAATGACACACGGAAAGACATACAACAAATCGCCTCGTAGAATAAACCACAAAGCAACAATGAGTAAAACTAACACCGGGACCACCGCCTTAGAACGGTCAGTTGAGTAAACCACCGGGTGGTTTAAAGCACTTTTACAGCTAGCTAACTTCACCCTGGGTCCCGATGCTACTCTAAATACAGAAACACATAAAAATTCGTTTCGCATAAAGGCCCCCAACTCAGTCAATGCATCAAAGCGAAAACATAAAAATCAAATTAATCACTATAATAAACAAAGACGAGTACCCATGGCTAATTCTGCTGTATGCCAGAGTAAATGAAAACCAATAGTTGAACCACGGCGGACAAAGCCAAAGACATATCGTCCAGCCCCAACCCACTGGTTAAAGTTTTACGAAGAGGCCGTCATTGAGTCTGAGGACCGAACCGCCGTCGTGCAATTAAAGAGTGAAGCATAACCATCAACAATGATTGGGTTGACAACTAGGCATGCAGTCTGCCGCAATCCAGGCTATAGCCAATTCTTTTATAACGGTTAATAAGTTTTCTGAATTGCTCCGAAAAGTTAGATTTACCTACAATTTCGGTTTTGCCTCAAGTCTGATTCCATTTCGGTCCCAAATACTTCCACGTAGCCGGCCAAATGCTGCACTAGTTTTGGCAATTCTAGCATTGACTTCATCATCAATGTGCACGACTCTAGACAATGTGCTTCCAAGGTAGGTGAACCTGTCTACCACTTGCAGTCGTTGACCTTTCACTGTGATGGTAGGCTTCTTGTAATGCTTTCCAGGTGCTGGCTGATATACTACCTCAGTCTTTTTGATGCTGATTGTGAGATCATAGCTGTCACATGAATCAGATACTTGATCCACACCATTTTGCATTTTCTCTTCTGTTGGAGCACCCTTTGCCATGTCATCAGCAAAGAGGAACCCGTCTAGCACCTCTGTCTGCACCTTAGATTTAGCTTGCAACCTTCATAGATTGAAAAGTTTCCCATTAAAGCGATACCTAATAGGTATACCATTGTCACCATCCTGGAAAGCATCTGTAAGCATGGCAGAAAACATCATGCTGAACAGTGTTGAAGCTAGTACACAGCCTTGCTTATCTCCATTTGTCACAGGGAATGGATCAGAAGACTCGCTTTCATTTTGGACCCTTGCAAGCATACCATCATGGTATGAATATGGCAGGACAGCCAAACTTTGTCATAATTTTCCAAAGTCCCTCACGACTGACTGTGTCAAATGCTTTGGTAAGGTCGACAAAGGTCTTGTAGAGGTCCACATTCTGTTCCTGGCATTTTTCTTGAAGCTGTCGTGCTGTAAAGATCATGTCTATTGTTCCTCTGTTTTTCCTGATTCCACACTGGCTTTCTGGTAGAAGCCCTGACCGTTCGAGGTGTTCATTCAATCGGTTCAGTAGGACCCTAGCAAGGATCTTCACAGCAACTGACAATAAAGAGATGCCTCAATGATTGTCACAGACTTGAGGATTCCCTTTCCTTTTGAATAGGTGGATAATTGTTGCATCCTTGAATTCTTGAGGGATGGCTTCTTTTCTCCACATAATGTGAAATAACTCTGTCAGTTTCTCTGCAACTGGAAGACCTCCTGCTTTGTAGATCTCTGCAGGTATTGCATCTGATCCTGGAGCCTTGCCAGATGACAGGAGTTTTATTGCTTTCACTGTTTCAGAGACGGTTGGGAGCTCATCAAGCAGCGGATCACATTCCACCTGTGGTAGTCTGTTGATAGCTCCATCATTGATAGATGATGGCCGATTAAGGACACCATCAAAGTGTTCAGCCCATCTTTTCAAGATAGCTTCTTTGTCAGTCAGAATACTAGTTCCATCTGCACTAAGGACCATATATTGTCGATAAAATTCCCCGCAGAGGACCATATACTGTCTTGAGTGCATCAAAGAACTTTTTCATGTCCTTTCTGTCTGCAAAGGACTGGATTTCATCAGCCTTTTTTCTCAGCCAGGAGTCTTGCATGTCTCTGAGTCTCGTCTGAACTGTCTTGCATATGTTTGAATAGGCAGTCTTGCTAGATACTGAGCTGCTATTTCTGAGGTAAGCCTTGTGTTTTTGGTGTTTCTCTTCAAGGAGTCCCTGAATTTCTTTGTCATTCTCATCAAACCAATCTTGGTGTTTGGTCATACACTCTGTAGAGGTACAAACATAAACTTTTCATACTTAAACGGCCGTTTAGGTAACAGTACTCGGGGCCTATCTGGCCTGGGGCAGTTTTAGTTAGAACAATTTAAGTTTCGGGCCATTTCGTCTGTAATTCTTAAATGTTTTTTTTTTTTTTTTTTTTTTTTTTTAGATATCTTATACAGTGTTTGGCTTTTCATGCAAATGAACATAGCCTATTTTCTGGCAAAATCCGACCATCGCTGCCCTATGTACAATAAGCTAGCCTAAATTAGCTGAAATGAACCAAACGCAGATAATAAGTATTAGCTTTCGCAAATAGCCATCTTAAGCTTTTCGAAAGCCTTTCCAATCAGCATTTATAGATGTGCTATAAATCCACAACTCTGATGGAAGGAGTTACCTCTAATTGGCGGTGGGAGGGTTAAGTAAGTAATTTGAACAGTTGTCAGAGAGTTTGCTACCTTGCAATATCGTTGTTGGAAGTTTTGCTGCTCGGTAGTTTTCACTCCTTTTTCGTGGTGGAGAGTTTTGCCTCTAAGTTCCGGCTTGATGGGTAATTTTCGGTTGACCGTTATCATAAAGCGTGTCTTACCAAAATTGCCGTAAATAATCGAACAAAAAGATCTGAACAAACCTGTTAGACCCTGCTCCAGATCAGAATTCTTACTATTTAAGGAATGATTACACTTACATAGCAGATCAAATAAAAAGCACCAACTACGGTAAACAATCGTACTAAAATGCCTGAGAATATAGTATGTACCCAGATTACACCAGTCACACAATGACTTTTTAGACCCCTGCTACTTACAGAATAGGTATCAAAATAGATTTTCAAGACGGCCACTATGTTGTAGTCAGCATTGCCATTAGTATAACTAGAATTACTGAAGTGATTCTGATTATATATCCAAGATAGTAATCACCTTGGCGAATAGGATAATCCATTTTCAAATTGCCTCACAAAGAGTAAATTTGTTGAGGATAGTCTCATCCATGTGAGAAGTGTAAAGCATTCATACCCATAGACAAATGTGGTAAAAACCTATCAGTTTTAGTTAGATTTCTATTTCAGATTCGCGTTTTTTATTTTTGCATTCAAGACAGAATAAATGATTTCATCATGAAAGTTAATTCTTATAGTTTTTCTTCCAAAAAGGAACAGCTTATATAAAATGTGACTCTCTGTACACATTTAGATAGGAAAAACCACTTTTTATCCCCCGATCGATAGGTTCCGGCGGGGGATATAGCGATCAGCATGGCATCCGTCCGTCTGCCTGTTCGTCTGTAGATGCATCCTTTTGCGCTCTATAACTTTGATACCCTTTGAGGTATTTTGATAATATTTGGTAGGTATGTAGAAGAGGACCAGTAGGCATGTCACATCTATAAGAAATACTCGGCTGATGACAATTTTAATTCAACTATCAGCGTAATTAGAGACTGTCGCATTAGCTTGATGACCTCAAGCCTTTAAACACATTACGACACATGCAAAAACCAAGTTATGCAATATAGAGTTCAAATTGTGATAAATTTTCTGCAATAACTTAATACCTGTACTTTAGAAGTAGTTGCAAATGAGAACATTAAATTTGCTTTGCAAACCTGCAAATTTAAAACAAGATGCGGACCTTTCATTGGGTTCTTTTTAAAGAAGCCAACTTGTATATCTATATGTATGTGTCGGAGGATAATTTGACAGTGACGTCACGGCAGCTACCACTCTACCTGGGTAAAGCAGTTTTGCATGAATTATCGGCAAACCGGTACAAATAATGTTATGTCGTTTACAATCTTATTGCTTTTGTACGACAAAATTGAACTGAGACAATGTTTCCGCCAACGTCTGCGTACGTTCCCGGTATTAACTACGACCGAATTTTATGATAGATAAATTTCTTTATTAACGTGTCACATGATATAAAGTATACACCCAGCCATATAGGCTTATGAGACACAACATAAATACACATACAAATATATACATACATATAACTAGTAGGGAACCAACATGATCATTTATATTGATACTAAATCATGTAAGATAAAGGTATAGTGAGACGTTAAGACATGAATGTCTGATGAAGAATATTTAACTATATAGAATTTAATTCCTAAGTGAGTACGAGTTTTGTAGGTAACGAATCGTTCTTCGTATACAGTGCTTGTCATTCATTAATATGCACAATTGACGGTTTGAGTCCATGTCCTTGAAGTCAGGGTAAGTAGAGCTAATATCATCATATAAAGTGTTTCTATCATCTATATAAAGTGGGCACTGGAAAAGAAATGGGTTTCTGATTCTACTGAGTTTGCACAGTCTTTCAGCTTCTGCCTTTCCTTCAAACCTTCCAGTTTCGATGTGTAACGGTAAGATTCCACACCTGATTTGTGCAAGAATCGATTTTTGTGACAAAGATTGGTCCATGTGTACATAGTTCTATAACTTAAAATCACTTTTGAACAGTTTGTATGTGCGTAGTTTTGATTGTTTATCAAGGTCAACATTCCATTTGTGTTTTTCCGCTTCCATGAGGACAGTTTCAGCATGTCTTAATATGGCATGTAAATCAAAACTTTGTCTGTTACTATACAGCTGTAATCTATTAATGTCAGCGAACACTTGCTTAATGTCATAGGACCAAGTTCCACGTTTACAAGACTGTGTAGCCCATAAAAAGACTCTATGTGTTATACGTTCTACATCCATACTGACGAGTCTATGCCATAATGTGATCATATTAAGTTTTCGTCTGATATGAGGAGGAATCCAAGCAACATCTCCCTGGATGGCTACATTTGATGCATATTTGTGGACTCCTAAGAATATGCGAATGGCTTTGTTTTGAACTGTGTCACATTTTGAATAATATTTGTGTTCCCACACACTTGAAGCATAATCCATTATAGGACAAATACATGAATTGTACAACTTTGTATAAGTTTGAAATGGCATATGTTTGTTAGCAAAAAATCTGTTAATAAGCATACCCAGGGCGCGCTCTGCCGATTCAGCCAAGCATTCTGCTGTGACTGTAAAATCCATAGTTTCACTCAGGATACACCCAAGATATTTATATTTGCATGTATATGACAATATTTTATTACCACATTTAAATTCATAGTTGCTTCTTGGTGTTGTTATTCGTCTAAAATGTATAATGTTAGTTTTATCCACATTAATAGTCAATCGCCACTTCGAGTAGAATTCATCTAGTTTTTGAATCATTAATTGTAAATTCTGTTCATTTTCCGCTAGAAGGACCATATCGTCAGCATAAAGTAGGATCGATAGCATATGATTATCTATAGGTATTCCAACATTTAGATTGTTTATTGCGTCAACAAGGTCATTCAGAAATATATTCCATAACGTCGGTGACAGATTGTCACCTTGCTTCAAACCAGATTCCGTTGAAAACCAGTCCGTTAAGACAGTATTAATGTTTAAACAGCATTTGGTAGATAAATACATTGCTTTAATGCATTGGTAAGTCTTTCCCCTTAAACCGTTTATTAATAGTTTAAAGAGAAACATTTCCCTGTCCGTTTTATCGAAGGCCTTGGCAAAATCGACCATACATGCAAATGTAGGTAAATTACGCACTTTTCTGTTCTTTATAATAGTCGTTAATACATACAGATGATCTATACAGGCTCTCGTTTTTCTAAATCCATTCTGTTCATCACAGACCATATCCAGCGATTCTATAACTTTTGTTAATCGGTTATTCAGAACCATACTGAATAACTTGCACATAGTCGGAATAAGACTTATGCCACGATAGTTTAAAGGAATTCTAGGGTCATTTGTTTTACTTTTCGGTATAGGTTTGATGACACTTTCACTCCATGTATCCGGTAATATACCGGATTCAAAACACTTTTCAAATAGAGTATGAATTAACAATACCGAGTTCGCATTAAAAAATACTTCATTAGGTAACATATCTATGCCAAAACATTTACCCTTTTTGGCGTTAGATATAACTGTCAAAATTTCATCAACCTCTATATTTTTATTCAAATCGGCGTTAATAGCATCGAAGTTTGGGATGTTTGGAATTTCCCTCGGATTTGAGTCTTCAAACTCTTGTTTCAGTGCCAATATATCATCCATAAATTCTTCATTGAAGTCATTGTTTTGGCACTTTGAGAATAAATTTTGAAATTCGTCCATCCACTTTTTGTATACGTCATCTTTATTTGTACTAAACGAGCCGTCATCATTTATAACTTCCATTGGTATTGAATCAGTCTTTCGTTTAGGGCCGAGATTTTTAATAACATTCCAAAAATGTTTCGGATCGTTCGTTTCAACATGTATTAGTTCGTTTCGCACAGATTATTTTACATATCCGCTTCGCTTTTCGTATTTCCTTATCGAAATTATTTTGGATATCTTTATATGACGATCGCAAACGTGATTTCAGGCCCTTATTACCAATATTGCATGCTAGATACCGTTTTTCAGCTTCACAAACATTGTGCCATATTTAAGCTAAATTGTCATTCCACCATGGTTTAAGTGAGTGTCTGTTCTGTTTTACACGGTGAATAGGTTTTAATTTCTGTGCCATTTCATTTTCGTACAACTGCACTATTGACTGATAGGTGTCATTTATTGCACGCTGTGAATTTTCAGACTCCTGGATGCGTTGAATTGTATGCTCTATTTGCTGGTTCATATCCTCACTACACATAAATGTTTCTGGGATATCATCAACGCCATATTTACGTTTGAAACTATTAATATCGTTCTGTTCGTTTTCGTTATTTTGCTGTCTATTAAACTCATTAGTACCGCCGTTAGAGTCATAGTTTATTTTGACACGACAAGAAACAACGGCATTGCTCTATCCGGTACAATGTTAAGTTCATTTATTAGATCCTTAATACAGTGTACCTTAAAATGTGATATATTAGACAGGTTCGAGTGAGGTATAAAAATATAATCTACAACAGATTTTCCTTTCGTGGAAACCGATGTGAAATTGTCGTTTTCTTTAAACACCCGTCCATTTAATACACACATCTTACTTTCTTTTAAAAATTCTATAAATTGAGACCCATGCTTGTTTGATAAGTTATCAATGCTCACTCTTGAATCAATGTCATCAACATCAATAATGATGTCCTGTTGTGACCCAAATCGAGAATTTACATCGCCACAAAATATGTATAGCAGAAGAGGGTATCGATGGGGTTTATTGATTGCCTATTAATGGTCTAATTTTTATTGACTGCTGATTTGTGGCCTAACATTTAGGCGACTGCTGACTTTTATGATGTGGGATTTAACAGTTCAGCTCAAACAATTCAATCTATATTATTTTTTTGTGAAAATAGCTTTGTCGTTGACTGATTGGGGAGCTAAGGTATATTTGGTACTCCCTCCAGACCCTCATGATTATTCATTTCAGTTAATCAAGCGAGACTATGGTGTAAAGGTTTACCACAAGGTATTGTCATTCAGAAATCGATGATCACCGAATTGAGTTCATGTCTCAGTTTAATGTTGACACACTATATAAGTGTGTTTTAATTTGGTATATTGCAATAGCGCAGTTGGTAGGGCAAACGGCTAGTTGATTGTTTTGTGCACGAGTCCAAGCAGTACCTCACTTTTATTTTTTTTTATTTTTTTTTTTTTTTTTTTTTTTTTTTTTTGTTTGAATTACTAACTTCGCTTATGGTCCTTGTTTCTTACATATATTGTTTTAAATATATTAATTTACTTGACTGTATTATGACATTTTTAACACTTTTACACAAAGGACATGTTTCCAGTGTTTTTGGCTCCATACATATGTGCACGGATTGTCAGCACGTGGAAATCATTCAAACTAAAAGTTTACGAGATTTGCCAATTTACGTCGTGTCTATTTTTAACTATTTTAAATCTTTTCCATTATCGATAATTGCAAATACATTTTCTTTCTTAACATATTTTTCTTTTATATTTAATTCTTAGAAAAAAGTATGAAATGAAAAATAAATAAATAAATAAAAATCTGGGGTTCGAACCTACAACGTCAAGATTTGTAGTCCAGGAAAACCACCACTTGCTTATTGCTGATTTACGAGTACCGTTGCTTCCAATATTTATTGAAAGTAGCTATTCGGGTGCCGGTTACCTATTTATTAAAATGGACTTGGTCTAACATTATAAACAATCAGTGACGTCACTGTCAACTTATCCTCTTGTATCCATTTTCAGTGCTACCGACAGTACAAGTGCTACTGGGACACAAAACTTCGCTTTGACAATCAACGATGTGAACGAGCAGCCGCCATCGTTTTCTTCGAGTGACGGATTTGCTGCGGCAAAGGCAACTGCTCCAGCTGGTAAGTATCATACATGTATCCCTCATTACGCACATCACGCATATCCGTAAGGAAAAATATTTCCAATAAAGAGACATCATCTGGGCCACGTCAAGCGAAAAAGTGCCTTTGAAAATGCGCAAAATGCGCAGATTTAGATCATCCGGGGTATGTGCAAAGTATCATTCGGGGATTTGTTCTCCATCCACACATTCTGTAGTGTCCAATAATTATGTTAGCCTCATCAGAATGCATGGGTGCGCAGGCTTATCTCAGGGTCTTTGCTGTCCGCATAAGCCCAGCCTCATCAGACTGCGCGGATTCGCAGGCTGATCTGGGCATTTGCTGTCCGCATATGCCCAGAGACACGTTTTCGCATGGCAGCCCATCTAAAATAAAATAGTTTGCTTCTTCACCATAGGGGCTGCTCTTAAAGGAAAGAGTTTATCGCTTCCAAAATTGGGACTACTCTAAAATCAAAGAATTTCTACCCTCAGGGAGAGAAGCGCCTATTTTGGAAGCGATTCTAAGATGGATTTTTCAAGGTTTTTGCTGGGCTGCGTAAACATAATTTCGGTCTGGCTATGCTACTGAGTATACATGGATCTCCTATCACCGCCATTACTAATGTTATCGTACACTCATACTGCGATATTATTTTTATCGTATGACGTCGCTAGTATTCAGTGGACAACGTCATGTCATGAATCATATCACCACACGTTACATAACACTTGGTTACTGGAGCGTAACGTCATCACACTGTCCGTGACAACGTTATGTTTTCTATTGAAAATCGGTTCAAGTTAAACGGCCATGAAATACTGCTTAAAAGTCATATGATAAACATGGTCTTTTTATATGATTTATAAAACTCGCCGAAGGCTCATTTCATAAATTTCATGTGAAATGACCAGTCATGTAATACCTTCTGTATACGAAAGTGTATCACAGATTTAGCGGCGATATACTAAACCAACCAAGCAGGCACATAACGTTTTTAACGTCGATGCAACGTCATGGCGTTTATACAGCAAGTCGATCCAACCTAATATAAAATTATTGATTATTGTGTAGTTTGTATTTTCTCTTGATAAATGTGGTTATACAGTCAACACCAGACCCTATTAACATAAAAAGCGCGTATACGTCGGCGTCAATACTGGCGACGTCACTCAAAGTTGATATCTACTTTAAAAGTTGATATCTACTTTTAGAAACTAATATATATTGCAAGCCAGTGTATATCACGACCTATGGACTGGATGAAGGCGGCTCTGAGGCAATGAAAATCAGTCTATTTATAACTTATATAATAATAACGTTTACTACAACGCCGAATCGACGTCGATGCAACGTCATGACGTTTATCAAAACGTCTCATCAACGTCGATATAATATTATGATGTGGATCGACGTTGATGCAACGTTGTATAAACGTCATGTGCCCTCTGGGAAGTGTGTGCGACAAGGGAGATCAGCTTCTATATTTGATCAAAGCCCAAAGCTTTGAGACACAACATTCAGACGCTTGGGCGGAGGCCCGCAATACCTCAGAATAGTTTCATATTTTATTGCTGTCATGGGTCATTCCTTTGAAAGTCTGATTTTCTTCACTACAGCTGGTGTTAGTGGCGTGTGGCGGCCGTTGTATTGTGAGATGCTTAAGATCATGAGATGTTTCAGAACGCATGCGCAACGGAAGCGGATATTGAGTTGGGAAAAAGGCGTCCAATCTCTCCATATTTCATTATAGTGCAGTTTATATTTTCTTGACCTTTATAATCATTGAGCCCATCCCGGGAAATTTTGAAAATTTATATGAGTCACTGCTGAAGCTTAATTCATCGAAACTAGCTAGTCTGGTCCAGAAAGCCTCGACACGTCAGTTAATTTTAATTTGTGTGTGTGTGTGTGTGTGTGTGTGTGTGTGTGTGTGTGTGTGTGTGTGTTCATTGCTCTTACTTTTTATGTAGAGATCATTCCTTTTAGAATTCTGCCTAATCAGAATGCTCTATTAGCAATTAAAGTCGCCAGACAAAGGTTCCCGGTATTTGAATGGTGTCCGTGTTTCTGGAAACTTTCGTGAAAACAGAACAGTCTTCTCGGTTGTATCTGACTTTAGCTATGAAACGTTATTTGAAAATAAATCATGCTATTTTTGTTCGGTATCATGGTCCAGAGGATAAACAATAATTTATCTTAATGTCTTTGTCTATGTATACAATGCAGAAACATAAGTGAAGATATACCCAGTAAATGCCACAATCACGTAGCACAGCCTTCCCGAGGCATCAAAAGAAGACATTCCTTTTAGAATTGTATTTGAATCGGGACACAACCAAAGACTCTATTGCTTTGACTTTTAAGTTTTTTTTATTTTTAGATCCAGAAAAGAACAAAGATCATTTCCGGAAATTTACTTAGAGCTCATGACTTTTTCGTAAAAAAATCAGCCAGTTAATGTACTTGTCAAGAAAAGAAACGTTATTGCAAATTTAACCTTAACCCTTAAAATGCCAAGAAAAGCTGCATCTGAAAATGTCGTCTGTTTATGCCGTCTGCTGAATATTCTTGCAAACTTTTAAACCTATTTTGGCATACAGGCAAATAGTGTGGACCCTGATGAGCAGTCTGATCTGGGTTCACACTGTTTGCAATAATGACTTATAAAATCACAAGCAGATGACAAAGCAGACGACAATTGTTGTGATTGGCAGTTTAAGGGTTAAAACATATCATGCAGTCTAACAAAATGACTTATTTGCTGTTGTCATCTGGGAAAAAATCCAGTCAACGCTTACTTTTATACGCTATGAGTTGAAACCATGATTTTGTGTTTTGGGATTGTTTCCGTACAGGTACGTATGGTATCCCAAATTTATCAGTAAAGTTATCCAAACTTTCTCATGAAAATGAAATTTTGAGTCAAAGGGGCACCGAACCCCATCTGAATCCGCCCCTGTCAATCAAGCGAGTTCAATCCCAAAGCTTGGTGATTTTGTGAAATTGTATAAGGTAATGACAAAAAGCTTTGTCCGAAATTTCACGTTTATAACAAGAAATGTCAAAACCTACAAAAGTGACGTATAACTGTTTTTGACACGAAAACTATACATGTATAAGTTTGAAATGATTTTCAGGAACTGAGCTAGTAACAGCAGGTGCCACAGACCCGGACGGTGGAGCAACGCTTACTTACGAAATATTAGGTGATTATCTCAATATGAGTGCCTACATGTGCGCCTAACAAAGACTCGTCAGCCTGCGCACCAGCGCAGTCTGATATCATATTCTTCGTTTTCGTTGTGAAGAAACTGCATCCTTTGCTATCCAAAATGTGCCAAATGGATATTCTGATCAGACTGTGCAAGAGTGCAGGCTGTTCAATAATCTTCGCTCGGAGCACATGCCCGTCAGAAAACGTCTGAGAACATGTGTGTATCTCTGCTCATGTGCGTCCAGCAAAAATTTGAATTAGCCAGTGCATTTGCACAATCTGATACGAATCTACATTGGGCGCATTTTGAATAACCATTACGAAACACGCCTATTCAAATATGTAGAAAAATTCACCTCCAAAAACTGAAAATTTTCAGATAAAAAAAACTCTGATAGTTTTCATATTTCTGTTCAAAACATAGATTGTGGATACTCGTTAGAACCGCCTCGGCGAGGCGGTTCTAACGAGTACCACAATCTTTGTTTTTGAGCAGAAATAAGAAAAATAATGTATACCCCTGTAAACCCCAGTTTTACTATATAAAAGTGGGGTTTAAGGGGGTCAAAATTATATAGGCATGTTTTCGTGATGTAAGGATAGGAACGTTTCTTCATGCGGACATGTCAGAAGGTAGGTTTTCTCACGTTCCAACTCATTTGTTTTTACTTCACAGGACCAAAAAGTATACTTGATAGCCTTATCAAAAAGTTTAAGATACGCTTTTCGTTCTTTTCGATAATATATTATTTGATTTCATGCTAAGTTATTTAAGGAAATTGTGGGTATTTGTCAGGGACTTCTTGTTGCCGCATTGTTTAGATGTTTTGTTTCGAGTTTTATTCAGGCCAAATAAAAACATATGCGCATTTAGTGTAACCCTGCACTACCTTATTTTCCTGGTAAAACATAGCATTTTTTTTATGTTTTCTCAAACAACAAAACAAAAATGGTAGAGTGCTGCTGTAGTTGCAGCTAGTGGAGAAAGGAGCATGTTAGTACTTCTTACTTTGTTATCTGTCCATGCCCTATTTTCGTATCAGGAATATAACTCATTGTAATCTCGAGATATATGCCTGAAACTTCACAAGTTACAATTTCCCCATGATGTGAGAAAATGATGCGCAGAAGAGCCATAACTCTGCATTGCTTTATTTCATGATCGACCAAAACGACTTAGCAAATACGTTTTTGCTGCAAAAGAGCTCTCAAACGAAGAAAGGTAATTACACCTTCAGTAATTCTGTAAAGAAAAGAGAAAGAAAATCAAAACGCGTAATAAGAACAGCACTGTATTTGTTTTTATTTGCCTCTCATTACAAACTATGTGTTATGTTTCATAATATACAGTTGAACCTCAATAGCTCGAACACCAATGGTTCGTTTATCATGGCTAATTCGAACTCGTTTTTGGGTCCCTAGGAGATTCTTCCGACAGCTCAAAAAAAAAACAAATATTTAGGGAATTTTCTTATTTTATCATGAAATTGTATGTTGTGTGTACTCATTAGGACCACCTCATCGAGACAATTCTAATGAGTACACTCAACATAGCATTATTGTGTAGACAGTCGAAAAGATTTCCCAAAATTATCGCCATTTGCTTCCTGACCTGCGCCATGATTAACCCTCATTGGCTCGAACTATCCATGTCTCGAATGAATTTCCATGGTCTCAAAGATGTTCGAGCCATTGAGGTTTTACTGTATAAAGATTTAGGCAGCACAAAGCGACCATCTGTGTCTCAACGACTCTTTCTCTAATCTTAGACAGAATGTTCATTTAAGTATCTTGAGTTTCGTTTTTTGTTTGTTTGTTTTTTTTTTTGTTTTTTTTTTTTTTTTTTTTTGTGATAAGTTTAAAAATTAAAAGATATCCTTGAACAGACTTGTGCAAAACCAGATACAGAATAGTCTGTGAATTAACTGAGTCTAAGAAAGATTTTCGCTGTGCGCAGTTCGCGCATCTTTATGTCGATTTGGACAGCCAGGATACTAAGACACACAGTCGCTTTATGTTTTGCTGTGCACAACAAAAGTGTTGTTTGTGCTATCGGCATGTCCCCGGCCGTGTGTCTCAAATATTTGAGCCACATCGTAAGAAAGTGTACCTTCTGACATGTGCGCCCAACGCAGACTCAAATAATCCTGCGCACCCACGAAGTTTCATCAGAATTTTCGTTGTCCGCTTGAAGAAACATTGCATCCTTGGTTATTCAAAATATGCCCACATGAGATTCCAATCAGACTGTCCGAATGCAAAGGCTGATCTGTATCTTCGCTGGGCGCACATGTCCAAATGTACGTTTCCTGATGCGGCGGCTCATTTATATCCAAATTTTTTCATAGGAAGCAAAACATTGCTCGCAAGTAAAGTAGGTATTTATAATTAAATACCTATATGGTTGTATAGAGATGTTTCCTTTAATCCATTCATTAATAGAGATTATTATATGGCAATTTTCATATCATACCTCAGATCAACCCGAGACACCCATATCAACCCAAGGGCTGATATGGGTGTCTCGGGTTGATTTGGGGTATGATATGAAAATTGCCATATAATAATCTCTATTTATGACATGCCATGTTTTATATCCTCTAGATAGAAAGTAAGTTTTTTTAACTTTAATATTATGACAAATTCAAAAAAAAATTAAATGTTAAAATGTGTCCCAAACCAACAACAAAGAACATACGGCACATTTTTAGTCATTGTGTTTGACATTATGCATTTTTGCTTATTTCTAGTATCATATTCCATCTACCACAATCATGTGTTACCCCACAAATGAAAGACCCTTTTATTTCAAAATATCGCTAGACTTTTGTGAATAACATTTAGTGGAGAAGTTGTCAAATATTAGAGTGTTTTTAGCTTCTCTCACACTCGTACCGTAAAAGGAGTATATTTTATGATCATTAAGCACCACATGTGTCAATTAAATGGTCGCTGATCTGTCGACCAGGGTAAATAAACGTTATCGGACCAACTGCTTGTTATATTTCTTGTGTGCCTAGTGGCGAATGAAGACAATTTAATAGATTTGAATTATTCATCACAAAAGTATAAGAATTTTTTTCTAAGGATAATTTCTCCATTATGACTGGAAAATAAAGGGAGTCGCTGCCATAATTCGAGAGTCTAAAAATAATCCGTATATCAACGTAAAATAATTAAAACTACGAAGCATCTAAATACCAAGTGTACTGCAGCGTCTACAGCATTTGAGCAACCGTAAAATGGCGGGACGTTACAGTACTTGGCGACGTCGCCGCATCGGTCAGAGCTTGAACTCCGACAAAAGCAATGATAAATATTTCAGTTTGCTCTCCATGGGGGTAAAGTCTTTCCTTTTAGATAAAACCTATTTTCAGAAAGGAGGCACTTTTCAGAAAGGAGCCAAACTAATTTTGACAGTAACCTCCTATGGAATTTTCCTTATAAAATGTCTTTTTTTTCAGGTTCTGATAGCCATGTCGATATAAGCCCAGCTGGAGTCATCAGTGTGAAGACTGGACAGTCTCTAGCCGACTGCGCTAAACTGTTGACTATCACTGTAAGTGATGCAGTGACAACTGTCACCAGCTACGCCGCGATATGCGTTGGTCAGTGCACCACGTCCTGTGATGGCTGTAGCGGCGCCGGGGTTACGACTGGGGGTTTCCTGGGAATGCTGGGTGCCGCTTTTGTGATAGTACTTCACAGATAGATCTGTTCATATCGTCTTCTCACAAAGCTGGCAAAACGCAGGACTTGACATTCTGATTTGAAATACACACAGTCATTTTGCATAGGCAAAGCGCTAATAAACCTTTGCTGTGGCAACGGGTTGCTAGCGCTTTGCCGATGCACGAAGGCCCTGGTCATCATATGCGACCACATATTTTGATAAGAGCCTTCGAATTCTTGGACAGCGTCTGACTCTGCCCACTGTCCTTTCAGCATCACTCGGAAAGACTTTTTTGGTTTTAGGTATTTTAGATGAAAATAGTTTGTTCTGATTGACCATATCTTATCAGAAACCATTTCCCTTTTCTGTTTCTATGCTTCGTTTTTCAAATATTTACTTCAAAATAAAATTTAAGGCCAAAAATTGGTCTGACATGTAATTTTTATAGTAAAGTATTTTGTTTTTATTTTTATTTTTGAAAAAAAGTATCTTAGGAAATATGTTCTTTTTATTTTTCTCTCCTGATTTTTAACTATTGATGTTTCACAACAATATTGTGAAAATGTCAGAAAATTTGAATGGGTGTAACTTGTGGAAAAGCTGCCTCAAATCTGCCTAGCCTATGCATTTTTGCTCAATTAGTTGTCATTAGTACAAGGGAAAAAATGAAAATATTTGACTTTTGATAAAACTAATGAATAGAATATAAAACGTTTTATGCACATGTATTTGCGTCAAAAGTTTCTGCATTATATCATGACAAAAGTTTGCAAATTCTTCTGTGTAAAGTGCCAGACAAAAAAGACTTTCTAAAAGATGTCGAAAGGACAGTAATATAAACTACTTTAAAGCTGACACGGTTCAAAGAAACAGAGAGAACTTTGTAGCCGGGAAAGTCTAAACCTTTACCACTCTCTAGGCAAATTCAGAAGACGACAAATTAATGATATTTTTCGTATTTTCCCAGAAAACAGGATTTAACATTTCATGCAAATTGTCTCCAACGTCAAATCAAGTTTCCTGGGAAAAATGAAAAAGAAATCAAAATGTCTTCTACTGAAAAGCTTACCCATAGCGCTACGGCTTAAATTGGTTTGTTCCCTTAATGATATGCATTTTATGTATTGAAGTCGGGGACAAATAAAATCATTTATTATGGAACCTTAGAACCTGGGCTGCTTTTAGAAGTACAGTGATAGCAAGAATTCTGCCATACCTGACGAGCACCAACAGAAGCAGGGGTTCAAGGCAAAAGACTCTCGAGTAACTTAAACTTTTGAACGCAGCCCAGGACACATTTCCTGCTCAAAACAGGCCAGCATATGTAAATAGTGATTGCTTTAGCTAACCTAAAGGTGAGTGGATACACCTTGACATCTTCTGCAAACAAGAAGTCGCCTTGCAAGTAACTGAAACGTCTCAAAATGAGGGCTACTTCTAAAGCAAAGACTTTGGTCCCAGAGAGATCAAATTCTTTCTCCCACCTTTGCTTGTATGAGATAGGATTTTTGCCCATGTGAGAAACTTCTATCTCACATGACCATGTGATTCCTAGGAACAATCCACCTAAAGGTGGGGGAAAAAGAATCCATCATGAGCCAGTCCATGCAGGCTATGGAAATCTAACCCTCGGGTAGGAATTTCAACCAGGGACGTCCCTGGTTGAAATTCCTACCCCTCGGGTGACATTTCCCTATCCTGCATAAACACTCATGATGGATTCTTATATTCCATTAAGGGTAGCTCCCTGTAAAATGGGAGGCAATATTTTCATGTCAGGGTTGAAAGTGTATCTATTCCCTATGAAGTATATATGCACCGCGTCATGAGAAAACCTATCTTTGCGAAGCCTGCTAAAAGCCTCCGCATTCTATGTTGTAAAATCTACAAAAGTAGCATTCTATTTAAATCTATCGATTTCTGTCGGGCCAATAACATTTCAAGATATATAAAGTAGAATGTTAGCTGGGTTAATACCCTCATGGTGAGTTATACATTTCCTAGCTAGGACGCATTTTACAAAAAAAAAAAAAAAAAAACAAAGTTAGGTTTTCACATGACTTGGGTATTATATTAACCGGCGAATAGTGTTTTATTTTACGTATTTTTCTCTTCTCTCTTTGGCATTAAAATAACTGTGAATCAAAACACTTGTTTTTAACTTAGAAATCAGACATTGCTGTAGGCAACGGAAGAAAAGCAGATAACTACAGGTCCCTACATATAGCAGATAGTATTTGCTTTATTTTGTTTGTTTGTTTTCCATGGAAGCATAAGCTTATTTTGTAGTATAAAAAAGGAAACGTTCTAAATGGATCTACTATCCATGATCAAAACTACATAAGAGCCACAACGTCAGAAAATGTACCTTCGGACTTGTGTGCCTAGCGAAGCTTCAGATCAGCCTGCGCATTCGCACAGTCTAATCAGAATCTTTACTGGGCATATTTTGGATAGCCAAAATTTCTTTATGGGGACGACGAAAACTGATCAGACTGCCTGGAAGCGCAGGCTTATTTCAGTCGGCTTCGTTAGGCGTATGTGTTAGAAGATATGTTTTCACACGTTGTGGCTCATAAGCACACAGGTTTTATCTGTTTACAGCCAACTACATTCACTTTGATGAGTTACATTCATTTTAATAAGTAAATGTAAATGTGAACATTTTGCTAGAACATCACATTTGACCGTTTTTATCGCTACTGTGACGAAATACTTGTATCAGCACAACTCAGCCATGAGATTCACCTCAAGTAGTATCAGTTCGTAAATTGCCTTGCATAGAAGTGTTGCTTTCGTATGTGAACAGTTTGCTAAAACATCATATTTGATGGTTTTAATCAGTATTGTGACGAAATATTGTACCCGGAAAAAGTCATCTGCAAATATGACGTGACACATCAAGGAAGTATAATTTCGTAAATAGCCTTGAACAGAACTTGAGAAGTGTTCTTTTCAGAAGAGCAATAGACACGTACTATCTGCTATGAAATTTTGCATTAAATCATATGCATTCCAGATATCACTGGGCTGCGTTCAGAAGTACAAAATGACAGCGAATGTTTAGCCCTGGATTCCTGTACCTAATGGTTAGCGCCATCAGGAGCAGGGATCCAGGGCAAAACACTCACGAGTGTCACTCGCACACTTGAACGCATCCCTAAACCCGCGGGCAAGGATTACAGAATTGCTGAGCAGCGGAAATATTAATCCTTGAAGCGCCCGCCAAGCAAACTTTTAGCAGACAACAGTCTATTTTGTTTTCAAATATTTTTCAAAGACAATACGACCACATTTAGTGTGAATCGTCTAACGAGCAGACGATTCACATGAAATGTCAAGTCTTATTTTATCTGAAAAATAATATAAAAAAAATATTTCAAAATGCCGTCTGTTGCAGTTGTGATTGGTGCTTTAAGGTTAATAATAGGATATCAATACTCGTACATATAACGTGTGGTAAATACCTTTCAAGCAGCCAGCTTTTTTGTAGTTCTATTTTATAAAATCATGACCCTCTTTGAGTGTAGTGTTTAGTGCTTACATTTTTTTTCTACGTAACTGAATAAATCTTATCTTCTATTCTGTTGTCATCTTTTTTTTTAACGTATGTTAAAATACATCAGTAGCCTGTCGATTAATTGCTAGGAGCACCGGCCGCTACCGTCACCGAGTATTCGGACAAACAATCCTGTGCAAACAGTGTAGGGTCGTATCAGACAACGCAGAACGCGGCGTCTGATTAGAGTCTACACTGTTTGACACTCATCCAGTAATGTTTTAACACACCAATAGGTAGTAAAATACTCGTGTTATATGAGTAAAGTTGTACAAATACTAAGGGAAAATACGGTATTTTTCGGAACGATTCTAGAAGGAATAACCCATGAGGGCGATGAACTCATCACTAAAACATACCTATATACTTTTGACCCCCTTATACCCCTCTTTTATATAGTAAAACTGGGGTTTACAAGGGTATACATTATTTTTCTTATTTCTGCTCAAAAACATAGATTGTTGGTACTCGTTAGAACCGCCTCGCGGAGGCAGTTCTAACGAGTACCCACAATCCATGTTTTGAGCAGAAATATGAAAAAACATATCAGAATTTATCTAAAAACTTACAGTTTTTGGTGGTGAAATTTTCAATATATTTGAATAGGCGTGTTTTCGTATTGTGACTCACACAAATAATCGAAAATACGAATAGTATCAAGTTTCAGGGAGAGACTAGATAGTTTTGGCCAATTTAGGCCTCGTCAATGACTCTCATAAATTTTTCTGAAATCCCGGAATTGAGCTCAATGATCTCAAAGAATAAAAATATAAACTACACTATAGTGAAGTACAGGCAGACGTTTTACGGCAGACATGGAACATCAATACCAGATTCTGAAAAGAGTGACCCTAAAGAGCACACACACACACACACACACACACACACACACACACACACACACACACACACACACACACACACACACACACACACTCGAATATTCCTAAAGTGTCCAGTTTTCTGGGTCAAACCATCTAGTGTCGGCCATTTAGGCCAGGCCCGAGGTTATAAAACTTATATCATGCTCATCTCAGCTGAGCATGAAAGTTGTTCTGCTAATAAATCTCAACTTACTAACAATTGCAAATTCTTTCTTGCTAAACATGGAAATTTCTCTGAATTCTTTAACTGAAAATTTTCATTTTTGGCGGTAAAATTTTCAATATATTTGAATAGGTATGTTTTCTTAATGAGACATCCTTTCTGTTAGAAATGGATCGGTTCAAATAGAAGATAGAAGAGTCCAGTCGGCATAAATGGGTTAAATATGCGATATGACATTGAAATAATTTTGCTAAACTATCATAGACGGCGACGATTAAAGAATCAAAGTACTGGAAGTACTGAGAGGCGGGCAATTAGCTCACAATTTCTTTTTACTTTGCAGTGCTTTTGCAATGAGCCAATCTTAAAAAAATTAGATTTCGTACCAAACGGGCTCCGGAAAGATGCATTTGCTGCCGATATGCAAGTACTTTTAGTTCTAATGATTACTGCTGAATTCCTGAGTGTAATTTTGTTCTTTGTTTTGTTTTGTTTTACTGCAAAGTGTCTATTTTTACTGAGGGAACTAAACCACATGGAGGATGAAAGGTTCACAAAGAAATAGTTTCCCTTTTTAGCTGTGGGGATACACTACTTTTGTTTTTACCTCCCTGTAAATGAATTAATTTCCTTCGACTAATCTGACTGGTGTTTTCAATCATCTATCGCAGAACATTGCAAAACTTGTTTTACCATGAAATCTTCAATTCCCCGTTTTGGATACCCGTACTTAAGCTATCGATCATCTCATTGGTTTTTGCAAAAAATAGCTTTCCAAGCAAGAATGTACCACAATTTTGCGATGTTTGATAACAAACAGTCAAAGACCCATCTTAAATTTAAGTAGTGTCAGAGTTGTTTTATTTGTTGTAAGCTGTACAAAAATTCCTGCAGATTAAGCAAACAGTGACGACCCTGATTAGACGCCGCACTAATTCTGCGGCATCTGATCTGGGTTTACACTGTATGTCAGTCCAAAATATACCTAATTTGGACACAAACAGTGGTGACCCTGATCAGTCTCGGCGTTCTGATCTGAGTCTACGTCATTTGCAAATGTCCGCAAAATGCCTTTGGACAGAACTATTTTAAAATTTAGGGGGTGTCAGTTTTGTTTGGTTTGATGTAAGTTTGCACAACAAAATCCTGCACTGTAAATGAACAGTGACGCCAGGTTCTGCGGCGTATGATCAGGGTCTACATTGTTTGCCAAAGTCCCCAAAATGCCTTTGGACAGATCCATTAGACAGAATCATTTGAAAGATAAGGGGTGTCAAGTTTGTTTTATTTGTTGTAAGTTTACAAAAGTTCCTGTACTTTGGCAAACAGTGTTAACCCTTAACAGACGGACGGTTCTGCGGCTCTCGGATCTGGATCTGCACTGCTGAGATGGGGTTACCCGTTCCCACAAGAAGAAGCTGTGTGACCCTAATTAACTTCACGTGGCATAGTAACGGGAACCCGCTTTATGAAAAAAACGATTTTATTATCGTGTTCGTTTTTATTGTTTTGTTGGGATCAAGTTTAATTGTACAGACAGTGCGAACAGATTACCTATCGTCACCTTCATAAAAGTAAAACACTGAGATGACATGTAGGCTTTTTTATCACATTATCCATTCTCATTGAAAATAACTCAATTATTTCACTCGTCAGTGCGCACGTGACATTTTTCCAGGTAAAATAACCAGGTATTAACATGTACGTGGTGTATTTACACGCGTTGATCAATGTTCCGTTGTCGAAGGTATAAGTATTGATTTCAGAAGCAAACTGAAGCCATTTTCAATTTGAATAAATCTAAAATGATTGTTATGATTCTTTTGGCAATGTACAATGCGGATAAATTCTCGGAACTATAAAAGAAATTTGAGAACTATTTTTATATATAACGGCCTAGCGTAAGATTATTGGAATAGAGATACCCAAAGCGGTCCCCAAAATCGAGTTGAAGACCATGGCCTTATACTGGCTTAACAGCCCGCCTAACAAACCAACAAAATGCAGTTAGCGTAAAATTTAGACACACTAGACGTATCTAAACCCACAAAGCGTTACGCCAAATTGCAGCAGACGACATATTATTTATTTATTTATTTTTCTAACTGCAACAGACTGACATTTTGGTTGTTTCAAAGAAAATAAAGCTTGACATTACATGTGACTCGTCTGCCTACATGGCCTAGTTGGAAGTTAACATGAAATGCCAAGTCTTTTTTTTTTTCTCGGAATAATAATGATAAAAATAATAATAATGATAATAATATTATTATTATTATTGAAAAACTAGACGTATCTGAACCCACAAAGCGCTAAGCAAAATTGCAGCAGACGACATTTTATTTATCATTATTATTATTCTGACAAAATAAGACGGCATTTCGGCTAACTTCCAGCTATGCAGACGAACCTTATGAAAAGTCAAGCTTTATTTTCTCCGAAAAATAAAAACAACCAAAATGTCAGTCTGCTGCAACTATGATTAGCACTTCAAGGGTTATATGTTCTTTTATCACAATACCTATTCAAAAAAAAACAATTACAGTTTGTGAAGTTGAATGGAACTGGTATAATTTTGTGTTCTATGTCATCATGTTATCACTGATGCACAAGTCATTTGTATCCACTTATCCACTACCCTTCCCCCGCCCCCTCCCCCCACCTCCACAGGGAAAAGCGGGGACAACGACTTTCCCTCGGCCACAGCCCTGCTAAATACACCGCACCTCGGGAAGAACTGGTAACAGTTTGCGTTGAATGAAAAATAATGAACAAATGCGCATTCGACGCAAAATGTTATAGAATTATGAAACCTATTTTAAACAATTCAAGTTATTTCTTTGAAAAATATTAATGAATAAATCACAAATTCGCAAATTTCATTTACCAGCCTAGCCACGAAACCTGAACTCAACAAATATTAATAACATTTTGTGTTGTGTGTAAATTGTCTTAAAATGGGATTTCGACGAAAAATGTTATTAACTTTTGAAAACGAATTTTGCCAAATTCCTTCTATATATTTGAATATTTCTCGATTAAAGACATCTTAGGATCGAAAACCTCATTTACATGCCAAACCTCTAAGACAAAACTCATATAAAAAAAAATTATAACATTTTGCGTTGATCGTCAAATGTTATGAAAATGCAACTTTGACGCAAAATGTTATAAATTTTTTAAAAGGAATTTTTCCAAATTCTTACTTTAATTTTGCAAACCTCAAAAAGAATACACATCAAAAGTTTATAACATTTTGCGGTCAAATGTTATGAAAATTGAAAGTCGGCGCAAAATGTTAAAAACTTTTGAAACGAATTTTGCGAAAAGTTTACTACTTTTTTAAACTATTTCTCGATTAAAGACATTTTAGGACCGATATCGTCATATACCAGCCAAAAACCGCATACATGTATAAACCTATGTTACAACGACGCAAAATGTTATAAATTTATAACATTATGCGTCGTTGTAACATAGGTTTATATGTGCGGTGTTCGATCCTAAAATGTCTTTAAATGACAAATAATTTTCAAACGTGCAGTAAGACTTTGGCAAAATTCATTTTCAAAAGTTTATAACATTTTGCGTCGAAGTAGCATTTATATATCCTTTGACGATCAACGCAAAACGTTATAAACTGTTTATGAGTTTTGTTATCGCAGTTTGTGGCTGGTATATGATGATATCGGTCCTAAAATGTCTTTAATCGAGAAATACTTAAAAAAAAGTAGTAAACTTTTCGAAAAATTCGTTTCAAAAGTTTTTAACATTTTGCGTCGACTTTCCATTTTCGTAACATTTGACCATCAACGCAAAATGTAATAAACTTTTGATGTGTATTCATTTTAAGGTTTGTCTGATAAATGAAGATTTTGAGTCTAAAATGTCTAAACTGGAGAAATATATTTCAAAATTATAGTTTGAATTTGGCAAAATTCGTTTTCAAAAGTTTATAACATTTTGCGTCAAAGTTGCATTTTCATAACATTTGACGATCAACGCAAAATGTTATAATCTGTTTTTATATGAGTTTTGTCTTAGAGGTTTGGCATGTAAATGAGGTGTTCGATCCTAAAATGTCTTTAATCGAGAAATATTTTTCAAATACATATAAGGGATTTGGCAAAATTCGTTTTCAAAAGTTTATAACATTTTGCGTCGAAATCCCATTTTAAGACATTATTGCACACAACGCAATTAACATTTTTTCAAAAGACCGAGCTGGAATTGATTGAAACACGTTTCCCAATTTTATAACATTTTGCGTCGAGTGTGCATTTGTTCATTATTTTTCATTCGACGCAAAATGTTATAAATTCACAACTTTTTGTGTCGTTGTAACATTTTACAGTTGTGCAACGAACTTCCATTTTCATAATATTTGACAATCAACGCAAAATGTTATAAATTTTTTGTTGAGTTTTGCCTTTGAGGTTTGGCATGTAAATTAGGTTTTTGATCCTAAAATGTCTTTACTCTAGAAATATTTAAAAATATATATAGTAGAAATTTGGCAGAATTCATTTTCAAAAGTTTATAACATTTTGCGTAGAAATCCCATTTTAAGACATTATTGCACACAGCGCAAAATGTTATAAATGTTCGTTGAGTTCAGGTCTCGTGACTCGGCTGGTAAATGAAATGTTAGGAGTTAAACTGATTTATTCATTAATATTTTTCAAAAGAAAGAGGTTGAATTGTTTAAAATATGTTTCATGATTGTATAACATTTTGCGTCGAGTATGCATTTGTACATTATTTTTCATTCGACGCAAAATGTTATAAATTTATAACATTTTGCGTCGTTGTAACATTTTGCGCGGTGACACAGCTCCCTCGTGGGGGTAACTTCCTATATATTGCATAGTGCGGTTGTGCTTGCCGAATGGCCCTCTTTTTCAGCACTGCCAGGTATATGATTAATCCCAATTTTTCAACAAAAAATATATGACTTGTTCGATTTTTCTCGATTCGTATGTGAAAGGCCCAACTTTTCTGACACCCCGGTATATGCGTATATTTTCGCTGAGAGATTTTTCCAGGCTGCTTGTTCTCTTCGTATTTAATGAACTGGGCCCAGTTGTTCAAAACTAACGACGTCGTTAGTTAACGGTTCGTTAAAATTTACATCGAGTGATACGCAGATATGCTGGAATTTTGTGCTGAAAAAATGTGAGTAGCTTCTCACATTTTTTCAGCAAAAAATATCAGAATATTGTATATTGAATCCGCTAAAACAGTTAACGAAATGACCCTTAACGAGCTCGTTAAGCTAACGACGCTTTGAACAACTGGGCCCTGACTGCTATATTTGTCTAACCATGTAACTACCTATAATAAATTAGTATACAGATCAAAGAACAGTATACGAATATGTCAACATTTCGGACGATCAAGTAATGAATGGGTCCGTTTTTCAAAGGCCAGGTATATGAATGAGGTATGTTTCGAAATACTGGCTCACACACCACAATTACCCCCGTTACACCCCTCCCCCCTCCCCATGCAACACACACACACACACACACACACACACACACACACACACACACACATACACACACACACACACACACACACACACACACACACACACACACACACACACACGACGTATGAAGGCATCGATCAAATTGTGTATGCATCCGGTCTGTCACAATAATCGTTTATATATTATGTGGGTAGCGGGTTAAAAACCGAACAAAAACCAGAGAGTGTTTATATCAGAAGTATTTTACGCAAGACATCAATTTCTAAAGCAATCTGTATTTTGAGGACAGAATGAGACCAATATAAATGCATCAACGTTCAGCGTACTGGGTAAAATCATTTTGAAATGCGTTCGTTATTTTTTCAAAAAAAAAAAAAAAAAAAAAAAAAAGGTTTTGATATTTCATACAGATTGTCTCCAAAGGAGCCTCAGGAAGTAAAATAGGTGACATGTCCTGGGTATCTTCCCTTGAACTTTTGTTCAAATGTCACATACCGTACTTGTCATAAGGGCCGCCGGCTGACAAAAAAGCCCTTAGGGCATATACGAATGGCGAAGCCCTAGACCAGTTTGCGCAGCCACGCGTCTGGCCAAGATCTTTGCTATTGGTCCTATCTTCTACAAGGTCAATATACTATACTGAGTAGGCGAACAGCGACGATCTTGACCAGACTTCGCAGATGCATATGTTCTAAGGTCCCTTTTCTCAGCTACCGGACTATAAACATTCGGAAACGTTATCATGTTTGTCCTCAAATTTGAAACCTTCCCATTTACTACCTATTCAACTAATACACTTGAGGATCCTGACCAGATTTGGAACTGCGCATCTTTACTGAAAGCGTCAGTTAAGTACCCGTAAAAAAAAAAAATAATAGATATCAGTTTTAATCGTGCCAGGGCACAGCATTTCCTACAAGACTACATCTGCGCCCAGCGACGATTTTGATCAACCTGTGCATCCGCGCAATCTGATCACAGTCTTTACAGGGCCCTTTATGGGTTGCCAAGGATCCGAAGCGTATTCAGGCGAACAGCGAAGACTGCACGGTCTTAGCTTTCACTGGGTGCACATGTAGTCTTGTAGGAAATGTTGTGCCCCGGCTAAACTGTTTAAAATCAAAGCACTGAGAGTGCTGATGGTGGCGGTTTTCTTAATTTCTATAAGCCTCTAGAATACATATCATATGTACTTTCATTTTGTTCAATATGTCTTATTTAGTAACTATAGCAATGTCATTTTCGCTACACTACGTGTGCATTCTTCACAATTCAGAGTAACTAGTTTCAGTATCATGAATATTTGATCCACATCACTGTGGTTCTGAACCCCTTTTAACCACATTTTTATTTAATTTCTCTGTACTGTGTACAGTAACAATATTTATAATCAGATAACACACTTTTTTTATTTTTTCAAGTATGAAATACTTACATGCTTCTTATTTCTTAAAGGACTGAAAGGATTGTTAGTTGTGGGTATTCATTACAACTACCCTATCAATAACCTTCAAATAAGTACCAACAACATATGTTTTGTGTAGAAATTATAATTAGAAAGATAATCTGGATAATCATTTAGAGTGCTTAAATGTACATAGTTCTGGCCTTATACCATTTACCGTCTGTTATTCCATCCATTCGAGGAGTCACTATGTCCATTCTATTTTCGGAGGCATCATACGCCCTTGGCAAGTAATAAGATGTAGCACATATACGGACTACTGTGCAATTCTGTGCTCCAGACCTGTGTAAATTGTAAGTGGAGTTAGCTGGAAACCAAAAAATTACCAAAAATTTCAAAGGGACATAATGCTGCTACTATTTGTTGGACTGTAATTTTGAAATAATATGTGCTGCTCCACATCGTGATCAAACTACAAATCAAGTTTCAGCTTGATTGGTTGTAAACTATATATATGAGGAGTTAGCCGGGAACAAAAGATTAACAGAATTTTAAAGTGGCATAACTCTGCTAATATTTGGTGTACTATAATCTCCTAATAATATGCGCTGCTCCACACCACGGTCTAACAATAAATCGCTTTTCAGCATGATGGGATGTAAACTATAGAAGGAGTTAGCCAGAAACGCAAAGTTTATGGAAATTTTTAATGGGGCAGAATTCTGGTAATATTTAATGTTTTGTAACCTCAAAATAATATGTGCTGCTCCACATTATGTTCTTATTATAAATCGAGTTTAAGCTCAGTGTAAGTATTTACAAAGTTTCAGTTTGATCGGGTGTAAACTATAGGAGTTAGCCAGAAACGAAAAGATTACAGAATTTTCAAAGGTGCATAGCTCTGCTAATATATGGTGGACTGTAACCTCAAAATAATATGCCTGTTCTACTTCATAGTGTAACTATAAATCAAGTTTCAGCGTGATCCAATGTAAACTGTAGTAGGAATAAGCCGGAAACAAAACATTAACAGAAATTTTCAAAGGGGCATAACTGCCAATATTTGGTGGACTGTAACCTTGAAATAATTTGCACTGCTCTACATCATGTTCTTACTATAAATCAAGTTTAAGCGCGATCAAATGTAAAATGTCGGAGGAGTTAGCGGGGCAAGTGAAAAATTTATTGAAAATTTCAAAGGAACATAACTATGCTGATATTTGGTGGACTGTAACCTTGAATAAATATGAGCTGCTCGATATCATGGTCTAACTACAAATCAAGTTTCAGCTTGATCCGATATAAACTGTAGGAGGAGTTGGCCAGAAACAAAAAGTTTACCGAAATATTCCAAAGGGACATAACTGGTGGAGTATGGCCTCAAAACAACATGCACTGCATCACATCATAGTCTACCTATAAATCAAACTTCAGTTTAATCGGATTTAAACTGTAGGAGAAGCTAGCAAGAAACAAAAAAGTTACTGAAATTTTCAAAGGGTCATTATTCTGCTAATATTTGATGGACTGTAACCTCGAACAAATATGCACTGTTCCACATCATGGTCTAACTATAAATCAAGTTTTAGCTTGATCCGATGTAAACTGTAGGAGAATTTAGTCAGAAACGAAAAGTTTACTGACATTTGCAAAGGGACATATCTCTGCTAATATTAGGTGGACTGTAACCTTGAAATAATATGCACTGTTCCACATCATGGTCTCAGTATAAATCAAGTTTCAGCTTAATTGGATGTAAACTGTAGGAGGAAACAAAAAGCTTACAGGAATTTTCAAAGGGGCATAACCCTGTTAGTACTTGGTGAACTGTAACCCCGAAACATTATATGCTGCTCCACATCATGGTCTATTTATAAACCAAGATTCAGCCTGATGGGATGTAAACTGTAGGAGGAGTAAGCTGGAAACAAAAAAGTTTATGGCTTCAGACCCCGTAACCTAATACGCCCTGTTTGAAAAAGGGGTATAATAAAAACAGTAGTGAGCTTAAAGATGTTCAGATGCATCCCCTAATTTCAGAATATTTCAAATAACGGTAAAGATATTGGTAAAATGAAAATTATGTTGAAACCCCATTTGGAAATTCCTAAATGTTCAAAGGTTACATGCGTTCAAAGTCTTAGTAACTGGTATTGCTATTTATACTTTGTTGGTATTGCTATTTATACTTTGTAAAAAAGCTATCCCATAATATACTATCCTATGATGTCATTGATTCTTTTAGATTTTAAATCCTCATCATTTTATTTCAGACTGCTAATTTTGATTTTAAAAAAAGAAGTATTCTATTACTATTGATATTAAGACTTAAAATTTCAAGCTAGAATTTTTTTTTAAATTATGAAAACTAATATAATTAAATTCCAAGAACATTTTTTTAAATATGAAAAATGCAAGATACAGGTTACTATGTTGGAAAAAAATTTACCAAGAACAAATTTATTTTGATAATTACATTCCAAAGATTATTACAATACATATAAAACTTCAGTAAACTAACTTCAGACAATGGAATTTAAATTTTAGTTTGACATAAATTTGATTTCTCAAAATTAACTTGTATCAAACTAAATATGAAAATGTATAAGCACTGCATACTAACATATAAATAGGGAAGAGACCTTTTCGCTCTGTATACATTCTTTGAATATTTTCAAATTAAATTTTTTTAAAACATTTTTTAAAAAATTTCATAAGAACCACTGTTGTAAGTGCATGTATTTGGAATATTTTCAAATTAAAGTTTTTAAAACATTTTTTTTTTTTAATTTTTCACAAGAACCAATGATGTAGTAAGTATTTGGAATATTTCAGTAAGGTTTTCACCATTGGACTCGCTAGTCACATGTCTTTCTTTTTAGCGTATATACAAACAAAAGTGAAATAAAAGGGTGCGTCTGATTTAATCTATGAAAAATATTTGTGGTTAAAATGCGGTTACACAAAATCCAAAATCAAGCTTCGAATTCAACTGTGATTTTTGTTTGTCTCAGCTCTCTGCACTCTTCATATATAAACAAGAGGGCCATGGTGGTCATTAACACTCACCTGTGCCTAAAGGGTCACTCGATGTCTACAATATAAATTAATCAGGAGGATATAACTACAAAATATCCATGTCCTCCACTTCTGCAAGTTTAAGGAAGATCCAATTTTAACTGATGAAGCTATGCAGCAAACAAGTTCCTATTACCAAATACTGTCAGGGGAGATAACAAAAGAAAAAAAAAAAAAAAACAACACAGCAGCCAGAGTTGTGGTCCTTACATGCAACACACCTTTTTAACCTCATGTACAATTCTACCAAGTATCATCAATGTATCTTCCATGGTGCTTAAGTTATGACAATCACATGGTTTCCACTGACAAATACTGTCAGGGGAGTGAACTCAAAAACTGCAGTATTCTAAGCTACAGTTTTTGTATACGACTAACCTTCTTACCTCCTGTTCATTCCTATCAAGTACTATCAATATATTTCAACGGGTGTTGGACTTACAAGGTCTCTATTACCAAATACTGACTGGGGAGATACCTAAACAATTGCAGTACCTAGAGTTGTACATCTTGTACAAGACGCGTCTTCTCAACGTCTTGTTCAATTCTCCTTAATATCATCGATATATCTGAAATGGTGTTGAAGTTATGGCAATCATAAGGTTTCCATTACCAAATACTGTCAGGGGAGATAACTAAAAACTGTGGCATCTAGAGTTGTGATTCTTTTGTGTGACATGCTTTCTCAACCTTATGTACCATCCTACCAAGTATCATCAATGTATCTGAAAAGATGTTGGAGTTACCAAGATCATAAAGTTTCTATTAGGGGAGATAATTATAAACCACAGCACCTGGAGTTGTAGTTTATGCAACATATCTTTTCAACCTCATGTACAATCCTACTGAGTTCAATCAATATATCTGAAAGGGTCTTGGAGTTATCAAATGCATAAGGTTTCTTTTACTAAATACTGTCAGGGCAGACGACTAAATAACTGTGGGACCTAGAGTTGTAGATCTTGTATGTGCCACACCTTCTTTCAAAAGATAAGTTCTGGGAACTCAATGAAAGCATGCTACCAAGACGTTTCTAGAAGTCCTAGTTAGTACCCACAACATATGTTTACTAGGGGAAATAAGAAAATATGTACCTAAGCACTCCTTTATTCTGGAGCTCTGAAATGTAGACATTTCTAGTCTGATTCTCTTGATGTTAATACATTTTAAGATTTTTTTTTATCCATTTCAAAAGGTACAAATTATATGACCAGCAAGAGAAACTGGGCCTAATTCAAAACCATATTATTTAAGTAGTTGTGGGCATGATACACTCAAATTACACAAACCTTATTCCAAACTCATAAATCTGTAAAATAATGATGAATCAGAATGTTCAGACCAAAAGACATGGACCCCAGAATAAAGGGTATAATCAGGCATCCATGGACAGTAAGCCTTACTTGGTAAGCAAGTTTCGCCCACCATGCCCATAGGCCTGAATGAAAGATGTAGGTAGAAGTGTTTTGTCCGGGATTTTGGAAGTCTACTTATGAAATCAGGAAAAAAAAGTAACCATTTCTTTAATCAGAATATTTTCTGACTACTTTTTATGAGACAACTAATCTATCTATATTCCTTGCATTCATTACTGTTTTTGCCTGGCAAGAAATAGAAACAAAATACTGGGCTTATTTACACACACACACACACACACACACACACACACACACACACACACACACACACACACACACACACACACACATCGGATAACTTAAGCATCTGTCGTAAATTAATGAATTCATTTCTTGAAAAGATTAAATTATGGGGAATATTCACCAGATAATCTATTTATCTGAGGATTCTTGGTACTAATTCATTTAATAATGCAACTCTTTCATAACTGGCAAGAAATAAGAACAAAATACCTGTTTGCTTTAAAAAGTTACAACATGTGTATCTTAATAAATGTGCTAAAATCTGATGACAAAATACAGCTGTATTGCGTTATGCATATTCTGGTGTATTTCCACAAGACAAACAATCAATTTGAGGATATCTTGTGTTCATTTCAATTTGGAGATTTAAACTGTGCATAAATATGAACGAATAAAAATCAAAATATAGCCTTACTCTTAAAAATGTACACTTAATATATCTCAAACAAGTGGACAGGGTCACTTATACTGATATATCTGGACAAAATATTACAAATTGAGGCATAATCACTTATAAGTTATCCATTTTAAAATTAACACATTATTTAATTTTACTTCGATTCCACAGAAAGCTCAGCAATCTTATGCACTTGTTCTATAAGACACAGATGTTGGCGTTTCGTGAATGTGTAATAGAGGAACCCAGATTACACAGGGAAAACCATCGACAATGTATGGGCTACCCCACCCTGTTTTATGCATGACCCCGGTGCCCCATAAATCCAACGTCAGCTGCAGTGGGTTATTCACATTGGGCACCATTAAAGGAAACTAAGGAGGGAAAGTGTGTTGGATGCAGGACTAAAACCTGTGACCGCTAGCTTGCAAGTGCTCTTCCAAACAAAGCTAACCAGATGGCTGTACCGCCAATCACCAGGATTTTTTTATGCTTGAATAAATGTGTGTGTGTGTTTTGATGATTTTCTTTTCTTTTTGATTTGGGTTTTATGTCCCTTTCAAGAATATTTCACTTATAGCAAGCCGATCGTTCATCAAAGGTGGGCGAAAACCGGAGTACCCGGGGAAAAACCACCTGACCATCCGTAAGCAGAACACGGCTTTCCCACATGTGACCCGAGCGAGACTCGAACCACAGCGGTGAGAAATGCTGAAATTTTAGTATCAGTTTGTATTATAAATATTTTGTATGCATATATTGTTGGGGCCTAGAGGTTGACAAAACATGGAAATGTCATGGATTCATGGAATAACGGAAAGTTCCGAAAAAAGTACTGAAATGTCCGTAGTATTGGATTATAGTCACCCAAATGGTCCCAAGCCTTGTACATGGAGAACAAAACACGAAAACATTGGCACTGTTGCATCTTCCAAATTGTATTCAAATTGTATCCCATTTACCCTCTGCAGAGGGGTTTTTACCCCTCACAATTTATCTTATATCCCTAAATTTAAAAAGAGTAGTATACTGCTTTACAATGGACGTACAAAAATAAGAGAACAGAGCAGATTTAACCACAGTTTCAAAATGCAGTGGGAATCCTGATATTAACAGCAGTGCTTTCACTGAATTTCCAAGCAAGCCAGAATCGAGAAACAAAAGTCTTTATATACAGGCCCACAAGATCCCACTACAATCTGATGTTCCAGTGCACAAAATGTCAGCATTGGTTCCATCCAGAGTGCCAAGATATCAAACTGAAAGCGTGCCAGTTGAAACATTCAAGAACTGTTGGATGTTTTGAATGTTGACTAAAATGAAAACTGCATGTACCAACTGAGTAAATGTTATCAATTTATTCTAATGGATCTATTTCCTTTCAAATTCTTTGTAAATACTACTACTGAATGTCTTTTCTAGCGACTGATTTTGCTTCTTTTTCCCGGCCTTGCACTAAATACTTTTCATGCATATATGTATCTCGGATACACTACAGAGCTTCAAAGGAACTTTATCATATCACTGATACAAAATTTAAATGACTGACAGACCTTGACCACGGAACTTTCATGGATTCATGGAGTTTTTACGGATTCACTGAAGTTCCTTGAACTCATAGAACTTTCACAGATTTACAGACAGTTACAATAACTCTTGTCATATAAATTTAGCAAAAGATGAGCGATAAAATAAACTCCCCTTATATATAACGATAACAACTCTCCAAACATTTCATATAAAATGCCATTTCCCTGTTTTTTCATGGGCAGTATCGATTAGATTTTGAGGGTCCCGAATTTTGTTTTGTACTTTTAAAGCTCATAATTTTTTCCTGATGAGAATCAGAATGTGGGTCAACAATATTTCAGTCATTAACGATATTGCCTCCAGATTTGTGGGACTTTTACCTAACCTGATCACATGATGAACTCAGGCCCTGCTTAAGCAGGTCTGCCTTGGAGGCTACAGGTAGCCCATCTACTTCGCGGGCCCCAATGGGCGGGGGCCGTGGTTCCTGAATATCCGATAATTAGTGAACCTCGGTAATAGGTATCTCACTGACGATACACTAACAGTTGGCCTACCTGAAACGCATTTTACTGCTTCAAGAATTTTGCTAGAGATCTTCAAACGTTTCTGCTTTTCGGACGTTATTTTCAGCGAGCCTACTCGTATGCATGAACTACAAAAAATCTTCGACAAAATATAATTTCTATCGAAGAAAATTATTACTATGTGCGGAAATCACTGTGATTGGGTCGGACTTGATTCACAGTTTTCTTAGTATCCGGTATATCCGGAAGGCACAGTGACAGGCACAGTGGCCTGGAGGCCGCAGGATAGTAATACCGCAAAAATGTAAATAAAACGTTATTTTTATGTATTTATTTGTTTTATTTATTTATTTTTTGTCAAAAATATTTGTAAATAATTTTCATAAAAACATATATTAAAGCGAACGTTTAGGAAAAACGTGTTGCTAAATACACATGTAACCGCACTGTACTTTACTTTTTTCAAAATATTCATGCGAAGTGATTTCGGCCGAAACTGCTTATGGTGAATAGCCTAAAAAAACTGCTGATGCTTTATCACATATTTATACCTTTCTTTGATACGCTTTCGGAGACTTTCGGAGAATCTTTTGCATCAGTTTTCAAATTCTCTGCTTCAGAAGGTTCTGGAGGCTGAATCAAGTTCCACCGTTTGTTTATTCAGTTTATATTCGTCCGCCGAGATTGCGCTCAACATCAATAAAGTATTATTTCTTCAAAAGTTTGAAGTTTTCTTTGTTTTGTATATTCGGTCGCTCTTTATAATTATCAGAGCGTAGAAGGCTTACATGTTTGAATGTAGAATTAAGCGACATTAGCGTCAGTATGGAACTACTTTTTAGGAAGTTATTAGGTTTGCATTTTTGAGAAAACGGATTGTAGAAATTCCGTATAGTAAATTTACCGCCACCAACAAGCAGCTGCTGGACATGTCATTACATTTGCTTATGAAAAACTATTTGCCAGAGTTACAGTGTATATGACTTCATGTGTTCCAATGTGATGTTTCACTGATGAGGTTACCCATATGTGGACCGAAGATATGTTTGTTATTTGGAGCTGTATCAGAATTAAGGCGGCGAGATTTCACTCGAGTAAAACTGATTTAAGCCTATAAGTAGTCTTACTACTGACCATTCAAAGACGTTTAATCTGTTGCAGTTATTCTTGTTTGTACGTCCGTGGTTTCATACGTGGCGGTTGTTTTGTCATTATTTGTTTCTCATCTCTTCTTCTTTCATGCTTCGTGGCATTTACTGGACATCTTCACATAGTTTTTTTTTTCGGACAACTTTCTATAAAATGTTCAAAGTTTAAACGACAAGTGTGTAGCAATTGTAGTAGCTGGCGTTAGCAGCTTCATAGTTGTAATGGAATTGTATCTTCTCGCAAATCAGCTATGGTTAATTGCAATTATGGGGACTTGATACGCTTGGTTGTTTTTCACCATTTCTACAAGGGAGACCACTTTTATAACTTCTTGTTTGCTTTGCTGCATACTAAGTCTCTTCTGGAAAGGCGGTTTACTCGAAAGGAAAGAATTTTCTCCCAAAAGGGAGCATATTCTTTCCTTTTAGAGTATACCCCTTTTCAGAAGAGGGATAAAGCAGTTTTGTCAGTTATCTCCCTGTACGTATATCGATTTCCCGGAAGCTTAATTCTTGGTATATTCTAAACAAGAAGACTTACATCTCCTCACATCAATAAACTAGTGAAAAGTCTCTTCAACAGCCTCCTCAAAAGCCTGCATATTTGCACAGACTTCCTTGCCCGCTTAACGAATCAACGGCTATAGTAAATATATCGACGAACATTGGTCTTGATCACAAAGCTCACTGATCACGGCCTTCGTTATTTTCCGTCGCTGTCTGTCTTCTCCCCAGCAGGCACAAGATGTTTATTCAACGTTGCATTAATCGTCAATGCAACGTCATGACGTTGTGTAAACGTCATGTTCACTCCGAGTTGGTTTTATGAAACGTTGTTCGAAAATAAGCTATGCGATCATGGTTGGGCAATAAACTTAATCTTTTGTCTACTGTCTTTGTCTATGTATACAATGCAGAAACATAAGTGAAGATGTACCCAGTAAATGCCACAACATCACAAAAACATACCTATATGATTTTGACCCCTTTAAACACCACTTTTATATAGTAAAACTGGGGTTTACAGGGGTTTACATTATTTTTCTTATTTCTGCTCAAAACATAGATTGTGGTACTCGTTAGAACCGCCTCGCCGAGGCGGTTCTAACGAGTACCCACAATCTATGTTTTGTGCAGAAATCTGAAAAATATCTGAGTTTTTTATCTGAAAATTTTCAGTTTTGGAGATGAAATTTTCTATATATTTGAATAGGCATGTTTTCGTAATGATCACGAATCACAGCCTTCCCGAGGCATCAAAATAAGACATTCCTTTTATAATCTGATTGTATTTGAACCGGGACACAAACAAAGGCTTTGATGTTTTAAAGTCCTTCTTTTTTTAACCCCAGAAAAGAACAAAGATCCATTTCCGGAAATTTTCTCAGAAATCTTGCATTTGTTTGTAAAAAAAATCATTATTACCCAGATTTAGCATTTTCAAGAAAAGGAACGTTATTGCACATTAAACCTTAACAAGCGCACTGCACAGTCAAACAAAATAACACATTTGTTTATATCAACTGGGAATAAAATCCAGTAAACGCTTACTTTTTTACGGAATGAGTTGAAACCATGACTTTGCGACATTTATTTTTGGATGTGCTTCCATTCCGGGAGCAGGTAAAGGATGCTTTTTGAGGGTGTGTGTATGTGAGTTGGGGGGGGGGGGGGGGGCGGTGGGAGGGGGAGGGGCGGTGGGGGTGGGGTAGGGGTGTCGACGATCAAATTACTGTACATAAGCATGCGCAAACAGTATAGTCCGAGATCAGACACTTCAGAACGCGGCGTCTGATCAGGGTGTTCTCACCAAACAATTTTACACATATTCACAGGTAACAAAATGGACCCGTTGAGGAGAAGTATAAGATAAAGAATAAAGGGTGTGAATATCTAGTGTAAATATGGTATATCAATTCATCAAGTTTATCCAAACTTTCCCATAAAAATGAAATTTTGAGTCAAAGTGGGGTTCGACTGAACCTCACCG
This sequence comes from Anodontia alba, assembly GCA_964016985.1. Lineage (NCBI taxonomy): Eukaryota > Metazoa > Mollusca > Bivalvia > Lucinida > Lucinidae > Anodontia > Anodontia alba. Next base: position 27,176,767 of record OZ024825.1, read on the forward strand.
AACCCCATCTGAATCCGTCCCTGTCATTCAAGCGAGTTCAATCTTAAAGCTTGGTGGATTTGTGAAATTAGTCACGATAAGATAAATGACAAAAACCTTTGTCCGAAATTTCTTCTTTATTACAAAAAAACTATCGTCAGCTATAGAAGTGATGCAAAATTGTTCTTTTAAATAGAATACTGTTTATGTTTCATATACATATTTTGCTTAGATCGCCATAGATGTTTAAGAAACCACCCAAAACAGGCTCCCTATGTTGTTCTGCTTTATAGAAGATCGTATTAAGTCACGTATTATCGCGACTTCTAGCTCCTGCATTACTACTGGGCTTTCAAAGGTGTATAAATAACGTTGCCTCAACACCGATGAAAAACATGAAATTGAATACAGTCAAAATGTTTATGAAAAAACCAAGTTAAACCGTGTTTGGTCCGTTAAAAGTCTGGTGAGGTTCCGGATAAAGTTAGCCCTCGGTATTTAACATGTGCGTCCAACAAAGGCTCATATCAGGCTGCGCATCCGCGCAATCTGATCAGGGGTTTTGTTACCCACATGAAGAAACTGAATCCTTGTCTATGTAAAATGCACTCAGAGAAGATCCGATCAAACTGCGCAAATGTGCAGGCTGATCTAAATCTTTGCCGAGCGCACATGTCCAAAGGTATATTTTCTGACGATGACCCTGATCAGACTGTGCGGATGCCCAGGCTGATTTGAGTTTTCTTTGGACATACAAGTCAGAAGGTATATTTTCTCACTTTAGGTCTTATTTGTATATCCACGATCTTAGCAAGACATTTTTTGTTGTTGTGCGTAATGAATGGTTATTTGTTCTGTCATCATCAAATGTATGAGCCGCACTGTCAGAAAATGTAACTTCTGACATGTGCACCCTACGCAGACTCAAATGAGCCTTCGCATCCACGCTTTCTGATCGTAGTCTTCGTTGTACGCATGAAGAAACTTTACACCCTTGACTATCCAAAATGCGTCGAGTGAAGATTCCGCTCAGACATATACGGCACATATTTTAGTCATTGTTTTTGACACAGTGGATTTTGCTTATATTCATATCAAAATATATCTTTGCCTATACCACCACAACCGGGTGTTACCTCGCAAATGAAAAATTTTTTGGTCCGCGTGAAGCGAAAAAAAGTGCCTACGAACATGAGCAAAATGCGCAGATCTGGAGCTGATCTGGGACACCACTACCCGCATATGCGCAAAGACACGTTGTCGCATGACGCGGCCTATTTAAGCTTTACTCTTTTATGTTGAAATATCGCAAATTTTTTAGATAAACATTGGTGGAGAAGTTGTTAAGCATTAGTGTGTTTTAGTTTCTCGCACACTCACACAGTAAAAGGTGTATTATATTTCATGATCATGAACACATCACATTTGTCAGTTAAATGGCGCTGATCTGTTGACTAGGGTAATTAACCCGTTGTCATGCCAACTGCTTGTTATATTCCTTGCATTTCTAGCGGCGTAACGAGAACGAAATGAAAGTAAAACCAGCAACTAGCTTTAAATTATTAACAATATTTATTCACAAAAAATAAGACAAGATTAAAAACAAAAGAATGTAAGTAAACAGTACCTTTCAAGTTTATGTCACAAAATCCCTCAGAAATAATCCACAAGAATTTATTAAACAAATCCTTTGAATGTCAGTTTCTGATCCCGCAACTGAAATTCTCTGAATTCAGAATTTGAGTCCAGAATGAATAAAATATTAAAGTAATCCAATATAGAATAACTTCTGATGAAAGTATACAAAGATGCCCATGCGAAAATCTTTTCTCCTTATATAATATCAAAGAACATTCTAGGAAAAAGAATTTACTACAGGCATCTCTCATTTTCCAGTTTCATTCAAGAAACTTCTAAATATTCTATGACATGCCAAAAATAACTCTGTCAAGAATCAAGGACATAAACAACATATTATTGTAAACATGTTGTTCCAGAAAGTTGTTACTGGAAACATAGTAAATAAAGTTATTTATGGATACATAGTAAACATGATGCTTAAAATAATTGAAGACCCTATATATAACGCAACACAAAAGGATTATTTATCCATTATGGCTGGAAAAAGATGAAAGTCGCTGCCATTATTCCAGAGACTGAAAATAATCCATATAATGAAAATAAATTCAAAGTACTAAGCTCCTAAATACGAAGTGTACTGTAGCGTCAATTACCTTTATATTTGAACATCCTTAATTGGGTTGTCTTATTAGTGAAATTGTTAAAAGATGGCGGAAGTTGCAGTGGTAGGTGACGCATTCTTCAGAAGTTGAACATCGGCAGTTTGACATAATTCAGAAGAGTTTCTTGCTAACTGCACAGGTTAATGACGGTACGTGCTTATGTAGCTTGAAGAATGGTTAAACGAATGTAACTTTCTGGAACGTATGGGGGCTTGACACACTTAGTAGATTGTCTGCAATTTGGTACAAGGGAGACAACGTTTGCAACTTTCTGTTTGCTTTCCTACACCAAAGGTCCTTCTGAAAAAGAAGTATACTCTTATATATATACACACACATATATATATATATATATATATATATATATATATATATATATATATATATATATATATATATATATATATATATATATATATATATATTCAGTTCCCCATGAGTTGTCTTTCCTTTTAGAATTACTCTAAAAGGGAAGACCTAACTCCCATGGAGCAGATTATTTCTTTTAAGAGTAGGTCTATTCTGAGTAGACTTCTTTGAAAAAGAAGAGTAGACCTCTTTTAGAAAGGAGCCAAAACAATTTCGTCCCTTGTAAGTATACTGATTGCCCTTGTATAACTGATAATTTTATTCAGGTATTGATAGCCATGTCGTCAAAGACGGCTCGGTATGAAGACTGGACAATCTCTAGCCGACTACGTTAAGCTGTTGATTATCACTGCAACTGATACAGTAGATACATACAGTTATGCCGCGATAACTGGGGTCATTTTGGTGAACTGTATCCCTTAATTGGTATTATAGTTTAAGTTGCGCTTCTCCAGATTTGATATTACTTTACTTTAGTCCCTTAACCTGTTGTTCATTGTAATCACCAGGTTTCATATACTTCCGCTAAATAGGTATTTTTAATTTGTTACCAAAATGTTAACAACCGGGTGTAAGTTAAATATTCTTGATGCCTAGTAAGAAGGCTGTATAGTTTCAGCCTCTTGTCATTAAGGAGGTTTGGACAGAATCTTGAATAGTCGCTTTCTAATTTTGTTTATTTGTAACCGAGATTTCTTTTAGCGATTGTACATATTCTTTGAACTGTTCTCGTACCTTCGTATCAACGCTTTCAGCAAAACCCGTATTGTTTTCTTTTTTTTTTTTTTAATTTCTTGGAATTTTCTTGTTCTCATAATTCAGAACTGGAATAACTGGATTTACGTTAGCTGCTTAACGGGAAAAATAATCAACAGACTACATTTTTTTTTTTCAGAAAAAAAAAAGGCTCTGACATTTCTTGCAAATTGTCTCCTCACCTATTTTCTGAAAAAATAAAATCTGAAAAAAGAAATACATAAATAAATAAATATAATAAAATAAACAGCAAAAAACGAACAACACGAAATATATTGTCAATCTATCTGCTGAATTGGCCCAGAGAGTGGTACAGATAAAATTTCTTTAACGTTCTGTTCATTTTCTTTATTCAGTATTACTGGACTTCCAAAAATCAAATACGAAGATTCCCAGAAGAAGCTAAAGTACCTGAACATGGCCCTCCAAAAGCTGTGGATAAGTGTTTAAATACATATATCATCATTTCGTTGGAGACAGAACAAACAAACCAAACAGGTAGACAAACAAAGACAAATTGAATCAGAATCACTGCCTTGGGACGGCCAAGAGTAAATTGCTGGGGTTTTAAATCTTGTTTTACGGACGCCCAATCTCGTCCTTTATCCTGATACAGCTACATATAACCCAGCGGGCACATGGCGGTTGTACAACGTCGCATTAACGTCTATGCAGCGCCATGACTTACCGTCGATGTTAATGCGATGTTGTATAAATACCATGTGCTCGCTGGGAACTGTTCGGTTCGCTTAGGAATTCTCTAACTCATCAGGGGATCTACCCAGACAAAAACATCATGTACCAGCTTTATTACAACTTAAAATATTCTGCATTTGTATAGCGGTTCAGTGTGCTTTACATTGTAAATTAAACACTATAACCATATGTAGCTGACTTGCGAGTAGAATATGCATTTTACACTGATCTTCATTTCCTTTCTCGATCCCTATACGATCGTAAAGAACAACAACAACAATATAACGCCACTTAAGAGAAAAAGAAACGAAGACTGATACCTTGTGATTGCAAAACCGATCTAGTGGGTAAGGCGTGCATTTAAATATACAAATGAAGGTGTATTAGAATAATTATTCCTCAATGTTAGGTGTACATTCAAGAAATTGTGGACTGACACCTACAGACGTTTTCATTGCAGGAGAAAAACTTTTTCTGTTTAGAAGTGTTGTCTGCCTTTTTTAGACCAGCTTATATAAGCGCAATCAAGCCTTCTGCATAAAGCTGTGCTAATGTGCATGTTTATTGTTAGTGTTGTCTTTGTTGCTGCTGCTGGTCAAATACAAAATAGCAAGCAATCGCGTCGTTGCCATGTAAAATAAATTAAAAACGCTGATTTAAGGGCACTTGATGTTGGGGAGAAATTTTGGTTTATTGGACAGATCAGAAAATGCTAGTTAAGTTTTTATGAACAGTGACTAGAAAAATTATCAAATCCTTTCGATCTTTAACATGTATAAGTAAACTATATTATAACATATTATAGTGTGCCTATTCGTTGTTTTTATTATTTATTTATTTATTTTTTTTGTTTTACGGCCCTTTCAAGAATATTTCACTTATACCGAGCCGATTGTTTATCAAAGGTGGGCGAAAACCGGAGAACCCGTTGAATAACCACATGACCATCAGTAAGCACAACTTGGCTTTCCCACATGAGACCCGAGCGAGGTTCGAACCACAGCGGTGAGAATTCAAATGGATTAAGATTCCTATCCACTAGGCTGGTGCGGGAGGGGTTAGGGTAGGGATGCAGCATATTCGTTGATTTCCTAGTTAGCGTTTTTTAACAGAATCTTTTGGGTGCAAAACCAAGAACATTTCGCGCAAAAATAGGTTTAAAAAGGCTAAATTGGAAACGACGACTTCCTTCGACTATAGCACTGGTATGAAAGAAGTAAAATTTTATTCATAAATAAATACTGTCATGCATATACTTAAACGTAAACTTTTAGTCGTTGGGTATTTCCTATGATAAATATCTTAAAATATAGCAAAACCTGCGCGAAACCAGATTCACTGATTTAGACCCATTTTCGGAAGGAAACAAAATCAATTTTGACAGAGTTTTCACTCCTGAAAAGAAATCACTTCCTCTTTTAATGAAAGCACAAATGATTAATGAAACAACAACAAAACAAAACATACAAATAAACAAAACAACAAAACAACAACAAAAACATAACACCAACCGCAAACTACATTCAGTCAACAATATGATCCACGGTAAGGCACAGTACACCCCTGGAATAAATGAAAACAAACATAAAGGGCTGTCCTGCGTATCCGCTTAGCCTGCCACTACATTACGAAAACACGCCTATTCATATATTCATATATTAAAACTTTCACCGCCAAAAATGAAAGTTTTCAGATAAAAACTGTAATAATTCTTTTTTTCATATTTCTGCTCGAAATATAGATTGTGGGTAGTTGTTAGAACCGCCTAGCTGAGGCGATTCTAACGAATACTCACAATCTCTGTTTTCAAGCAAAAATATGAAAATTAATGTATACCCCTGTATATCCCAGTTTTACTATATGAAAGTGGGGTTTAAGGGGGTTAAATGTATATAGGTATGTTTTCGTGATGATCATCAGTGGCCTCGCCCATCTGCACTCATCGGCTGATATAGGGTTTTGCTGTTCGTAAATGGAATTATTTAAGTCTTCCTGTGCGCCTGCACGTTTTTCATATCTTGTATTTATTTTAGTTTATTTATATGCCTGCATATTTTAAAGAGTGACAGTTGCAATATATTTATGCACGATAAGTACGATCATTACCTGTCTTAAGGGTATAATTTAATAGATCGTTTGTCACTCACTGCTTTTGAAATTCAGATCTGTTGTTTGTTGTTGAGATCTACTTGACAATAGTAAAAGATACTCGTTATAAAGATAAAACACTTGCAATTCAAGTGCTCTTTTTTGTCTTTCATATAGAATGCAATATATTAGGCATTCTCGAGCAGTGCATAAAGGGTCTATCGATGGTCTTTTAACAATTACCATACTATAGGCTAATTCAGCAGACAACAAACATATTTTTTCTTATTTTTCCAGAAAACAGGATTTTGCACTTCATGCAAATGGTCTCCGATAGAAACAATTTGCACCAAATGTCAAATCCTTTTATCTAGGAAAATATGAATAATATTTCAAAATGTCGCCTGCTGAAAATTTTACCTAGAGTGCTAAGTGTTTATGGTTTATATCTGAGGTAATTTTGAATGAGCAGAAATAGAAAAATAAATAAATAAATAAATAAAAATAACACGAGATGGCACCGTCTTTAAAATCTGTTTTTAGTTTCTTCTCCAGGACCGAAAGGACCATTGACTAGAACTCAATAGGAAGCATCAGGGTGACTTCCAGATCAAAAATAGCTAAAAGCTTTCGATTGGAAATCCAAGATGGCCGCCACGGCCGCAATCTTGAAAATCTGTTTTGAGCTTCTTCTCTTGAACCGAAAGGCCAACAGACTCGAAACATGGTAGGAATTATCAGGTTGACTTGCTGATCAAAACCAGCTAAAATCATTCTGATTGGAAACCAAAGGTGGCCACCATGGCCACCATCTTGAAAACCTATTTTGAACTTTTTCTTCTGAACGCAAGCACTAATTGACCTAGCGTCTTTTCGATCAAAAATCCAGGATGTCGCTGTAGCGCCATGTTTAAAATCTATATTGAACTTTTTCTACTGAACCGAAAAGGCAATTAACTCGAAACTTCACCGGAAGTTTCGAGGTGACGTGGGTCAAACATAGCTATTGGTCTGATTGTAAATCCAAAATGGCCGCCATGGCCGCCATCTTGAAAAACTATATTGATTTTTTTTCTCCTTAACCGAAAGGCCACTTGGCTCGAATATTGTTTGGTATTCAGGTGAGCGATACAGGACCATCTTAGTCCACTTGTTTAGTAATTGTATTCTTTGTAAAAAATAATTAGAAAAATATTCGGATACTGTAGATAATTCTATGAATCAACGTATAAGCTTATGCTCTTAGAAGGCTCTGCAAACATGAATATATATAAAATATGAGTAAACTACATGTTCATAACATTTTAAGCTTTTTACACCATAACCACTATTTAATTAATAGTTGAAATATCTCCCCTGATCTTACTTGGCTACGCAGCCTATTTATTAAACTACTTAAACACTACTTTCTCCAAAAATGCAATGATAATGAATCATAAGTGGCATCTGAATGAAAGTGAATGCATCTACTTTTCATTTTGATTTTTTGTTTGAAATAGTATTTTCAGACAACAAAAATAAGATTATATCCAAAGTAGCCCAGGCATCAACGGTCAAGTTTTGAAGACGAGTGAATCCGAGATGTAGGACTCTTGAAACACCATGCATTTTGATGCAAATTTGATCAAAATTGCATTACGAAAACACGCCTTTCCAAATATATTGAAATTTTCACCACAAAAAAAAAAAAAAAAAAAAAAAATGAAAGTTTTCAGATAAAATTCTGATATTTTTTATTTTTCTGCTCAAAACATAGACTGTGAGTACTCGTTAGAACCGCCTCGCTGAGGCGGTACTAACAAGTACCCACAATCTCTGTTTTGAGCAGAAATAAGAAAAATAATGTATAACCCTGTAAAACCCAGTTTTATTAGTTTAATGTTGGGTTTAAGGTCACGTTGTCAAAATTACATAGGTATGTTATCGAGATGGATGGAAAAAATGTGTTAAAGAGGTATGAAAGTATCAAATTATACTGTTTTTATTGGTGCCACTATTTTGAATATTTTATGAGACTTCATGACAACATTAAATCTTAATTGAATATGCCAAACCTAATTTGAAACAATATCTAATCTCTGTATTCGTGAATATAGCTTGTTTTATCTAGGCATTTGATGATTTTGCTTGAAAACTGCACTGTTTTCTATGAGAGAGTAGATTTTATTTAATAATTTGAAACGCTTAGCACCCTATTAATTATTTACAATATCCGCGCCTTTAATAAGTGTTTTGACATATTTAAACAACTTTATTTCTAAATTTTATTTTATTTATTTATTTATTTTTTTATTTTTTTATTTTTTTTATCCAAGTTTGCTCATATTTCCACCAGAATGCATGATTTATCAAGATCTTTTACTTCAGACATTCTTCACCAACATTGCGTTCCTCTTCTGAAAACTGTTCCCACGCATAATGTAAAATACAAGTCTTTTTCGAGATAATTTATGCCCAGTGTACATTATTTTCTCTTAGTATTCGGCTTAGGTATTCGGACAGACGGACCTGAGCAAACGGTGTAGACCCATATCAGACACAGCAGATCACGGTTTCTGATCAGGTTCTACACTGTATGCCACTCGTCTAGCAATATTTATACAAGATACGAGGTAGTAAAATGGACTTGTTGAATCTGCAGGACACATATAATATGGAGTTAAGGTGTCCGAATGCTTAGGGCAGATACGGTAGGTATATGGCGCGGTCAGGTTATGATGTATTGTGTTAGATGAACATGCACAACGAAATACTAGCGACAACATATATGAGCAGCAACGTCAAAAAATACGTACTTTATGGTATGTGTCCTTAGTGAGGACTCTGATCAGACTGCGTATTGTCGCAGTCTGAACAGTCTTCGTTAGGCGCTTTATGAATGGCTCGGGATCAATACCCTGAAAGACGAACGGTGTCGTAATAACGTTGTTTCGACGCTGACGTCGCATCGACGTCGAAATCACGTTATTACGACGTTTTGTGTTTACTGTGATGGTTCTGCAGGTGGACAGCGATGTATATGTTCACAATGCACTACAAAGTCTAACAGGAATTCGTATCGGCTGAATTCACAGGTAATCAAAGCTACTGAATGTCCAAACCAACAGAATGCATTCTTCAGTTTAAACATATTTTATGTCACCACTTTAATGTATACAATAAATAACACAGGCCATATTATAAGAATGAAAGCAGCCTGCTTGTTTGCATTCTTTGAGGGTTTAACTAAAACCTTTCTTCTGCCTATACTTTTTGATAAATCTGGGGCTTAGTTGAAACAAATACAGAATAGTATTCTTCTGTTTACGTAAGTTAAGTATTATCCGAAAAAACAGAAGAAAATCTCAATGATTTCTACTATGCTTTCGACATCTTTCAGAAAGTCGTTTTTTGCTTGGCGCTTTACACAGAAAAAAATAAATTCGCAAACTTTTGTCATGATTTAATGCAAAACCATTTATCGTAACTACCTATGCACAAAAATTTTTTATTCTAGTCATTGGTTTTTAAAAAATCAAATACTTTCACTTTTTCCCCTAGTAATTTGCATGCAAATTATGCAGAAATCTGCAGGGTAGGTAACTTGGAGAGAGGTTTTCAACAAAACACGCTTATTCAAGTTTTCTGAAATTTTCACAATATTGTTGTGAAACATCAATAATTAAAATTCAGCAAAGAAAAGTAAAACATATTTTCTTAAAGAAAAGTAAAACATATTTTCTTATTAAAAAATTCCAAAAAATCACTTTACTATAGAAATTACATAAGTCAGACCAATTTTTGCTGTGTTGCTAAAAGCAAATAACTGAAACTTCTAGTTGCAGAAATCATTTTAAAGTGTGGTAATATTCTTTTTACCCATTGCTAGGATATAATAGAGGACCCTCATGCGAATTGCAACTGCAACATTTAAGGATCAGTGTCCGTCTGTTATACTAGTACATTTTAACTGACATTATCTTTCATTCTGACAATGGAATTCTGTAATGAAAAAAAGAAGAAAACAAAACAACAACAAAAACAGCATTAGTAACGAGAGCAGTGTAGACCCAGATTAGCCGTCATATTGCTATTATAACATCTAATTAGGGTTTACACCGTTCAGAGTGATATGGGAAAAATGAGTGGCAAACATTGTAGATTATCAGTCGCCTTATCCGGTCTACATAATCTAATTGTATCAATTTTTCTTCGCAATTTTATAAGGTGAAGATTTCGTATTGTTTGCACATGTGTAAATTAACATGTGACACTCATACACATATGTAACTGTTATGTATGCGTTAAATTGTACGCATATGTAACACATATGTTACATATTCTTATGTGTGACATATGCGCACTCCCCACTCCCCTCATCCCACCCCACCCTCTTCTACCAACCCCAGCACAGGTTCAAACGGTATACGATTTGCAAAGTGATCAGAATGGGCTCAGTGATACCAAAGGAAATACAAAAATAAAATCTGCACTATGGTGGACATACGGGGAGACATCTCATGGCCGCCACACAGCACTTAACACACCCTGCAGGGTGTATAGTTGTTTCTGATGCTGTACATTTTATAGGGGGGGGGGGGGGGGGGTGGTGGTGCGGAGTTTTCATTATTATTTTACCAATACATGTTCTGTATAAGAGACATTGTTAAGTGTTTGATGGCCTAGAATCAAACTCTATACATTTCCAAAAGATTATTTTTTTCTTTTGTTTATTGACTGTTCACAAATAGGGACAACTGTTCACTAATAGGGGTATCCTAATAGAGTGCTTTATCAGATTGGCGGCTGTCAATTTCACCTGATGTGAATGATAAAAATTCTTTTAAATCCGATGACGATAATAACTATTTCAAGGTGTTGCAATGTTTTGTTACTTTACCACTCTCAGGGCCGATTCAGCAGGCGATACATTGATGATATTTTTCTTATTTTTCCACGAAAACAGGATTTAACATTTCGTACAAATTGTCTCCAATGGAGACAGTTTACATGAACTGTCAAAACTCGTTTTCTGGGGAAAAATAGAAAAAAACAACAACATTTCTTCTGCTGAAAAATTTACCTATAGTGCTAAGTGTTGATAAAAATAAATATATTCTGGAAAATATGATGAGATAAATTTCAAATTCTGGTGAGTTATAGTTCTTGAAATACATTCGAGCCGGGGCACACCATTTCCTACAAGGTTACCTGCGCACCCATCAAAGACTCAGATCAGCCTGCTCATGATCAAAGTCGTCACTGTCCACCTGAAGACATTTTGGATCCTTGGATGCCCAAAGAGTATCCAACATAGACTCTGATCAGCTTGCATATGATCGAACTCATCGCTTAACTGCTCAAAACATATATTGTGGGTACTCGTTAGAACCGCCTCGGCGAGGCGGTTCTATCGAGTACCCACAATCTATGTTTTTGAGCAGGCCCGAAAGCGCTTTGGATCCTTGGATCCTTGGCTGCACAAAAAAGTGCCCGATGAAGATCATTCTTTGCTAGGCGCAATGCAGTCTTGTAGGAAATGCTTTGGCCCCCGCGCTCATATTCACTTTACCAGTTTTACCTCCACCAATTCCATCCCACCATTTATACTATGTTGCTCGCCTATCATGATGGTGAGGATGTCTTTTACAATCCTATATTTTGGACTAATGCTTTAGTGTGCGGGAGATGCTGATTACTACTGTTGCTGTTGTCCGTCAGACGTCCCCATTGTCTCTGTCTGTCTAACGGTCTGTCTCTGTTAGATTCTCTCTCTCTCTCTCTCTCTCTCTCTCTCTCTCTCTCAGAAAACACTTGCTTGTCTGCCTGAAAAATAAAATGAACGAATTAAACATTTGCCATGAACTGACTACGAAACAAACGCCTTCCATTAAAAACTAAAGTCTGTCAAAAAGTTGGAAGTGTAGCTTTTGAAACAGGATCACAGCAACTTTAACTTATGCACCACAAACGCATCAAGCGAAAACGAACATGCTCAAAATGCGCAGATTCAGATCATTATGCGCTTGCGCGAAGCAGTATCCGGGCCTTTTACTCTCCGTTCATACAATCTGTAGTATCCAATGATTCTGTTAGCGGACAGTGAAGGCGGAGATCAGACTACGTGGATGCGCAGGCTGATCTGGGCTTTTGCTGTCCGCATATGCCCGAAGGCACGTTTTCGCATATTATTCTGGGAAAATGCTATTTTTCTTTGGCGAGTTAACGTAGGAAAGCTTCGCATATTTTGTATAGTCTTACCTCCCAGTATCTACAAGTATACTTCTTGCATCAGCCTCGTCACAACAAAATTTCTTTGGAATATGCGCTTTGCGCACGCGCAGGTAGGCATACATGGACATGAGCAATTCACATTGAACTTCTTCTTGTCCAGAGATAAGTAAACTAATGCAGTATCAGAATTAACACTCAATATCACTCCAGGTAAAAAAATCAGCAAACGACCTATTGAAACATTTTTCTGATTCTTCACAGAAAAGCAATTTGCATGAAATGTCAAATCCTGTTTCTGGGAAAAGTATGAAAATATCAATTTGTCGTCAGTTGAATTTACACATAGTGTGTTAAAGGTTAATGACGAGATTTCGATAGAATAGAATTAATTAAATTTACGCGTAGTGTTTCTGCTGTTCCCTTAGACTGGCTCCAGTCTCCAGTGACTAAATTTTGTTTTCTTATAATCTTTTTTATAATCCACTTTAATAAAACCAAATTAATGTAAAGAATATAAAGGCTGGTCTAGTGACCAGCATATAGTCATGATTTTTTTTTTTGTTTTATTCTAGTGGATTATCAAACAGGAATATGAAAATAATAATTTAGTCACTGGAGACTGGAGCCAGTCTACTGTTCCCTCCATGACGGTTTCCACGTTGCAGGTTTTCTTTCTTAGTGCTGTTTTGTCTTGTAATTGAATGTTCCTCCCCTTTCTTGTATACCTTCATATATATATTCTTTACAAAAACCTTGTTAAATCTTTTGATTATCCTTTACATCATGCTCAAAGCAATGATGTTATTCAAATTATTGATGTTTTGAAACTTCCGTGTGAACTTTTTTTTATGTGATTACGAAAGAATCAGACTTCAGTGAAAGTAAATCTATACCTGTCACCACCAACCCATAAGCCATAAGATAAACCTAACATTTCTATTATTAACCGATGTCACTCGGAAGTTCTTTCATCTAGCTTGAGGAATATACATTTGGTCCTTAACGGAAAGGTTATTTCAAACTATTAATTCACTCATATATATATATATATATATATATATATATATATATATATATATATATATATATATATATATATATATATATATATATATATATATATATATATACTCTAATTACCTTCTTTCACTGCCGATAATAATAGGCTTTTGCAAACAACATAGATCCAGATGAGACGGCTCATTATGAGCCGTCTCATCTGGATCTCCGCTGTTTGACATTCAGGCATTCAACTTTTCATATAAACTTCTTTCCAAGCGATAGTTTGTTAAATTAAAAGCAGACGACATTTGTCGTCTGAAATTTGACAGCGAAAGAGTTAATACGTTTTATTTAAATGCGCAAATATGTGGAACATGTGCAAAAGACCTAAAAAGGACAGGACAAGGTGTCGAAAAGGGTAAATACAAAGCACCATCGAGGGGCGATATCTAAATCCTGTATCCTGAATACACTTGATAGACTTGTCGCCATATTTTGTGCTTTCCTGCACCCAACCTATTTCTGGAAAGGGCTTCCCCTGGCAGCCTATGTTTTCCTTTTATAGTAGATACTTTTCGGGAGTAAGACATAGCACTTTTGACAATTATCTTTTATAAAAGGTGTATTCACTTCTCTTAAGCCAAGTATTACTACCTACTCAAGGTAGACAATTGTTATTTATTGTGTTGTTTTTGCCTTGGTTGTTCATCCGTCCGTCCGTCCGTCTGTCTGTCTATCTGTTAAAAAATTGTGTCCACTATATAACTTTAAACCGTTTAAGTTGTTTTAATGACACTTCATAGAAATATAAAGCATCATCAGACGACGCGCAGACCACAAGAACCATAACTCTGGTCAGTACAGTTTTGGAGTTATTTCCCTATGAAATATGACAATAGTCAGTTCGTGTCAGCTCTATACCTAGAAAACCGTTCAAGATATTTTCATGACACGTCATATAAATATAAAGCTTCATCAGACGTGCAGACACAAGAACTGTAACTCTTGTCTATACATTTTGGAGTTATTCTCCTTTGAAATTTGACAATGGTAATTGTGTGTCCGCTCTATAACTTAATCGTTAAAATCAGGGTCTTGAAACGTCATAGAAATATAACACATCATCAGTTGACATGCAGACCACAAAACCCGTGACTCTTCTCTATACATTTTTGGAATCATTAACTTTTGAAATTTGACAATGGACATTTCGTGTCCGCTCTTTAACCTGAAAACCGTTCAAGACATTTTCATGAAACTTCATGGAGCAAAGGGTTCGCACCACCTGCACCCCTCCGCGTAGGGGCCTGCAATGATGATAAATAATTAATATGGATAAACTTTCAGTATGTGAGTGGCAGCTTCGGAGAGACATATTTTTTTTTTCAAAACAGCTCTTGTATTTCAAGACTTTTCAAAAAGAATTAACACGTGCCAAATATTTTTTTTTTGAGTGTACACGAAACCATACACGAAGTTTCAATAATAGAATAAAGTTCTCCTTATTTATATATACGACAAAGCGCGCTATAACGGCAATTTGAATGGAGCAAATCCTAAGTAGATAGGTACTTAGCAATACTCAGGAGGTCGCGGGTTCAACCCCCGCCGAGGTCGGCAACATTCTTTCGTGGAGCTCGATCATGAAATATTTTCTACGGTCATTCTCTCCCTTCCGCTGAATCAAGAAGGGCAGTTGTCAGTTTCTGGCGAAAGAATGTGCACAATACTGGTTAACCGCTTAGAGGACTAAGCCTGCCCAGTAAACGTGTGGTTAAGTAAACTGACCGCGCCCGACATGACCCCATTGGGTTGACTGGACCGTAAAATCTCAACACAAACAAACTTAGCAATACTGAAGAATATTGTAATAAATACACAAGAAACGTATGATGCGGTTATTTGATAGAATATGTTTCTTGTAGTAAATGAGAAAGTAGCAAGCTCTTCAATACCTATCATTCTTCTCTGTATTGGGATGCTTTATAGCACCAAATTCTGCTGAACAACAAACACTTTAGGGACAAATACTGTCGTTATAACGAGGGTCCTTTGTGCTACATAAGATAAAAGCAATTTGCACTCTTCGATATCCAGTGGAATTTATAGACCTTTCTCGGATCGGAATACAACAGGAATGACTAAATAAATCATGATCTTCAGAATGTAAGCCTTAACTTGTCAACTTTGATAGCTGACGTATATTATATCATCCCAATGATGTAATAGAAAATCTCCTTAATCTCAATAAATAGCTAAAAAGTGATCGGTTAGTAATAGCAATAATTTATTTATCAAAAAAGCTTTTTTTTTTCTTTTTCTTTTATCAATGGCCTAGTGTTATTTATCTTGTCAAAATATATACGCCATTACCTCAGAAAACGTACCTTGGTACATGTGCTCCCAGCGAAGATTCAGATACACCGTAAGCCTGCGCATTCGCGGAGTCTGATCAGAATCTTCATTTTGGATAGACAAAAAATACAGGTATTTTCGTGCGGACATTGAAGACTGATCAGACCGCACAAATTCATAGGCTTATTTGAGTCTTCATTGGGCACATATGTGAGAAGGTACGTTTTCTCACGTTGCAGCTCATATGTACAGAACATACCATAATTATGTGCTCTGAATATTGTAACACCTTGCCTTCATATCATACTCGTCCAAAAATTTGAACGTCCATTTATTATAGGGATCAAACATGGTTTTTCATGCATTACCATTTGCCTGGTCCCGTGGGAGGTGTTGAAAACCGAGGCCGAAGGCCGCTGTTTTCAACACCTCCCAAGGGACCTGGCGAATGTTAATGCATTGAAATACCATGTTCGATCGCTATTACTGAAAACATTTGCTACATTTCGCGTTATTTCTTGCACTATTTTGTTTCGCCTTTTCCCCGATGTCGCGCGAACTCTATTTCCACTGACTATGCTCGTTCTAGGGCAGGGCAGTATACATCTCGTGACGGCAGCAATTCTGTGGCCACGGTACGAGCATATTGAAACGTGAATTGCTTTGGTAATACACGGCTTTTCGCTGGTTAATGCACGGCTGTTAATAACTTGCGACACTGCTTTTTATGCAATAATACCTGTTAATGTTTCTAAACCTATTGGATGCTAACAAGCAGTGTAAACCTTGATAAGACGCCAGGTTCTGAGGCATCTTGGTCTGCATTGTTTCCTTGGACCTGTCTGTCCCAATAATTAGGATAAGTACGATAGTATAAGTCCCTATAACGGTCTTATCTAGGATATAAAAAATGTGTTGGAATCCTGAAGAGTTGACGACCACCTATCCTTACAGTCTATAAATATTGAAAAAGACAAACAATAATGCAATAAGACCAGTATTATAAAATAGATGTCTTGTTTGCAGATGTTTGTTGAAATAGCGATAAGATTGTGATAAATTGATATCATTGCAAGTGTGTAGTCAGGTTGTCGAGGAAAATATCAATTACTCTCAAATAGGGGAAAATATAATTCTTTTTTTTTCTCATAGTTCCGGATAAGGCACTTTTGTTTATGGGGAATTATCACGAAAACATGCCTATATAATGTTGACCCCCTTAAACCCCACTTTTATAAAGTAAAACTTGGGTTTACAGGGGTATACATTAGTTTTCTAGTTTTGCTCAAAAACATAGATTGTGGGTACTAGTTAGAACCGCCTCGCAATTTTTAATTGATGTTTTGTTTGTAAATTTTTGGTGGTAAAATTTTCAGTATATTTGAATAGGCGTGTTTTCGTAATGGGATGCATTTGGTAGATTTTTCGCCATTTCTTTTATGCTTCTTGTTTGCTTTTCTGCACAGCAAACACTTCTGAATTTTGTTCCTCTTGAGAATATTTATTTTAGCTCAGACATCCATATAGTATTTAACAAGTTCATGACCTTTCATAAAGTGCATCCGGAGCAATGACAGCCTTTGAGAATGTCTACGCCCATGGGTGTAGACAATGAATGATTGCAGTACTTTTTCTATTGTCTCCCTTGATAGGTAAAGCGCAAAGTAGAACAAGTACTAATTAAGTCCATCTCATTGGTATCCTCTGTTTTTTTTTATCAGGATATTTGAATGATTGTTTACTTTAAAATTTTCTGCATCCATATTTGTTAATATTATAAATTCTGTTACACAGAAAATATTTCTTTTGGGTGTTTTGGAATCTGTGTAGGAGTGTGGCCGTGTTTGAGTCGGTTGTCTCGGGGGCTTGTAAGCAGTGTTTAATGGAGATGCTTATAATAAGCGAGAACCCATTAATTTGACCTACTTGTTTACAGAGAGTACAAGGGAGCTCACTGGCTGCTGTCTCCCATCGGTGATTCAATGACACACATAAATTATACAAACTCTAGACAGTTTCGATATACTGGTTGACCAATCGGTCTCTGCACTGCCGGCTTCATCTTGTAGAGCTTTATCTTACTTACTGATTGAGTGCTGAATATACTTTCTCAATGGTATATCTGCTCTAGTTTTCGGACACCGAAACGCCTTACTTTTGTCCTACTATTTGGGCAGATCCGTCTTACTGCATGTTGATGTGGCTAAGACTGCTAGATGAGTGATAAGCACTGCAGACACTGATCAGGCTCCCTGTTCTGTGGTGTCTGATCTGGATCTGCATTGTTTGTTTGGGGTTGTCTTGCGAATATTCGTGGTACTGATCGCCTTTCTTGAACGCCTCGAATGAGTTGGCTGTATTAACAGAAAACACTATGTTTAGGCGTCATCAGCATCTGGCTACGGCTTAGACTGATTGATAATAAAATTAATGCGACGTCAATAGCAGATTGAATTAAGATTTACAATATATTATGCAACTAAGTTTAATACATATCTGTCTGTTAGAGTACTGTTTTTGAGTGTACGATGAGCATCGGACAATATCAGCTATTATTTAAGAGAAGCAAATTTAAAGTTGACAGAAAATGACTTGACATATGTAATCTTTGAACACTGTTGATAGGACTACACTATAGTCGTCAAGCTAAGGTTAAAGGTTTGGACTACCTTAACTATTTTGATTTTCTCGTCATAATGTCTTTGCTACTGATAGGGGGTATAGAAAAGAATCCAGGGCCGCATTCGGATGTCTCTCTTAACTCGTCGTCATCTGGGCCTACTTTTGAAAGTACTGCAATCAATAATAAATTTTCAATTGTCCACTATAATATTCAGAGTCTCTCGAATAAATTAGACTTAATTGAGTCGGAACTACGAGATTTTGATGTCATTTGCCTTACTGAAACATGGTTGGATCAGCGTATATCTGATGAAACACTAAAAATAAACGGGTTCAACCTATACCGTCGTGATAGAACGGGCGACAATCACGGAGGCGTTTGTGTTTATGTTAGTCAGTCTATTTTCTCTTGTCGAAGGCTTGATCTTGAACTTCCACAAATTGAATGTATTTGGATTGAAATATCAATGCATAACAGAAAGGAGCTTTTAGGTACCTTTTATAGACCTCCAAATTCAAATAACCTAATTTATTCAAGTATTGAAGATTCGGTTGGCCTTGCGTTTGACACTAATATACCTAACATTACTATCACGGGTGATTTCAATTTTGATGTATCCAAACAGGCTTCATGCAGGAAAATTAATGAATTATGTCAGCAGTTTAACTTACAGCAGCTTATAACTGTGCCTACCCATCATACAGAGAATTCTGAATCAATTATTGACTTATTTCTTGTATCAAATAAGAATAGGGTGGTTTTGAGTGGCGTTGGCGAGCCGTTTCTTGACCAAAATATTAGATACCATTGTCCAATATACTGTGTTTATAATTTTGACAAAATTATTTCTCCAGCTTTTAAAAGACATATCTATCTATATCATCAAGGTGATTATCAAACACTTTCTACAGAACTAAATCAAACCAACTGGAATTCATTAAAAGATGACAACGTAGATCTTTACGCTCAAAATGTCAATGATAGAATTACGCATCTTGTAAACAAGCATATACCTAATAAAACTGTTCATGTTCGTAAATCTGATCCGTCTTGGCTAACCACAAATATCAAACGTCTTATGAGAAAAAGAAAACGGTACTATGACCAATACAAGAGAACCAAAAATCAATCCGACTTTAACAATTATAAACACATACGAAATCAAGTAACCTCGCTCATTCGAAAAGCTAAACAACAAGAAATTGATAACCTAAAAGATAAACTTAAAGACCCAAACATTGACCAAAAGGATTGGTGGAAAACTCTAAAAACCTTTATTAAGTCTGACCAAACATTTTCTATACCTCCACTAAAAAGCAATGACACCATTATATGCGATGAAAAAGAAAAAGCTGACAAATTAAACGATTTCTTTACACAACAAACTCATTTGGATGAGCATAATGCTCAGCTTCCACAAACATTTAATAATCCACGCAATAAGCTTCATTTAATAAGGACTACAGCTGTGGACGTTAAATCTATACTTCTCTCCTTACCCACAGGTAAAGCAGCAGGACCTGACTTAATTAGCAATAGAATTCTCAAAGACCTAGCTCAGCCGCTATCTTCTCCACTCAAAGATCTTTTTAATTTCTCTTTAGAAAAGGGTAAGTTTCCAACTATATGGAAGCAGGCTAATGTGACGCCAATCTTTAAAAAAGACGATCCAGCTGAAATATCAAATTACCGACCGATATCTCTCTTAAGTACTGTTGGTAAAGTTCTTGAAAAAGTTGTACACAAACATGTCTTCAATTTCTTTCAAGCAAACCATGCCATAACAACACTCCAGTCGGGTTTTGTGCCTGGCGATTCTACAGTTAATCAGTTAACGGATCTCTATAACACCTTCTGTCACGCGCTTGACGAAGGGAAAGAGGTAAGAGCTATATTCTGTGATATTAGCAAAGCGTTTGACAGAGTATGGCATCAGGGTCTTCTTTACAAACTCTCTTCTAATGGTATTTCTGGACCACTTCTCCAATGGTTCACAGACTATCTAAGTAACAGAAAACAAAGGGTTGTTTTACCTGGATCAGCTTCCAATTGGACCGCAATTAAGGCAGGTGTTCCACAAGGCTCTATTCTTGGTCCTCTTCTATTTCTCGTATATATCAACGATATCGTTGAAAACATTCACTCTTCTATTCGGCATTTTGCGGACGATACAAGTCTTTACATTATTGTTGACGACCCAGTCGATGCAGCTTATCAGTTGAATAACGATCTTTTAAAAATTCACGAATGGGCAAAACAATGGCTTGTCAAATTCAATCCAGCCAAGTCCGAACCAATGATTTTTTCACGAAAAAGGAACAAACCATATCATCCTCCGGTCTTTATGAACCAAACTCAAATACAGGAAGTTACATCTCATAAACACCTTGGCCTCATTTTTTCAAATGACTGTACTTGGCATGAACACCTGGATTATATAAAAACCAAAGCATGGAATCGTATTTATATTATGAGAAAGCTCAAATTTAAACTTGATAGACACTCTCTTCAGACAATTTATTTTTCTTTTGTTAGACCACTTCTCGAATATTCCGATGTTGTTTGGGATAATTGTACTTTATATGAAGTTAATGAGTTGGAAAAAATACAAAATGAAGCTGCCCGTATTGTAACTGGAGCGACAAAATTAGTATCAATCGATTGTCTTAATCATGAAACTGGATGGGAACTACTAGCATCTCGTAGGAAAAAACACAAATTACAACTTTTCTACAAAATGCAAACCAACCTAACTCCTGATTACCTTTCTTCTTTAGTATCGGACACAGTTGGAAACAATACTGCATACAACCTTCGTAATTCACAAAACTTAAATACTATCCATGCAAATTCGCAGCTCTACTATAAATCTTTCCTACCATCTGTCACACGAGATTGGAATAGTCTGTCAGACGAGATAAGAAACTCGCCTTCTCTCTCCTCCTTTAAACGACATCTCAACTCAAATCTTCTTGCACCACCGAAATATGTTTACGATGGTAATAGGCCTGGTCAAATCTACCATGCCCGCCTACGAATGAAATGTAGTGCACTCAACCAACATCTTTTTTCAAAAAATATCGTTGACAGCCCGCTATGTGTGTGTGGGTCTATTGAAGATACCCAACACTTCTTATTTTCATGTACACGATACGCCAACTTACGACAAGAACTCCTTAATAACACAATACCTTTATGCCAGCCATCTCTGAATGTATTTTTGAACGGCGACCGTGAGTTATCAGACTCTACTAATAAGCAAATATTTTTAGTTGTTCAAGACTTCTTGATCAAAACCAAACGTTTTGAGGTTAAATAAACCTCAAGTAACCATCTTAGTAGGCAACCAAAACTTGTATCTTTAACATACGTGATGGTATGAATAGCTAAAGTTATACAACATGTATGCAATGTTTGATTTTAATTTATATGTAAGAACAAAGTTATCTTGTGTTATGGTCAAGAATCGAGCTACTGCCAATCTTAGCCTGACGCGGTTTCAAATAAATGATGTAGAGATACCTTTATATAATCTATGAACCTTTTTGCACCTGATATTTCTACGCCCCCGTGGAGCCGCCATCGATTTTAAGTTAGAATATACCAACATGAATTAGGCAAACAGCCAAGAACATACAATTGTTATAGCCTATCAATTGTTTCATTACTAGTCACACATCAATATAGTACTATTATCTATTGCAATAATGGGAGACAGTTTTTATAAGTCAGTAGACTTTCTTCTGAATCCCAATGTATAATTGTACTTAATGATTTATCTTTACTTGTATTGTACCATATGTATGTTATACAAAGAAATAAATGGTTAAACTAACACTGTTTACATTTGCGTGTTACAGTGTACTGTTAGCTACTTTATCTCCTGTGAATAGGTGTTACCAAATATAACGACATCATTCTGAGATGGCGCTAACCATTTGTATTAGACTTCATTATAAGAATCTTTTTTTTTCCTTTCACAGGGCGTAGGCATCATATTTTCGTAATTGTTCGCTTGTCAATAACACATTTGTAGTAAATATCTAAATGTTATCACAAGCTCATCTGATTGACTGTTAGGAGAGGTTCAGATTAGATTCAGACTGTTTGGCCGGAAACGTGGCAGATTCGGATAACATCCACGCATTAATGCCGATTTGGCATAGATCTACACTGTCGCAACCACTTTGTCAAGTGTAACGTGACATACTTTTGTATATCTAAAATATTGTCGCTGCAGGAAAACCATGGCCTTTCCCGGTCACCTCGGGCTTCTGGTTCCCAGCTGTATTACATAAAATACAAAACCAAAACCAGAAGTCACAGATCGCTGGACGGGGTTTTCTTTATACCTATATATCCTGAAAAAAAGGTAAGAGAAAAGTCCAGGGAGTGCCACAATCACAAACCGCAGCCCTTCCCAGACAACAAGAGGAAGAGGAAACCGACAGATCCAAACAAGTACAAATCGAACAAACGTACG
This sequence comes from Anodontia alba, assembly GCA_964016985.1. Classification (NCBI taxonomy): domain Eukaryota; kingdom Metazoa; phylum Mollusca; class Bivalvia; order Lucinida; family Lucinidae; genus Anodontia; species Anodontia alba. Next base: position 27,199,574 of record OZ024825.1, read on the forward strand.
AAAAGCACTAAGATTAGCTCTCTCTTCCCCAAGCGAGGTAATCGCAATGCTGAAAGCACCTGGAATTTCGGTAACCATACATTTGTAAACATGTACATCTACGGATATACCGAGCTTTGGTTTTCACTATTTGTATGCGACTATTTCCACAAACGATAGAATACAATTATTATTTATTAAATTGCAAGTATTTTCAATTTTAGTTATCTACTATAATCATTCAGGTACTCAATTCTGGAATGTATATTAGAATATTTTGGACTTTTGTTCTAAGCAAATTATCGCTAAATATTTAATACTTCTCAACATGTTACTATAAATGTACTTCTTCTACTTTCAAATACACTCTCTTTTTCCTTTTCTGCTATAGGGTTACACGCCCCTATAAGTTTCTCCATAGGCCACGATGGTTAAAGTCAGAAAGTATCTTACCTGCTGAATTTCCCTGAATTCAAATCAGATCCTAGCTTTGATGGTATATGATAGCCACCTGAGTCAGCAATAGATCCTGGGACTTTCATATCCTCTTCATCACTTTCTGCTTTGCATAATACAACTAAATATTTCTTTCTATCTATTTAGGTCAAAATCTGGAATGACTGAGGGACTCTTTGTATCGCTCCACAAAACAAGTGTTTCCTACAAAATCATTTACTGTCTGGAATTCTTCTCTTGCAGGGCCCTCATATTGTCTGAAATAAACATAACAATGCATACATTTTTACCTTACACTGTGTACACCATCGATTCCGTACACTGTACTTTTATTAAGTAGTAATTACAGTTTAAAATGTGACGTCAATAGTAGTCTGGTTCCTGTCTGGGGTAACTTCCGGGTCTAGGTCCAAAATTCTTACCAAGACACGCAAGTGTATCTACGAGAAAATCCTACGATATACATGTACAAAACCTGGGGTGTGATGCTGGCGGCTGAATTTTTTCTATACCTTTTGTTAACAATTTCGTGAGTTTTTGTAGAACATTCCAGCCACCGTAAGACACGTCTGTAGGTGCACATATACATTTGTTTTTGCATTTAGCAATATTTATGTTTCTCCACTATAATTACGCAGCCATAGCAGTTAAGGTTGCTAAACAGCATTGCCACAGGCATACCGTAGTTGGCATAACATTCAAAGCAAACATTACAGACCGACATCTTCAATATACGATAATGTTAATCTATCACACCACTTATCATTTGTCCATTATAATGTTCATAGTTTAGTAACCAAATTAGATATTTTATATACTTAATTACACGAATGATAATCTAGCATTTTCAGAAACTTAGCTTAACCCTACAATAATAAACGATGAGTTATCTTGCAGTCTTTCAAACAACATGAGTGCAAAGATCGTACAGGTGATAGCCACGGCTGTATAATGTTGTATATTAAAGAGATACCTCATCACATTAAACGATATGACTTAGACACCATTGGCGTTGAATGTCTATTGATAGGACTCGTACTACAACAACAACAACAAAATAACAAGCGTTTGCTAGTTGGTCTGACCCCCAAATTCTGACTCTGTGTATTTTATGTCCATCGAGTATTCAGTTTACCTCGCTGTGGACACCTGTTTCTAAGATATGATAGTAACAGGCGATTTTAATTATAATATGCAAAGTCCGAACCTGTCCGGTAGAATAAAAAAAAGATAAAAATAAAAAAAAGATAAAAAAACAACAACAACAACAAAAAAAAAAACAAAAAAAAAAAAACTTTGCCTTAACATTTCTCTGACGCAAACCATAAATGAACCAACACATATCACAGAGAATTCATCTTCTTACTTGATATCATACTTACTAGCAGTAATATTTAGTGACGTCGGTGATACATTTTTGTGTCAAGGGCTACTATTTCATTACTGTATATATGGATGGTATCATAAATTTCTCAAAGCATGAAATTAAATCACATTTACGTCAGACATGTTCTTATGACCAAGGTGACACAAAATCTTACTTGCTTAGGACTGTATTCCAAGCAGAATAACTAAAATTCGGCACAAGTGAACCACCATGGTTCACTACAAACATAAAACTACAAATAAAGAGGAGGAATGAAACATTTATAAAAGCTTAGAGCGACTCTTTTAATTCCTTCAAACGCTCCTTGAAAGAAGGCTCTGTGGTTTTGCCAAAGTATTTTTTCTATGGAAACAGGTATCACCAGACCTTCACGTCCGCTTACGAACAAAAATGTACGAAAATGTAGTGCTTTAAACAATGACATGTTCCTTAAACGAATCAGTGACTAATCCTTTTGTTGGTGTGGAGCCATTGAAAACGCCTTCCATTTCTTCTTGAATTGTCAGCAGTACATCGATCAATGAGTATAAATTATACGGTCCGTCTGCCAGCGTATGACTGTAAGTCTCTGAATTATTTTATTTGGCGACAACACACTGTCTATCTAGATAAATACGTTCACATATGAGGCAGTACACACATATATCCATGACTCTATGTGATTTCAAATTATCAGATAGCACATTTCTATCTAGATAAATACGTTCATATTTGAGGCAGTACATACATATATGCGTGACTCTAAGGGAGTTTAAATTATCAGATACTATTATGCAACTTTTTATGCATTTTCAGAAAACGTTCCTCCCAGACCAGAACCTTCCCCCCGCCCCCACCCCTCATCTCTCTCTCTCTCTTCAAGCGAAAACATTCCTTCCAGACCCGAAACGTTTGTCTATCTGTCTGTCTGACTGTCTGTCTTTCTGTCTCTCTCTCTCTAAAAAATATAATATTGATCAAAGTACCTTTTATTTATTTTTTGTCTTTCTTATTTGCTAGAATTGAAAGAATATTATTTGCATTCGAATGTCATTTCCATTGAACAACCAAAGCATAATTTGCAGTATTTTTGTTCTATATGGACTTAAGTATATGTATGCATGTATGTATTCATATGTAATAATGCGTGTGTATATATATATATATATATATATATATATATATATATATATATATATATATATATATATATATATATATATATATATATATATATATTGGGTTTCAGGTTTGGAACGTGTACGTGTACTGTACTCGTAATTTAGTCATTCCAATACTTGTTCATACATATTTTTCAGTCGCAATGTATACAGTACAATCATAATAGGGAGAGAAACCAAATAAGCATTTTTTATCTTATCCTATTTAATGTATTATTTGTTATATGCTTATGTCAAAGTGTTGAAAAAAAATATGTTTAAACTAAAGAAACTTAACTAAGTTATATTCATCTTCGCCTAGTGAGTCGGCATCGGTGGCTCAGTTGGATGCGAGGCCGATTGGTGATCATGAGGTTGCGGGTTCGACCCCCGCCAAGTCGGCAACATTCTTTCGTGGAGATTTGATCATGGAATATTTTCTACGGTCATAATCTCCATTCCGCGGATTCAAGAAGGGCAGTTGTCAGTTTCTGGCGAAAGAATATGCACAATACTGATTAACCGCTTAGAGGACTAAGCCTGCCCAGTAAACGTGTGGTTAAGTAAACTGACCGCGCTCGACATGACCCCATTGGGTTGACTGGGCCGTAAAACCTCAACACAAACAAACTTAGCAATACTGAAGAATATTGTAAGCCTGCCCAGTAAACGTGTTGGTAGGTAAACTGACCCCGCTCGAAATGACCCCATTTTGTTGACTGGGCCGTAAAACCTCAAAACAAACAAACAAATCTTCGTCTAGTGGTCGCAAAGTTTTTACTTCGGCTGCACCGTTAATAGGTGATCGAGACTGATCACCAATTTGAGGCCTTTGAGTATACGCATGGAGAATCAAAGTAAATGAGTGAACTCAGGAACTGATACAATCAGATCCACATCAAGCCCTCAGTACCAAAGAAAAAGACAGACAAATAAAATAAAGCAGCCACATAATGAACAGACGGCACATCACGAAAACATGCCTATATAATATTGACCCCCTTTAACCCCACTTTCATATAGTAAAAGTGGGGTTTACGGGGGTATACATTATTTTTCTTATTTCTGCTCAAAACATAAATTGTGGGTACTCGTTAGAACCGCCTCGCCGAGGCGGTTCTAACGAGTACCCACAATCTATGTTTTGAGCAGAAATATGAAAAATATCAGAGTTTTTTATCTGAAAAAAAAAATCAGTTTTTAGAGGTGAAATTTTCTATATATTTGAATGGGCGTGTTTTCGTAATGAGCAGAATGGCCACTTTTTTTTCCAAAAAGGTAGGAACTCTGTGCCCAAACTTAACTGGATATATATTCAATTTACATGTAATTATTAAAATAAAAACATTAGAAAGTGAAACACTACATAAGAACTAACAAAAAGTACCACAACTCTCATTAAGATAAAACCGCTAGATCCTACTTCGTCATTATGCAATGTTATTTTCTGGTGTCGTTTTAAGTCACACGTCTCCTGTATTGCTTCTCACATGTTTCACAGTTGAATGTTATTGGATGTACAATCTCATGTCTAACAATCCCGCACTTGGTCCTTAGCTCCTTCCAAAAATTTTGAATCGATACATTGCACTGCGCAAAGGCAAACTGCCCAATCGATACTCAGGACTGAATATTTTGTAAGGTACCCACCGGTGATTGTTTTGTTTATTTTGCATAAATGTTGAAAATGGCTGATTAATATATCGTCGTCCTTTCATCTTTCCACCCAACTGCATAGAGAGCTCGCTTTTTGGTATGTTCTTTCTTGCACGGCGTTCAAAAGAAATATCTTAATTCATTACTTTGACTGGGGAAGGATCTTTTGCAACTCTTTCGCCATATTTTCGTGTCATCTGCCCACCCGATTGATCATTTACCGTGATATTTGGATTTTGAACGTATGTAACTTGAATCAAAAGGAAATGTGTCATATTCTTTTCAACATTTTGTCAATTGAGCAATATCTTTCATTTGAGATGTCTTATATGATGTTATTCGTCATTATTAAGGATTTGTCAAGTAATTGCTGAACAGTTTCAAACTGGTGACATACTTTCCAAACAAATACAGCAATTGTGAAATAGACTCTGCATATGCTACTTGTTCTAATTTCAGTGAAGTTCATCTCAGACATATATATATATATATATATATATATATATATATATATATATATATATATATATATATATATATATATATATATATATATATATATATATGTATGTTCTCAAGTTCCATGTTATTCTTGCACCTGCGTTAGCATAGGTGACTTAGCCCATTGTAGTCGGGAGACCCGTAAAAGGGTAATCGGCAAACAGTGCAGACCAAGATCAGACGCCGCAAGACGCGGCGTCTGATCAGGGTCTCCACTGTTTGCAAATAGTTTAGCCATTTTTCTCTAGGAATATGTAAATTTCATAGCCGGGCGTACCTAAAATTGAAATTGGACTCTTCCAATATATAGTGTGGGAGAGTCTATTCAGTATACAATGGGTTAGGCGACTTCAGTCGTCCTTATGTCCACCTTAGCGTCCACCCTAAATGAACAGCTAAATTCACTTCACTGATTGTTTCATCTCACTGACCTAAACAAAGATGACAATTCTAATTCTTCAGGTGCTTGTGCTTGTGATCACATTCTAGTATGCAGGCGTGATATAAACTTCAATGAAGTTCTGTATATTTTTGTCAAGGTTGTCTGTCAGTGGCTTCCAAAAAGTTTTATTTGCTCCAGGTGATTCAGGTATATCTATATCCTAGGCAAAGAGGGAAATGCACTGTTTTGTATACATAAGCACGTATAGAAATAAGAATGATTTTGAATTCTTGCTTTTAAAGAAGTGTTGCACTTTTTGATGATCTACTACTAGGTAGCAAGTTTATTTCTATATATTTTCAGGCTTCTGCTAAAGATTTCCAGGAGTATTGATAATCAAGGATCATCACAGTATTTCCCCATGCCCCCAAGTTTGTAAGGCAAATAATGTTTTATTTATATCGTGGACGTGTTCTAGTTGGAGACTCCTGCAGCAGACAGATGATGGAACACTTGAAAACAGTCATCTGGTCAGGTCCTCCTGAATCATTATTTGCGTGCTGATTGTATGGCTGTAACTGTTGTAAGATGTATAAATAGAAAGAGTTTTTGTGATTTGATATTTTGTATTCATTTGATATTATTTGCTTTGTTGCTTTGTTGTGTGGATTAATATTCTTCCAGCTTTGACAAAGGTTTTTTTCCCCTAAAGCTTAACAATACAGTCGACTCTCGTTATCTCGAATTCCAAGGGACTCTGTGAAATACTTCGAGATATCCGTAACTCGACATATCAGATGTGCAGAATTGAGGAAAAATTAATTCGAACAACCACATTTAACAAATATATTTGTAATTGGACTCTTGAAGTTAGAGATATATTGGAAATATTGTGGAAAAGAAAAAAAAATGCTCCTTAGGAGCAATTTCTCCTCTTTTCCACAATATTTTTTACCTGTTGTTATATTTTCATGTTTAGGCAGGGATCAGATTTTCACTTCGAGATAAGCGGTTATTCGAGGTAAAGAGAGTCAACTGTATGTATTCTTGTGCAAACTTTGGTTCCGTCACACTTTAGTTTCATAATTATCTGTACAACCTGTAAACGTCAGTGAGAAATCTGTGAAAAAAAAACAAAAAAAAAAAAAAAAAAAAAAAAAAAAAAAACATCAGGTCAGAATGATGGCCTTTTTCATACAAATTAATTTTGGATGCAAAGTTAAAGTTTAATCATAGCTGTAGATAAAGCCCTTTTTCAGCCAAAGAATATTTAAATCTTTTGACGTCTCTGCAAAAACATACTTGTAGTTACTCATGTGAAGCTCCTGGCTGAGGTGTTTCTTATGAATATTCAGCATTCTGTTTTGCAGAGAAATAAGGAAACAATCTTTCTCAGTACTCCTCAGGCCAAACAGTTATGCTTGTTGATGTCAAACAACTTCGATGCTCAGAAAAGGAAACAACAAAAACAGAAAACAATTCTGAATATTTGTCTCAGTTGATGGATGTCCTTCGTACACCAAAGTATCCGGTAAAATGGCAAATACAAAGGGTGCAGACCCAGATCAGACGGCACCCCAAACGAGCAGTATGATCAAGGTCTACACTGTTTGCAATACCACTAATCATTTGAAGAAACAACTGTACAAAAATATGTGAAAAAACCCCACAAAATTTAGGATATTTAGCCTTCAAGCTGATGAACACCATGGACACACTTTGCTGTCTGAAAAAGAAAAAAAGAACCTTCAACACACTAACAAATAGTAAAATGGATGCCATAAGCCATTGCCCTGTACTTTGATACATTGCTGTTATTATTATTTTCGTCTGGCCTTGGGACTATTGAGCTCATTAGGTAACCTGTAAAAAGTGTTCTGCTTTTTACCTAGTTTTTTTTACTTTTGGCCTGCGATGAGCTTACGGCGTCCATAAGATGCTCGTATCTCCCTTTCCGTGCGGCATCTGTACGGAGGCAGCCGGCGGCAATACGATTATCGTACCAATTCAGGTGCACTGTAGCCTCTACGATTTTGTTTAACTCCGTACTATGACATTTATTTAAAAAAAAAATCGCAAGCCCGAAGCCCGTAGACACCCCGACGGTAGCATCGCACGATCCCCGCACAGGCACCACACAAAGGCCGCGCGCTGACCCTGCGGACAACGCAAGACTTTTGATGGTCATTTTGGCTAAAAAATTCGTATGATGATTGTAAGCTTTTGGGATAATCGTACGGCCCCCGCTCAGCTATCGCAAGGTTGTTGCACGGTGCCCGTGCAGTTCTAATAAAATCGCACGGATATAAAGCAGTTTTCTTGCGCCATGACCGTGCCGCTGCCTTGCGATAGATATACAGTTTCCTCCTTAGACTTCCTTCTCTTACAAATGAAACATTCTGGTAGTTTCATATTTCTACTCAAAACACAGATTGTGGTACTTGTTAGAACCGCCTCAGTACCCACAATCTATAGTTTTGAGCAGAAATAAGAAAATTAATGTCGTCTTATTTTTAATAATCAATGATTATTACATATATGAAATTCGATATATTGTAATATATATAAGCTTTTTATAACCCGTAATAGTGCTGGATGAGCGGCAAAAAGGGTAGACCCCGATCAGACGCCGCGTTCTACGGCGTCTGATCTGGGTCTACACTTTTTTGCTGAGGCCTGTCTCAGTAATATAGGTTTATTACAAAAATAATGAAAACAAATAAAGTTTCAAAGAAAATTACCAAGGTATTATGATTGCAAATAAACTGGATTTCACTCTTGAACATATTTATTCAGAACTGTCATAACATAACATACATTGTAAGACAGGGTCAAAATGGAAACATTCCGGGAATTTTGAAAATTTATATGAAGGTCTCTGATGAGGTCTTATCGGCCGAAAATTAGCAAGTATCACCCAGAAAACTAGACACTTCATCTGTTTGCAGCTTCGTGGGTGTGTGGTTTATTCCTTTTTGAATCTATTTATCTTCACTGCAATTGTTGTTAGGGTCATGTGGCGGCCGTAAAACATCTTCCTGTACCTCACTTTAGTGTAGTTTATATTTTCTGGACCTTTTGATTTTAAGCCAATTTCTGAAGTTTTTTTTGTCGCCTATGTAGCATGGCAGACACATAGGGATCATGTTGTCCGTCCGCGTCGTCGTCATCGGTGTCGTTTTCACACTTTTCGTTTCCACTCAATAACTTTTGAAGGGATGCATTGATTTCATTCAAACTTTGCAGAACTTTGTATCACTGAAACATATAGGTCAAATTCGATATTGGTAATCACCCACCAAATTATGGCTATGACCCGTTTTCGACTTATTTTTTGTTGTTCGTTTCTGTTCAAATTTTTTTTGAAGGAATGCATTGATTTCATTCAACTTTGCAGAACTTTTTTGTTGTATGTCTTTCCGTGTGTCATTTTGTGTTTGTATTTTTCAGTCCTTTTAGTATTGCGATTACCTTGCTTGGGAAAGAGAGAGCTAATCTTACGGCTTTTCGTACGTTTGTTCGGTTTGTGCTTGTTTAGATTTGTCGGTTTCCTCTTCCTCTTGGGGTCTGAGAAGGGCTGCGGTTTGTGATTGTGGCACTCCCGGGACTTTTCTCTTACCTTTTTTTATATCACTGTAAAATACAGGTCAAGTTCGATATTGGTAATCATTTGCCAAATTTTGGCTAAGCACTGGCCCTTTTTCGACTTAGTTTTTGTTGGTGTGTAGATATTGGTTTCCGATCAATAACTTTTGCAGGGATATAATTATTAATTTGATTGAAAGTTTGCAGAAGTATATATCTTTGTAAAATACAGGTCAAGTCTCGATATTGGTATCGTCCGCAAAATTTTGGTCGAGATGGCCCTTTTTTTGACTTAGTTTTTGTTGGTGTGTTGATATTGATTTGCGCTCAATAACTTTTGCAGGGATGCATTGATTTTATTGAAAGTTTGCAGAAGGATATATTATTGTAAAGTACAGGTCAACTTCGATACTGGTAATCATCCGCAAAATTTTGCTCGAGTTACGGCCCTTGTTCGACTTAGTTTGTTGTATTAATCATATTGGTTTCCGCTCTATAACAATTACAGGGATGCAATGAATGCAAAAGAAGTTAGCAGAAAGATATATCATTATAATATACAGATCAAGTTTGATATTTGTAATCATCCGCAAAGTTTTGGCAGTTATGGCCCTTTTTCGACTTAGTTTTTGTTGTTGTATTGATATTGGTATCCGCTCTATAACTTTTGCAGGGATTTCATTGAAAGTTTGCAGAAGGATATATCATTGTAAAATTCAGATCAAGTTCGATATTGGCAATCATCCGCAAAATTTTGGCCAAGTAATGGCCCTCTTTCGATTTAGATTTTAATGTCGGGGTAAAATACAAGGTAAAGATATTGTTTCTCCTCAATAACTTTTGAAGGGATGCATTGATTTCATTCGAAGTTTGCAGAATGGTATATCATTATTGTATAGAGGTCAAGTTTGATTTTGGTTATCATCCAAAAAGATTCGGTCGAATTATAGCCGTTTATTCACTTGATTTAGACAAAGTAGGGGTTGCCTTCAGGGATAAGAGCAATTATTAGGACAAATACAGTTTTTTTTTCATATCAAATGGTTGGCGCTTTTCGGAATTCTACTTTTAAATGTATGAGGTCTCGGGTGTAGCCTAACCTAGCTAGTCTAACCCACAAAACTTTACAGCTCCTGTTTGCAGCTTTGTGTGTTCATTTTCTCTCAAGGGGTACAATATATTTTATTAAGCTCTTTACTATATATTTTATTAAGCTTTACATATTTTATTGATTTGGCTGCAATATCCGTAAACCGTAAGATAAAAAGAACGGCTCGCATCTTTAATTATCGATACCGTCCAAGAGGGCACATGACATTTATACTGCATTAACGTCGATGCAACGTCTTGATGTTTATACGTTGCTTCAATATCGATGCAACGTCATGACGTTTATACAGCGTGGCACTAACGTCGAAGTATCGCCATGGCGTTCATGCAACGCACATTTAACGCTACTACAACGCATGATATTGCATTGACGTTAATGCGACTTTGTACAAAAAGTAATTTGCCCTTTGGGGTAATATTTTGACTTCTGTAACGTTTGTATAAATCGACGTTATCATCAAAACTGGACCACTATTGCCCAGTTTCATTATCACTAATTGAAACTTAAACACTTGTATTAGCTAGCTGTGGCGGATGCAAATTGTAATAATTGTTGCCCACTTCAAATGACTAAAAAGTCGCATTCAAATTCTTTATTACAGACAGTTTAGCAAAGCTAACGACATGTACAGCATTTATCAAACATACAAGAGGCGTCACCGAGGATAAACCAACACGTTCGCTTTACATAATGAAAGAACCAGAGGGCAACGATGGGAGAGCAAATAAACAAAACAAAATGCGGTCTCGATACTGATTATCGATGTTTCTCCTAAATAATTTATGTATGCATTCGACGCCGATCTTTTATTCTAATATTTGCTTAAAATGAAATTCTATTTTTATGACAGTTACTATGCGAAACGTCAACCAACGTTGATAGTTTCCAAATATTGATGGCACATTTTCTTGAACAAGTTACTTAATGGTCTGTTTGTTTCATTTTTCTTTTAATCCAAATAATGATAATTGAATCGAAGAGAGAGAGAGAGAGAGAGAGAGAGAGAGAGAGAGAGAGAGAGAGAGAGAGCACGCGCGCAAACACACACACACACACACACACACACACACACACACACACACACAATCATCATCATCATCCATGCAATAAGAAGATGAGTGTTCAGACTACCGTTTGCTTGACCGGGAGCATGTTGCATATGCCAGCGCATAGCGTCAAAGCAAAACAAACATAACATCTGAACACTACTGGTCCTGTAAAACTAATATGGGCATAGAGTAAAGTTTATAATAAGTATGCTAATGGTAAAATATCCTATGGGATGTATATACCATACACAGAGTTTTGTGCTCAAATTTTTGTCAGTAAAATGGGGTTGTCCTACTGTCATGCATATGCAAATTGAGATTTAATATCCGATTTCGAATTTAACACTGTGTTCAATAATTGGACCGCGGCCTGCGAAAACCTGTCTTCGAGCATATACGCCATACGGACAGCGAAAGCACAGATCAACCTGCGCATCCACACAGTCTGATCAGGGCCTACTCTACGAACAGAATCATTGGATACTATAGAATGTTTGAATGGATAGTAAAAGTCTAGATGACATTTTTCGCATGACCTGAATGAACTGAATGTGCGCATTTTGCACATGTTCGGAAGCACTATTTCGCTTGACGTTGCCCAATTGATTGTTAAATGAAGTATGTATTCTATCTGGAAGTTTCGCTTGTGATTTGATGGGGTTTCTACCCAATCAGGTGCCACTTTATTTCGATGTTAAATTTACACATACAGCTCAGGACTCCTCAGTCAGACTTGGCTATTGCTGGCAACCTGATCAGATCTGGAAGATGGCGTGTATTCAATGGTTGTCGATTATTTTTCTGGCTTTTCAAGGATTCGTTCACCAGTCAGGTACAAATGCCATAGTTTTTCTTCTTATATAAAATGAGTTTGATAATAAAAATAATAATAATAATAATGCAGACAGTGGAGACCTGATCTGGGACTTCACTGTCCGCATATAATAATAATAATAATAATAATAATAATAATAGTAATATTGACATTAACGATATTTCACATAGAATTAGACTGAAATTATTATCACCAATTTTTTTAAAAGATTCACAGTTTTTTTTTTCTGAAGAAGAATTTAAATCACTTTTATTTATTTATTTATCTATTTATTTATTCATTCGTTTATTTATTTATTTGTAAATATGATCGCTGAAACTTATTTGTTAAAGTTCATTACATTAGCATATATACGAAAATGTTTACGTCTTAGCCATATCTTCAGATAAGCCATTTTTTTCCCAAATGATTGATTTTATTTCTTATTTCTCCTCAAAAATACATGTTACGCTTCTAATGAATACCAGTAACATATATTTTTATTAAGAAATAAGAAAAAAATCATCTTGATACCTCTCTTCGCTAGGACTTTGTAAATTAAGGAATTTTCACCATATAATACATGAAATAAAGAGCATTTTAGTTATTCAGCAGATTAAGACAAACAAATTGAATAGCTGGTTAAAACAGCAAAAGGCTAAAATTCCATCTGATAATGTTGAATCATGCATACCAGTTTTCGCTATATATCAGGGAGGAACGTAGAGCAACACATACTGGGTCCTGCAAAGAGTTTTGTAACTAAATGAGATTCCGCAGTTGTATCCCAGATATGTTTAAAAACGCTTTACTGTATTTCAGTATAGGACTGCGTTCAAAAGTGCAAAATGAGCAAATGTTTTGCCCTGGATTCTTGTACCTTATGACGAGTGCAAAAAGGAGCAGTGGTCTAGGGCAAAACAATCGCTATAAGCTTGCACTTCTGAACGCAGCCCTGTTTTCAATAGCTAACATTATTCCTTGCATTTGGATTGTCAAATGACCCACTTGAGATCTTAAAGTCTGAATATATATATATATATATATATATATATATATATATATATATATATATATATATATATATATATATATATATATATATATATATATACTGCCGTATACACTGACGATTTTGCAAGCCTCCTTGTACCATGGACGAAAATATTGAAATATTAAATGTCTGTGTAAAATGCCGCACTGGGCTTGATATAGAGATATTTGACGCACAGTGTGATATATGTGGACCTCAGTCCGGTTCTATGAGTACAGTAATTTGGTGTGTTAAAGCTGTTACAGCAGGGGAATTGTCTGCCAAAGACAACTCCCACCTTAGTAGACCTAAAACCTATTACCAAGGCTAACATGGCTGCTGTAAATGCTGGGGTGGAACAAGGTGAAAGAAATAGCCAGTAATACTGGCATATCAGAAGGTACCTAGCGGGCATATGACGTTCCTACAACGTCGCATTTACCCCGATGTAACGTCGCGACGTTGCATCGATATTGATGCGATGTTGTGTTAACGTCATGTGCCCGATTTGTGCCAGGTGGATACCCCATTTCATCACTGAGGAACAAAACAAACGGCGTCTAAAATGTCCCCGAGAACTTCTGAATTTTTTTTTTTACTAAACTGTAATAACCAGGTTATTTCTAACTTGCTGAAAGGTGGCGAAACTTGGGCGCACATGTTTGAGTCACAGGGCAGGTCAGCCAAAATGCCTTGTCTATCTGGTCATACAGTCAGTGTGCAAGACAATATAATAAAAAGCGTCTCAGCAAAGGATGATTACGGGTCCATCGGATTCATTACAATGACTGATCTCACAGATGCGAGGATGTTAACGTTTTCTTGGCGTCGGATAACGGGACGAGGCGCTTCTAATGAGTACCACAACATATGTTTTCATGGAGAAATACGAAAAATATTGATACGTTTTATATGGTAAAAGTGCCTTATCTTGAGCTATGATCTTATTTACAGGCATTGTGTTAACACATCGATAAAAGGGCCGTGTCAAGCGAAAAAGTGCCTTCGAACATGCGCAATATGCGCAGATTCAGATTCCTTCACATGTGAAAAGCATCACCCGGGCCTCTGAACTCCCTTCATACATTCTATAGTATCAAATGATTCTGTTAGCGGACAGCGAAGGTCCTGATCAGATTGCACGGATTGCGCAGGCTTATCTGGGCCTTCACTGTCCGCATATGCCCGAGGACACGTTTTTGCAATGTAAACTCTTAATAATAACTCTGGATAATCCATTATAACCTAATATTCGTTTCTCCATAAAACCGTTAGTTGTAGGCACTCATTAGAAACGCCTTTTAGACAAGACAATTTTTCAGAAGGGAGGCAATACTATTTTGGCTGACGTGTCTCCCCTTAAAATGTATTAATTTCGCTTAAAGATAAAAAGGTGTGAATGCAAGATAAAAACATAAGCCGGGGCACAGCGTTTCCTATAAGATTGCAATTGCACCCAGCGAAGACTCAGATCAGCCGCAAAGTCTGACCATAGTTTACGCTGTCTGCTTGAATCTATACGCTTTGGATCCTTGGCTACCCACAGAGTACACCGCGAAGACTGTGAGCAGACTGTGCGGAGTCTTCGCTGGGCGCCCATGCAATCTTGTTTGAAGTGTTATGCCCCGGCTAAAATGTATTTAAGTTCGCATTCCAACACAACAAGCAACAAAATATGTCCTAAATGTTTTATCCCTTTCTGAAAAATGGGTCTTTTCTATAAAAGAAGACTGCTAGTAGAGTGAGCAAATTCTTTCTTTTTAGAGTAGACTCCTTTTCAGAGCGGTCTTGGTGTACAGTAATGCAAACAGAAGGTCAACAAAGTTATCTATCTTGGCAAAAAAAAGTACTATGTTGACAGTGACGTCACTGATTGTTTATAATGTATAGTAAGACCAAGTCCATTTTAATAAAAAGGTAAACGTCACACGAATAGCTACCTTCAATCATTAATGAAAGCAGCGGTAACCATAAAATCCGCAGTAGCTCAGCAGTAGTTTTCCTAGACTATAAGTCTGGACATTATGGATTCGAATCCTAGTGTTTTATTTTTTTTTATTTCGTACTTTTTTTGAGAATTAAATATAAAAGAAAAATTTGTTAAGAAAGAAAATGTATTTTGCAATTATCGATTATGGAACAGATTCAAAATAGTTAAAAAAAGACAAGACGTAAATCGATAAGTCCAGTTAAACTTTAGTTTAAATGATTTCGACGTGCTGACAATCTACACACACACACACACACACACACACACACATATATATATATATATATATATATATATATATATATATATATATATAGTGCTCGGAGGATAATTTGACAGTGACGTCACGGCAGCTACCACTCTACCTGGGTAAAGCAGGTTTTGCATGAATTATCGGGAAACAGTAACTAATAATTTTATATACGTACAAGCTTTTCGTGTGATTTTGATTAGTACAATTATTATGCCGTAGATTTAGGGCAGAATTAAATTTCGAACTTTTAATAAGAAAAAAGTACAGTACAGGTTTCTATTTCAATTCCTTTATGGAAATCCACAAATTATATATTCAAATAACAATACAACAATGTTCGCCAAAATAACAATTACAATACAGTGTTCAAATTTCTATAATAAAACAGCAAGTTTCCACTGTCCAACTGGCCTTCCAGATTTAATTATTCACGCAATTATTTTTCATTTGGAAATCCAAATTATTTCTCACGATGGTGTACCACTCGTATCTCAAACTTAACTCTTTTTGTTTTTCGCCCACTCGCTCTCTCTTTCGTAAGTGACCAAGCAAACACTCCGTAGCACACCATTATTACAATCAGCCAACGAAAATACCCGTGACAACGTGTTAAGAGCTTGCATTTCCCGCCTAATATTTTAACACGTGGGGAGGGTAAATTTCAAAGTCGGGAAAACTGTTTTTACTTTCATAAAACGCTACATGCATATTTGGTATCTACATAATGCTTTTGATTCACAGCATAACAAAATCAAATTTATATTTTGATATTTTAACTTTTGTCTCAATAGTTCGAAAATTCATAAAATTTTAGTTTGCATTTCAATTACCTTAAGTGTTAATCCCCAAGGCTACTCATCATAATCACATAAGGGATTTATTTGTGTTAACAAAGGCTCAACTTATGATAGGCAAGCCGTCCAAAGTATCCCCGCAGACATATCAATTGCACAAGTATGCACCTGACGGTGGATGAAGCCATAAGTGTGAAATTCTTCTAGCGAAGAAATCTGCATATAATCTTTTATGCGATAAAAACTTTTTAATGAAATTATTCTTTCTGTTATTCAATATGTCAGCAATTCCACAAAAATACAAATATACAAAAAGAAATCCAAAGATGTACCAAAAAAGATAGATAAACAACTTATAAATGTGGCTATATTATTTTTATTATTTTATTT
Source organism: Anodontia alba (assembly GCA_964016985.1). NCBI lineage: Eukaryota > Metazoa > Mollusca > Bivalvia > Lucinida > Lucinidae > Anodontia > Anodontia alba. The sequence continues at coordinate 27,216,093 of OZ024825.1, forward strand.
TTATTTTTTATTTGTTTGAAATTTTGCTGCATAACACAATGCAAAAGCGCAGTTGGTAGAACGGAGATAAGACCCTATCATCACCTCATCTTTTTGTTTCTTCAATTACTTTTACTTTGCTTTTGATCCTTGTTTGTTACAATTTATATTATTTTAATTAGATATTATGAGACATTATTATGGCGTTGTTGACACGTTTTACACAAATTACATGCTTCCAGCGTTCTTGTCTCCATATGCATATGCACGGATTATCAGCACGTGGTAATCATCCAAACTAAAAGTTTCACTAGACTTACCGGTTTTCTTCTTGTCTTTATTAATTTTAGAAGACATGCAAAATTGACAATTAAAATGTCGCTACACTGAAATGTTTTTCATAACAGATAAGTGCAAAATACGTTGTTTTTTTTTTTTAAGATTTTTTTCTTTTATATTTATTCTTAAAAAGTATAAAATAAAAAAAAGGGGTAACTAAGCAGCTAAGATTCGAACCCACAATGTCTAGATTTGTAGTCTAGAAAAACTACCATTGAACTACTGCGGATTTAAGGTTACCGCTTCTTATAATATTAACTGAAGGTAGCTATTCGGGTGGCGTTTAACTATTTATTAAAATGATTTGGTCTAACAATAAAACAATCGGTGACGTCACTGTCAACTTATCCTCCGAGGATAGTAGTTGGAGACAAGAACGCTGGAAGCATGTCCTTTGTGTAAAAATGTCAACAATACCATAATAATGTCCAAAATATATATATTTAAAATGATATATGTACACGTAATATGCAAGGACCATAAGCAAAGTAAAAGTAATTAACAAAAAAAAAAAAAAAAAAAAAAAAAAAAAAACACTGAGGTTATGCTATGACTCGTGCACAAAACAATCATTTAACCGTTCGTCCAGAAAGGCTCCGCTCTACCAGCTGCGCTCAGTAATTGCAACAGTCTAAACTAAAACATATAGAAAGCGTTACAAATAATTTTATATATACAATCTTATTATAAGATTGTATATATAAAATTATTTGTAACGTTTTCTCGATATTCATACAAAACCTGCTTTACCCAGGTAGAGTGGTAGCTGCCGTGACGTCACTGTCAAATTATCCTCCGAGCACTATACCAAGAACCCAATCCCTTAAAGTGAACGATCAGCATGTAATATGTTTTTATAAAAGAATAGCCGGGGCACAGCATTTCATACAAGGTTGCCTGTGCGCCCAGCGAAGACCGATCAGTCTGAACATCAGTGTATGGTACTCTGTAGGTAGCCAAGGATCCAGAACGTCTTCGTTGAGACAGCAATGACTCTTCTCCGACTGCGCGGCGACGCAGGTTGATCTGTCTTCGCTGGGCACCCATGCAATCTTGTAGAAAATGTTGTGCTCGTTCACTGACCACTTTGCCTTTAACATTTACCATTTTCTGGGCTAAAGCAGCAGACGACAAATTGCTATTTTTCTCATTTTCCCCAGAAAATTGTCTTTGACATTTCAGGCAAATTGTCAATCTGCATGAATAGTCAAAGGCAATATTCTTGTTAAAATAAGTAAATATTTCAAAATCTCGTCTGCTGCAATTCCTAAGGAAACATTTTGCATGCAATGTCAAAGCCTATTTTCTGGGAAAAATAAGAAAAATATTTGAAAATGCCGTCTGCTGAAAATTTTATCTAGAGTGCAAAGCGTTAACTCTATTCCAGATGGTCAGCCAACGTTTACGTCCGCTGCATCAGGAGATATAGATGAAAACACTGCTGCAGGAACTGAAATAATACAGCTGGTAACTACCGGTGTAACAGGTACCGTAACGTACGCCATAGACTCAAAGAACCCTAATGTGGACTGGTTTGACATTGCGGTCGATAAACTGAAAGTTAAAGCTGGAGCAACAGTTGACTATGAAGATACTGCCCTAACATCTAAAATTGTGACTATAGTAATTACGTATGTTGACATTTTTCATTTTCCTTTCTAAACCCCTTCTTTATATTTACCTTCTTTACATATACACGTACATATGGTCCGCGTCTTTGGTAAAGGTGTCTTCGTGGCATATACGGACAGCGAAGGTCCCGATAAGGCTGCTCTGGAGCAGTCTGAGCAGCACCTTCACCGCTTTCAGAATCATTTGGGCCACGCTAGCGACAACGTGGCTTCGGGCATATACGAACCGTCTGACCAGGACCTTCACTATCCGCTAACAGAATCATTGAATACAACATATAAACAAAGAACTGCAACAGAAGAACCGCCTTGGAACTGTCAGCAGAAACGACTACCGGGAGGGGGAGGGGGCTTATGGTAGGTTTTATTCATTCGCATTTTGATCTTATTATTGAAGGCTTTGGGTAAACAACAACGCGTGTACTCGTTTTTTGTTTTTTTTTTTATTTTAGTTTTTAATTTTATTTATTTTTTATTTACTTTATTTTTATTTATTTTTTTTTATTTTTTGGTTCACTATTACTATCAATGGCTCATCATGATCCAATTTATAGTTTTCTTTTCCTCTGACTTCAGATCACCATTGAGCCTTGTACTTTGTTTTATCGCCGTTTTGTGATTATTTGTGTACATTATTATTTAGCTTCATTTTTTTATTAACAGTATGATCTACAGTCATCAAATATATTTGGCGTACTCTTCCTTCGCCAAAAGTTGCGGTAATACGACCGTAACCTATTCACGGTCTAATGTCTTTGTCATAGTTTTGCATCAACGGTTGTTTTACAGGTAGCTCCATTTCTAATTAACACGTTGGCCTCCAATCATCAAACATACTTGCTCCAAACAGGGAATCAATCTTGTGACCAGGGCCAATGTTTCAAAGTCTGCTGTCACTTTGTTACATTTTACTGGAATTGTAGTGTTTAGATTTGTTACAATATTGACAGGTGGAATTCCGTCTTCCGTGGAATTCTTACGAAGGTTATTACAAGTTAAGATTCAACTTAATCAGTATGATCTAATTACCTATGTTCGATTGAAACGTTAGTAATCTCTTAAAAGCAAACTGACAAATTTTGAATATTTTAATTATTAAAATCCGTATACAATAAGATTAGTGTTCTTCTCATGTCTCTGTTACGCACATATGTCATATGGGCCGCACCATGAGAAAACATGTATTCCGGCATTTGCGGACAGTGAAGACCCAGATCAAGCTTTGCATTCGCGCAGTCTGCTCAGCGCCTTTATTGTCAGCTAACAGAATCACTGGATACTACAGAATGTATGATGGAAAACAAAGGTCTGGATGATACTTCGCGCATGCATAGGATGATCTGAGTCTGCGAACTTGACGCATGTTTGAAGGCACGTTTTCGCTTGAAGCGGTCCTTATAGTGTATTTGTATGTATTTTTCTACATAAAATAGCCAAACTTCGGTTTATCTATCCTCCATTTTCAGTGCTACGGACAGTGCAACCACTGCTACTACTGGGACACAAAGTTTTTCCTTGACAATCAACGATGTGAACGAGCTGCCACCATCATTTACTTCGAGTGACGGATTTTCCGCGGCAAAGGCAACTGCTACAGCTGGTGGGTATCATATATGTATCCCTCATTACGCACATTACGCAAATGCGTAAGGAAAAAAATTTCCAATAAAGAGACATCATATGGGCTGCGTCAAGCGAATAAGTGCATTTGAACATGCGCCATTTGCGCAGATTCAGATCATTCTGTGCATGCGTAAAGTATCATCTGGGCATTTGCTCTACATTCATACATTTTGTAGTGTCCAATAATTCTGTTAGCGGACAGTGAAGTTCCTGATCAGACTGCACGGACACGCAGGCTAATCTGGGTCTTGGCTGTCCGCATATGTCCAAAGACACTTCTCGCATGTCGCGGCCCATCTTACATAAAAAGTTTGCTTTATTACCATAAGGGCTGTTCTTAAAGGAAAAAAAATATCTATTCCAACATAAGGGCTGCACTTAAAGCAAAGGATTTTCTCCCTCTAGCGATTCTAGAAAGGCTTTTTCAAGGTTTTTGCTGAGCTGCGTAAACACAATTTCGTTCTGGTTATGCTATTGAGTATACATGTACATGGAACGCCTATTACCGCCATTACTCGTGTTATCGTACATTCAATATTAAAAATTTATTTTGTTATTTGTTACTAAATAAAGTTAGCATATTCTAATTATTCATTGCATCGATAACAAAACAAGTCTTCTGTTATTTTTGTGTGGGTGGTTTAATATGTGATGCTTGTATTGACATTGTTTCTCAGTTAGCGTTCTGTTCTTGCCTCGGGAAGGCTCTACTTCGTGATATGGCATTTCCTGGGTATCTTCACCTATAGTTTTACATGTTAAGCGAGTTTCGGGATATTTGAATGGTTGAAAGCCAGTATTAGTGGTATATATTGGGAGTGTCTTGTGTGATCTGGTTGTCCTCCTCCAGCCTTCTGTCTCTCATCTTCCAGCTCCAAAATGCATCTATATATTCTCTCTAATCATGTTTATCTGTGTACAGTGTGTGACTAAGACCAAAATTAATGTGATGATTTTTCCAAATCTTTACTTTAGCCTTTTTATGTAATTATATTTATATATTTATGTTCTCAATGCATTTATAGATAAAGCCTATAGTTATCAATTGGGACGTAATTCTGTTCGAACTTCAATGTATACATTGACTTACGCGGCGTAACATGATCATTAGTGACGTCAAAAGAAACCATGGTTCTCCCCAATTTGCTGGAAGATGGCGACGTTACGACATATATTTTAGGCAAACAATGGATGAAAAATAATATAAATATGAGTAATAAAGACAATTTATTTAACATACAGTGAAATATCAACAACAATGGGTCGCGAGTTTATATGAACCCTTACGTGCTTCATTTACTTTGCTCGTGATCCGATTTTGTTCATATTTCAAATTAAAAATCCCTAATGTCTTAAACGGTTACATTTCTAGTGGATATATAAAAGAAACTACTGTGACGTAATGATGTTCATATGCCAATGCTCCAATGAATTCATTGGCTGACGCGACGTCACACGATCACTAAGTGACGTTAAATTAAACCTTGGTTCTCTCCAATATGGTTTGACGATGACGTTGTTCCACTGTTTATAGGAAAACTGCGTGCAATTGTTATTTTGTTCCAATTTAAGCCCTCGAAACAGATATTTTCATCAAATGATGGATGGAAAATAATATAAATATAAGTAGTAAAGGCAATTTAGTTAACGTTCATTGAAGTATGAACAACACTGCGGGTCTCATTTTCTTTACTCGTGACCTGATTTTGTTCATACTTCAATGAATATAAAAAAAGTTTCATAATTTCTTAAATATTTACAGTTCCAGCGCGTTTACAGAAAACAAACATATAGTTAACTATTTTGACGTAATGTTGTTCATACTTCAATGAATACATTGACCCACGCGACGTAACATGATCATTCATTGACGTCAAAATAAACAATGATTCTCTCCAATATGGCTGGACGATGGCGATGTTATGTCGTCAATGATGCTGTTCTGCTGTTAATAGGAAAACTGCATGCAATTGTTGTCTTGTTTCATTTTTAGCCCTCGAACTAGATATTTGCGTCAAATAATGGATGGAAAAAAAATATAAATCAAAATAATAAAGGTAATTTATTTACGTTCACTGAGGTGTGAACAACACTGGCTCACAAGCAAAGTTTATATAAGGGGTTCACTTCCCGATGTAGTTCATACTGCAATGAACGTTAAAATTGCCTTTATTTCATAATTATTCGTTTAACAATGTCCTTCTGCCACAACATTTTACATTTTCCTGTTAAAATGTTTCTACAAACTAGTTTAGGAGAATAACTAAAACGCCTAGGTTTCTTTCAGATCCTGTTAGTTTGCCTGTTATATTGTGTATGTCGTAACATATATTTGATGATTAATAAATGTGTTTAAACCAAGTTGTGTAGAAGGCTAACATTTAATTAGTTAATTACATAACATTTATTTTTATTCATTTTATCTTATCATTTTTTATATATATCTGTAGGATAGCTTTGTTCTGTTCCTCTGCATTAGCAAACTGCGATATTATTTTATCATATGACGTTGCTAGTATTCAGTGGAAAAGTTACATACGTTACATAACATTTGGCTACTGTTGCGTAACGTCATCACATCGTCCGTGACAACGTAATGTTTTCTGTTGTAAATCGGTTCAACTTGTTTAGCCATAAATTACTTCATAAAAGTTATATGATAAACAGAATCTTACATTCGTGGTCATTTCATATGAATTTTATGAAATTAGACGAAGGCTCATTTCATAAATTTCATATGAAATGACCAGTCATGTAATATCTCCTATATACGAACATGTATCACAAGTTTTAGGGTGATACATTAAACAAATCAAGCGGGCGCATAACGTTATTAACGTCGATGCAACGTCATGGCGTTTATACATCCTAATGACATTATAACGCCGAATCAAGTCGATGTAACGTCATGCTGTTTACCAAACGTCACATCAACGTCGATACAATTTTATGACGTGGATCGACGTTGATGCGACGTTGTATATTTCATTATAGAGCCGTTTATATTTTCTTACACATTGAGCCCATTCCGGGAAAATTTGAAAAATTAATATGAATCACTAATGAAGCTCTATTCACCGAAACCAGCTAGTCTGGCCCAGAAAGCCTCGACATGTCAGCTATTTTTAATAGGTATATGTGTGTGTGTGAGGGGGGGGGGGTTGGTATTCATTGCTCTTACATTTTATGTAGGGGTCTTTCTTTTTAGAACGTCGCCAGACAAAGAGTCCCGGTTTTCGAATAGTGTCCGTGGATCTGGATACTTTGTAAGAACAGAACAGTCTTCTCGGTTGTATCTGACCTTAATTATGAAACGTTGTTTGAAAATAAATTATGCTATCTTGGTTCGGTATCATGGTCCAGAGAAATAAACTTAATAATTTGTCTCATTTCTTTGTCTATGTATACAATGCAGAAACATAAGTGAAGATGTACCCAGTAAATGCCACAATCACGAAGCACAGCCTTCCCGAGGCACCAAAAGAAGACATTCCTTTTATAATCTGATTGTATTTGAACCGGGACACAGCTAAAGGTTCTGTTGCTTTGATGTTGAAAAGTCTTTTATTTTTAGACCCAGAAAAGAACAAAGCTCATTTTCGGAAATTAACTTAGAGGTCATGGCTTTTTCGTAAAGAATCATTTTCAGCCAGTTCTAGTATACTTCAAGAAAAGAAACGTTATTTCAAATTTAACCTTAACCCCAAAAATGCCAAGAAAACCTGCATCTGAAAAAATGTCGTCTGTTTATGTCGTCTGCTGAATGTTCTTGCAAACTTTTCAAACCTATTTTTGCATACAAGCAAACAGTGTAGAACCAGATCAGACTGCTCCTAGAGGAGCAGTCTGATATTGGTCCACACTGTTTGCAAAAATGACTTTTAAAATCACAAGCAGATGACAAAGCAGACGACAATTGCTGTGACTGGCAGTTTTAGGGTTAATACACGTCCTGCACAGTCAAACAAAATGATTTACTTGCTCTTGTCACTTGGGAACAAAATCCAGCCAACGCTTACTTTTATACGTTATGAGTTGAAACCATGACTTTGCGACCTTTGTTTTTGGGAGTGTTTTCATTCAGGAGCGGATCCAGGATGATTTCTGAAGGGGTTCGACATGATCCAATTATCTTACTTACTCCACGTATTGGGACAGACAAGAGTGAGTAAATAGTGTAGACCCAGATCAGACGCCACAGAACGCAGTATCTAATCTGGGTCTCCGTTATTTGCAACTCACTTAATAATTTACACACATTCACAGGTAACACAATGGATTTGTGGAAAGGAAGTAGAAGGTAAAGAGTAAGGGGGTACGTATAGTATCGCAAATTTATCAAAGCTGTCCAGAATTTCCCATGAAAATGAAATTTTGAGTCAAAGGGGGTTTCGACTTAACGCCCACCGAACCCCATCTGAATCCACCCCTGTCAGTCATGCAAGTTCAATCCCAAAGCTTGATGGATTTGTGAAATTATATAATGTAATGAACCTTTGTCCGAAATTTCACGTTCATTACCAAAAAAATGTCAAAACTTATAGAAGTGATGTAAAACTGTTTTTCAATACAACACTTTCCATGTATATGTTTCTAAAATGCGGATTGCTATGATTTTCAGGAACTGAGCTAGTGAAAGCAGGTGCCACAGACCCGGACGGTGGAGCAATGCTGACTTACGCAATTGCAGGTAATAATTCTTATATGAGTCGCAACACCCGAAAACGTATCTTCTGAAATGTGTGCCCAACGAAGATTCAAATCAGCCTTTGCATCCGCGCAGTCTGATTAGAGTCTTCGACATACACATGAAGAAATTTTGCAACCTTGGCTATCCAAAATGCGCCCAGTAAATATTCTGATTAGACTGTGCAAATGCCCAGTCTGATCTGAATCTTTACTGGGCGTACACATCCGATGGTACGTTTTTTGACATTGTGGCTCAAATATTCTGCAGATCTGCTTAATTCAGTTCCATACAGTGCATACATGAAACTTTACCTTTTTAACGACTTTCTTTCAGCTATTTGCTATTGCAAAGGCTAGCACACGAAAAAGTCACGGATGAGACAATCTGACATGAATTTGGCAGCACTTAAACTTACCCTAGACATCTGCTGATGATAACCCACTTGCAGATGAGCATAATAAATAATTTGCTTAGATCGCCATAGGTGTTTAAGAAACCACTCAAGACAGCTCCCTACGTTGTTCTTGTGACCAAAACTTCATAAAAGACAATATTAAGTCACATTAGCTCATACATTACTGCTGGCTTTCAAAGTTGTTAAAATGTTGCCTCAACACCACTGAAAAGCATGTAATTGAATAAAGTCAAAATGTTTATGAACTAATAGAATTAAACAGAGCTTGGTCAGTTAAAATTCTGGTGCGGTTCCGGATAAAGTTAGATCTCGGTAATTTTACAGATTTCTACATTTCAAACGACCTTGCCAACAATCTGAATAAAGATAAATGTTTTTGTGTTATTGAAAGAAGTTTGCTTATAATAAAATAAGTAGAATTGTGTTAATATGACACAGATACCCCGCCATCCTCACGCGGACACAAGCATTTTACAAAAAAAGAATGACGTTGAAAAAGGCCATAGCTCTCATAATAATTGTCGCATTTTACCTTCAATCTAACTTGACCTATATTTTATGATTATATACCTGTGTACAAATATGAATCCAATACACATTTTTTTCAAAAGATATGGAACGGAAATCAGTGTTCAAAGTTGGAAAAGAGCCGTAACTTACATAATAATTGGTGAATGTTACCCTAAATTGAACTTGACCTATATTTTACGATTATATACCTGTGTATGAAATAGAATCGAATACAGTAATCTTTTTAAAAGATATCGAAAGGAAACCATTTTTCAAAGCTGAAAAAGGACCATAACTCCCATAATAATTGGTGGATTTTACCCTAAATCGAATTTGACCTATATTTTATGATTATATACCCGTGTATAAAAAATATGAATCCAATACACTATGTAATCTTTTCAAAAGATATCGAAGGGACGGAAAGTTGAAAAAAAGGGCCATAAGTCCCATAATAATTGGTGGATTTTACCCTAAATCGAACTTGACCTACATTTTATGGTTATATATGCCCCCGCCATTTTTAATTGTGGTGGTGGGGTATATAGTATCACCGCTGTTCGTACGTACACCCGTCCGTCCCGTCAGTATGTAATTGAAAAGATTAGTGTATTGTATTCAAATTCAAATATACAGGTATATAAATAAGTCGCAACGAAAGAATACGTTGATTTGTTTCAGGTACTGATAACCATGTCGAGATAAGCTCAACTGGAGTCGTCAGTGTGAAGAGTGGACAGTCTCTAGCCGACTGCGCTAAACTGTTGACCATCACTGTAAGTGATACAGAGACTACTGTCACCAGCTACGCCGCGATATGTGTTGGTCAGTGCACCACGTCCTGTGATGAATGTAGTGGAAGCGGGAGCGGCGCCGGGCTTATTACTGGGAGTTTCCTGGGGATACTGGTAGCCGCTTTTATAATGGTGCTGTACAGATAGATCTTTTTATGTCAAGTCTTCCCATAAAGCTGACAAAAAGCAGGAAATGACATTTTAATTTTAAATAACATAGTGACATTGCTGTGGCAACGGGTTGTTAGCGCTTCGCCGATGCGCGAAGGCCTGGTCATCATATGCGACAACATATTTTGATCAGAGCCTAAGCATTCTGGAACAGCATTAGATTCTACCCACTGTCCTTTCAGCATCATTTGGAAAGACATTTTTACTTGGCTTTATTTTAGATGAAAATATTTTGTTCTGATAGACCATATGTTATCAAAAAACTATTTGGCAATGTTTTTCTGTTTCTGCGGTTTGTTCTGAAATGATTAATTTAAAATGAAATGTTCGACCAAACATTTGTCTGACCTAAACTTTTTATATAGTAATGTGACTTTTGTTTAAATTTTCTATCCTAGAAAATATATTTTTTTTTTACTTTCCTGTACCGATTTTTCATCATTGATGTTTCATAACAATATTGTGAAAATTTCAGAAAATTTGAACGAGTGTAACTTGTTGAAAACAGGCGTCCAGTCTGCCTATGTCACAGGTCGAGCTTAGTTTGATGGAATAAATTAAAACATTCCTTATTCTTGTTTTATATTCTATTCTATTCCTAAACTTTATTTGCGGCCTAATCCCTATTCCTTGACCTTTCGTCCAATAGTCCCATGTCCTGATCTTTACTACTAACAATGCATGTACCGTTTAATCGTTTATGGCCTTAAAACTTCACGTAATATTGTTTACATGTTTATTTCTATGAATTATCTTTAAAAGCTCCGGTGCTTTTAAAGATAATTTAGAGAAATACTAGGGCATTTGCCAGTTTGAGCTTAGTGTGATAAGTTTGTACTTTTCACGTAAATCGTACATGCTAGTATATTGAAATTATTAATATAATTTCAGATGTGATGATCCATTACCATATTTTATTATGACGTCAGCAAATAAAGATCATGACTTTTGACCATCTTCGTGTATCTGTTTTTATCCAGTGAAAGTCGAACCGGGGAACGGTGACAAATTTGGTGGCCAGTGTGGGGGAAAGGTCAAGGAATAGGGATTAGGCCGCAAATAAAGTTTAGGAATAGAATAGAATATAAAACAAGAATAAGGAATGTTTTAATTTATTCCATCAAACTAAACTCGACCTGTGACACCTACCCTATTCATTTTGCACAATTCATTGTCATTATTACTAGGGAAAAATAAAGATACTTGACGTTTTGTTAAAGTTCATGAATAGAATGTAACTTTTTTTTGCACAGGTATATACGAACAATGGTTCTGCATTAAATCATGACAAAAGTTTGCAAAGTCGATTCTACCGTGTAAAGTGCCAGGCAAAAAAACAAAACAAACAAAAACAAAAAAAAAAAAAAAAAAAAAAAAAAAAAAAAAACCGACTTTCTGAAAGCTGTCGAAAGCACAGTAATATAAATTCCTTTAAAGCTGGAACAGATCAAAGAAACTGAGCGAATTTTGTAGCCGAGAAAATCTTTAAATTTGTTTGTACCCATAATGACATGCATTATAATATGCTTTGAAGTTGGGGACAAATAAAACCATTTATTATGGAACTTCAGAACGTGGACACATTTCTTGCACAAAACAGATCAGCAGTGTGTAAATAGTGATTGCTTTTACTAACCGAAAGGTGAGTAGATACAACTTGACAACTTCTGCAAACGGTAAGTTGCCTAACTGTGATCTTTCAAAACAAAGTTACTTATAAAGGAAAGAATTTGCTATCTCTGGGAGCAAATAGTTTTTCTTTATGGGTAGCTCCCTGTCAGAAGGAATAGATACTTTGCAGAGTTGCAAAGTATCTATTCCCTATAAAATCTATATGCACCGCTATTGAGAAAACCTATCTTTTCAAAGCATGCTCAAAGCGTCCGCATTCTTGGTTGTAACATCTTTAAGCTGTATACCCAGGTAGCATTATGTTTAAACTCAAATTGGACATTTATCGGCCTGACAGGAATCATTCTGACTAGAAGAATGAATTGGCGAATTATGCATTTGCTAGCCAAGCTGCATTCTACAAAAAAGAGTTAGATTTTCACATGATTTGGTTATTATGTTAACCAGCGCATAGTGCTTCATTTTATATATTTTCTTTTCTTTATTTGTCGTTAAAATAACTGTGAATCAGAACACTGATTATTAACTTAAAAAATAGACATTGCTTTAGACAGTTGCAGGATAGCAGATAACTTGAGGTCCCTACATACAGCAGATAATATTTGTTTTAGTATTGTTTGTTTGTTCTTCCATGAAAGCATAAACCTATTTTGTAGTGGAAAAAAGGAAACGGTGTAAATGGATCTACTGTCCATGATCAAAACTAGATAAGAGCCGCAACATCAGAAAATATACCTTCGGACATGTGCGCCCAGCTGAGATTCAGATCAGCCTGTGCATTCGCACAGTCTGATCAGAATCTTCACTGGGCGCATTTTAGATAGCAAAGATGCAAAGTCTCTTCATGCGGACAACAAAAACTGATCAGACTGTGCGAAAGCGCAGACTGATATGTCCTTGTTGTGCGCTCGTGTCAAAAGATGCTTTCTCACGTTATTGCTCATAAACACATTTGCTTTGTATGTTTGCAGCAAGCTACATTCATTTTGATAAGTCAATGTAAATGTGAACATTTGTTAGAACGTCACATTTGGCCGTTTTAATCACTACTGTGACATAATACTTGTTCAGTACAACTCACCCTATACGTTTCACCTCAAGGTAGTATCATTTAGTATTACCTTGCACAGAATGTGGCTTTCGTATGTGAACAGTTTGCTAGAACATCACTTTTTGCCGTTTTGATCAGTATTGTGACGAAATATTGTATCCGGAAAAAGTCATCTACAATATGGCGTGTTACTTTAAGGTATTATAATTTCATTAATTGCCTTGCACAGTACTTGAAAAGTGTTCTTTTCTGGACAGAAATAGACGCGTGCTATCGGCTAGAAAATTTGGCATTAGATCATATGCGTTCCAGCTATTACTGGGCTGCGTTCAGAAGTGCAAAGTAATAGCGAATGTTTTAGCCCTGGATCCCTGTAACTAATGATGAGCGCCAACAGGAGCAGGAATCTAGGACAAAACACTCGCGAGTGTCACTTGCATATTTGAACGCAACCCTGGTAAATGTTTTTGACTCAAAAGGACTAAATCCGGGCAAGGATTACAGAATTAGATCCAACATTAGCTGAAAGGTGGAAAGATTAATTCTTAAAGTGCCAAGCAAAATTTTAGCAGACGGCAGTCTGTTCTTATTGATATTTTTCTAAGAAAGTCCGACTTGATATTTCATGTGAATCGTCTGCCGCGCAGACGATTTATATGAAATGTTAGGTCTTATTTTCTCTAAAAAATAATAATAATAATAAATAATTTCAAAATGCCGCTTGCTGCAGAACTAATTGGCGCTTTTAGGTTAATGATAGAGTATTAATACAGATAACGAGTGATAAATGCCTTTCAGGTAGCCCGTTTTTTGTAGTTCTGTTTGTAAAAGGACTAAGTCTGGACACGGATTACATAATTGGATCTAATATTAGCTTGGCAGTGAAATATTAACCCTTAAAGCGCCAGGCAAAATTGTAGCAGACGACAGTCTATATTTATGTTTATTGTTTTTCAGAGAAAATATTTTAAAGACATGACATTACGTATGAAGCAGACGAATCATGTGAAATGTCTAGTTTTATTTTGTTTTAAAAATAACAAATATATATATATATATATATATATATATATATATATATATATATATATATATATATATATATATATATATATATTTCAAAATATCTGCTGCAGCTTTTAAGGATAAATGATATCAATATATGTAAAGTGTGGTTTTGAATATTCAGCAAATTGCCTTTCATGTAGCCAACCATGTTTGTAATTATTGTTTTTTTAAACCATGATTCTTTCTGAGTGTAGTGCTTAGTGCTTACAATTTTTCTACGATTTTTCTATTTTACAATAAATCGTATCTTCTATTCTGTTGTCGTCTCTTTTTTAACATGTTGTAAAGGACGCCAAGAGCCTGTCGATTAATGGCTAGGAGCACCGCATTTTCCACGAGTATTCGGATAAACAATCCTCTGCAAGACTCATATCAGACGATGTGGAAAGCGGCGTCTGACCAGGGTCTACACTATTTGCCACTCATCCAGTAATTTCTAAACACACCGATAGTAGCAAAATAAACGTGGTAAATGAATTAAGTTGTCCGAATACGTAGGGTAAATACGGTATTCACGGAAGGGACAGAATAGATTCTAGAAGGAGTGACCAATGAGAGCAATGGACTTATACACACAAATAATCGAAAATGCTTAACGTATCAAGTTTTCTGGGAAAGAATACCTAGAATAAAATAGAATAGATTTTATTTCAAAATTTCAGTAGGCGTTAAAGCCCACGAGGATATAATACAAACATATACGATGGCATATGACATAATCAGTGTATACAAAAGCATTTTTCTGTTATTGCCTGAAGAAAAGAACACGCTTCAATTATACAAAATCAAATACATTGTGGATATAATTAACATTATGTGGAGAAGGTGATACCTCATAAAATAAGGAAATCAGCATATTAGAACAGTAGGTTGTGACCAAACCCAGCTGCACTAGCCGTAATGTATCTTGCCAAACTTAACTTTAGGAAACCCATGCTACAGGGAACGTGTGGTGGACCAATGTGCTGACAGCACGTCGCTGCATTCCTTTCCCATTATGCAAGACACGGCTTGAACAGAAATGGCCACAATCCACCGTTCCAAATCCAGTACTTCCAATAGTTATCTAACATACAAGTAATAGTTGAACATATTTCAATTTAACTCCGTACATAAAAATAATAATAGCAAAAATGTTCAGCTCGATTTTAATAATAAACGAGTATTTCACAGTCTGAGGATATAGAGCGACTGGCAAATGAAATGGCCTATCCACACCAACATGCCCATATGTCCATGTACTAAGCGCTGCATGCTGCATATATATATATATATATATATATATATATATATATATATATATATATATATATATATATATATATATATATATATATATATATATATATATATATTTCTTAACTAACTGAATTTTTATTTTTGTTGTTCGTCAATGGATGAATAAATAATGAGGACAAAGACTGACTGACAATCTTCACGGCCTGTCCACACTCAAATGCCATTATGTCAGCCCATATCCGTATGCTTTACACCATTAACTGAAATGCGTGTTATCTAATAATAAGAAGGAGAAAGAAAAAAAAAAAAAGAAAGAAAGAAAACAATGAGTACATTATATTACTAACAACAAACTATATTTTAGATTCCAAACTCTGGCCGTCTTTTTGGTCCATGAGAAAATAACTGAATACTACAATCTATGACAGAAAAGCTATTTACCAGTTTTTTACCATTTTTATCCGCACTAACCAAGTTTTGTCGAAACGTAATACTAGTCACTTCTAGTGCGGACAGAAAAAAAGTCTGCAATTAACACTTTTTTTTCTAAAATCCCGGAATTGGTATGAGTGAACACAAAGGACAAGAAAATATAATCCACACTGTAGTGAAGTCGGGGAAACCTCATTATCAACATTTACCTTTTGCAACCCTGTGTAACTCAATGAACGCTTCCATCTTTGAATTCAAACAACACCATTCTCTATAACAGAAATGTTGAACAAATGCGTGTATTAGAAACAAAATTGAAAACACTTCGGTGACAAAATTAAAACAAAAGACCCAGTGTATATGCTGTACGAGTCGTCTCAAAAAACTATTATTTTACCTTTTTAATGACAGATTTCTGTCATTCCTAGCTGGCAGAAGCGTTCTCAAGTTGCATCCGGCTTTCACTGCCTCTGAAATATGTGTCCGCTCAAAATGTTGTCCGATGCTATTAATATCTTTATAGCGCCGTGCAATTTTTAAAGCAGACGACATTAAGAACTCTCCCTTATTTTGCAGAGAAAACCAGACTAAGCATTTCATAAGAATTATTTGCCAGCGGATGAATCGCATACAATTCTCTGATAAAATAAGACAAAAAATGAAATTGACATCTGCTACAGTCGTAGTATGCAGTCTAAGGGTATCAAAATACTTGTGTATCAATACGCCTGCGCTGGAATAAAGACGTGGCGCGAGAAATTAGACCGTAAGCCACTGTTACCAGTAATATAAACACTGTCTAATCAGCTATTATTGTCCAAATTTAATATAGATTCTGAAGATTTTTTATGCTTGATAATAAAAGAAAAAAAGCTGTGCTCATAATCATGCTGCAAAGTGTTTTCTTCCATATTATCTGAGTGCGTTAGATAGGTTGTAAGGTTGATCTGTGCTATTTGTTGTAAGCTATTAATAGAACAGGCGCTGCCTCATGACCCGCGTGTCAAAATTAGCAGATATTTTACCGCAAAACATAATTTGACATTTCATGCAAATTGTCTCAAATGAGGACCCAGTTAGCATGAAATGTCAAATACTGTCTCCTTGGGAAAATAAAAACATATTTCAAAATATGGTTTGATAAAACTTTTACACAGAGCACTTGCCCTTTTGACGTGTGTAAAAAATTCAATACTGCCGGATTAAAGGGACAGGGCTTTAGTCAAACATTACAAGATGTGTTCTCGCTGTTGTTGATTTGCTTAACATTAAAATATTTTATCTGCGGTATTTTAATAAAAAGGATGCTTGGGTTTAAAGTGTAACTATTTGTCAGAAAAAAAAGTGCTGAAAATCTCTATTGCTATCTGCAGCGCCAGGTTAACTACTCAAGATACTTCGGTTATTTTCTCTTATTGAATGCTCGATTGTGAAAGTGAAAGTAGACAACAAGTTGGCTGCTTTAAAAAGAACCCAACGAAAGGTCCGAATCTTGTTTTAAATTTGCAGGTTTGCACAGCAAATTTAATCACGTCATTTGCAACCAATTTTTAAGTACAGGTATTAAGTTATTGAAGAAACTTTATCACAATTTTAACTCTATATTGCATGTGATAACTGGCTTTTTGCAACATTTTGAGACAAAATATTTCTTTTGAAATTTCAAAACAACAAGTGGAACTTCATAGCACTATATATATATATATATATATATATATATATATATATATATATATATATATATATATATATATATATATATATATATATATATATATATATATATATATATCTGCAAGCAGTTGATAAGTGAATTTGTAGTACTACATTTTTAAACAAATTTGAAACCTTTTTATTGGACGGGTTTTCAAACATCTGTCCTTTAAAATAGCGAACCCCGGCAGGTTTACGTTTTGGTTAACCTTTCAGATAAACTGGTCCATAATGTCGTTAGGCGTTTTTCTTGTAAAGGTTTTATACAAATTAAGATTTTTCTCTTTTTTTTGATGAATTTCTGATAGAATCAGTGATTTCAGTGCCTTTTGCGCTTTGATTCCATTCTGGAGTGTTTGAAACACCATATTGTATACCAAAAGGCAGGCCGCGACATTTATTAAAATATGTAATATGGCATTGAAATAGTTTTGCTAAACTATCAAAGACAGCTATGATGAAAGAAAAAATAACAAATGTAGTTAACTGAAAAACTAGACACGTATCTTAACCCATAAAGCGCTAAGCCATATTGCAGCAGACGACATTTTATTTATTTATTATAAGTAGTAGTATAATTATTATCATGAGAAAATAAGATTTGGCATTTCATGTTAACCTCCAGCTTAACAGATGAGTCACATGAAATGAAGCTTTATTTTCTCTGAAAAATAAAAACAAACAAAATGTCAGAGTCTGCCGAAGTTGTGGATTAATACTTCAAGGACTATGTGTTCTTTTATCACAATATCTTCCGTAGAATACCTATCCCCAAGAACAATAACAGTTTGAGGAGTTGAACCAGTATAGTTTTGCGTTCTATGTCACAATGTTATCACTAATGTACCAGTCATTTGTATCCACTGTCCGCACCCCCCACCACCCCACCACCCACGGAATATTGCTGGGACAACGACTTTCCCTCGATCACAACCCTGCTAAATACACCACACTACGGGGACAATTGGATAGTAAAATCTAGCTCCTTTTTCCCCACACCGCGGGGATAATGAAAAATAAGAATTGAGTAAATAAATAATCTTGCCAGTCCCCGCTAGTTTGGCGCAAATTACAACCTTGGTACTTTTCCGGCACTGCAGGGACATTCAAAAGGTCATAGCCCGCCATCCCCAACTTTTTTCCGTGGGTGTCGGGGCAGTGGATACAAATGACTGATACATAATACAATCACAGCAATATGATCCGCGACGCGGGAACCAGGTCATGTGCGACCTGTGAAGACATCGATCAACTAGTGTATGCATGGGGGTCTGTCACAATAATTGTTTATCATATTAGTTGGGTAGCAAGTTAAAAACTGAACAAAGACCAGAGAGTGAGTGTTTTTATCAGAAGTATTTTACGCAAGATATTAATTTTTAAATTAGTCGGTATTTTGCGGACAGAATGAGACCAGTATAAACGAATCATCACTCTGAATGCTGATGACACATTTCTAGTTTTTTTTTTTTTTTTTTTTTTTTTTTCCAGAAATTATAGGCTTTGATATTTCATACAAATTGTCTCACAAGGAGTCTTGATAGGGGTGTGCTTCTTAAAAATTGTGACATTTTCAGGGTATCTTCATATATACTTTTGTTCAAATGTCACATATCGTGTTTGCCATAAGTCTTCGGAAACCTTATCATGTTTGACCTAAAATCTGAAAAAATTTCCTTTTTACTACCTATTCAACTAACAAACTGCTGGATGAGTGAAATGAAGATCCAGACCAGACTCGGAATTGCATCTTTACTGAGGGTATGAGTTAGGTATCCGTAAAAAAGACTAACTATCGATTTCAATTGAGCGTGGCATGGCACTTCTTACAAGATTACCTGTGCGCCCAGGGAAGATTCTGATAAGCCTGCACATCCGCGCAATCTGATCATAGTCTTCACAGGGCCTTTACGCGTTGCCAAGGATCCGAAGCGTCTTCAGGCGGACGGCGAAAAGACTCTAATTAGGCTGCGCGGATCTTAGCCTTCGCTGGGCGCGCATGTAGTCGTGTAGGAAATGTTGTGCCCCGGCTAAACTGTTTAAAACAAATAGCTGCTGGATATGTCATTACATTTGCATGAAAAACTATTTGCCAGAGTTACAGTGTATATATGACTTATGTGTGTTTCACTGTGATGTTTCACTGATGAGGTAAACAACCCCTATGCGGACCGAAGATAACTTTGTTATTTGGAGCTGCATCAGAATTAAGGCGGCAACATTCACGCGAGTAAAACTTGTTTAAGCGTATTAGTAGTTTTCGTCTTTGTTTATTATAGTGATTAATTTGATTTTTATGTTTTCGCTTTGATGCATTGACTGAGTTGGGAGCCTTTATGCGAACCGAATTTTTATGTATTTCTGTATTAAGAGTAGCATCGGGATCCAGGGTGAAGTAAGCTAGCTGTAAAAGTGCTTTAAACGCCCCGGTGGTTTGCTCTACTGACCGTTCTAAGGCGGTGGTCCCGATGTTAGTCTTACTCTTTGTTGCCTTGTGGTTTATTCTACGAAGCGATTTGTTGTATGTCTTACCATGTGTCATTTTGTTCTTGTCTTTTTCAGTCCTTTTAGTATTGCGATTACCTCGCTTGGGGAAGAGAGAACTAATCTTAGTGCTTTTCGTACGTTTGTTCGGTTTGTGCTTGTTTAGATTTGTCGGTTTCCTCTTCCTCTTGGGGTCTGGGAAGGGCTGCGGTTTGTGATTGTGGCACTCCCTGGACTTTTCTCTTACCTTTTTTGTATTACTGACCATTCCAATGCGATTCATCTGTCGCAGTTATATATGTTCGTGGGTCGGTGGTTTTATACGTGGCGTTTGTTTTGTCATTATTTGTTTCTAATCGGTCTTATTTCCATGCCTCGGGACGGATATATACTTCGTGATTGTGGCATTTCTTGGGCATCTTCACATATATTTGTTCGGACAGCTAGCTAATTAAATGCTCGAAAGTTTGAATGACAAGTGTATAGGCAATGTTGTAGCTGGCTTCATCAGCTTCATAGTTATAATGGAATAATATTGATATGACCCAGTCTTTCCCGTGTACGAATGAATGATGCACCCGGAAACTGCACCCTTTTGCAAATATGACGGATCGTCGTTTTTTCACTATTTGTAGGGTCGTTAGTCGGAGCTTAAACAAACTTGGAGGGAAGCGGGTGGGAAGGTTGATATGACCCAGTCTATGCCGTGTAAGAATGAATGAAACCCGGAAATTGCACCCTTTTGCAAATATGACGGATCATCGTTTTTTTTTTGTTTTTTTTTTTTACTTCAATTTGTGAGTTTTACAAAATGGGAATTACCTTTTTTTTGTGTTTGTGAGTGTTCAGATGACAGAGCGTCCTGATACAAGTGCAATTATTCGGTTTTCTTTGCAGCCGCGAATTCTGAGATGACATGTCGGCCATGTTTGTTTGTTTGCATATTGCGCAATAGTGCATTCTGGGAACGATTGCTACGGCGCAATGTAAACAGATGCCGTCTGTCAGACTCCGAATTTTAGGTTGCAGAGATGGTTTAAAATCCCTGTTATAAAGAGTTATTTGTAATGTAATGGTCACTTTTCAAAATCATTTTCCTTTTGTTTTCCGATAATTATGGGTAAAGTTTAATTTATTAATGCTGCATGGCGAGTGTTTTCTGGGGTCACCCCTTAGGAGTTCTCACTTTGTGTGATGGCGGCCGTAACTCTTGTTGGTAGGGAAGCGCGTCTGTGATAACTGAAAATGTCTGCGACTGAGTGTCTAAAAGGCTGCTGCATAAATCTAAAATGTTACACTGTTTTCCTTATTTATTATTATTATTGTCTCACAAGCCGGGTGAGTACAATATGAAGGTCCCATCCTCATAAGGAGAAAAATCTCAGAAATCAATTTTGTGCTGATGTTAGACAAAACAGGGAACAGGAGCTTGTCCATCAAAATAAGCATAAACCCTACGTTGGAGAAGAGTCTCCAAACTAGTTGAAGAAGACTAGGAGGAATCTCCTGTCACAGCACTCCGCTCAAATGGCCATAAACTATTAACTGTGCAGTAACTGTATTTAATAAACTGAAAAACATATATATAACCCAAAAGCAATATGCCCCTCCAACTTCTTTCAAGTTGGGGGCATAAAAACCAAAAAAAAAAAAAAAAAAAAAAAAAAAAAATCAAAATGTCGTCTTCTGAAATTTTACCCGGAGTGCTAAGCGTTAAGCAGCTATTGAACAAAATTATCCAATGTTTATGTCAATATAATAAAACATAAATTAAACGAAAAAAAATGCTTCATATTTTGTACACATCTGAATTTATCATCGTTGGTGGCACTAAATCCTACAGCATTAACGTAAATTGTTGCAGTGCAGATGTTTGGAAGTGAGATAAAAATGGCCTAAATAAATAAACCACCAGGTTTTATGTAAGCAGTCACAATAATTGTTTAAGTCCCTCTCGATTACAAAAATGTTACATAGTAATACAGGATAATTGGTAACAAGTTCAAGATGGCTCATTTATGTTGGCCAAATTTGTGCGCTAGATGGGAGACAAGAGATGAGAATATAGGCAGCCCCACAAACACACCACATCAACCCCTCCGACTCACAATCATGACACCGCAAATCGTAACCGCGAGGGAACAAAATATTAATCACGTTAACCTTTTCATCCCTGGGTTTCTGAAGTGGATTCCTCGCGCCTTAGAATTTGGTCAGAACCATTGTTCCAAATAGGGGTCCCAGTCAAAACTTAAAACAGAATGACAATCATTGAAGATCCTTATGAGACGGCTCATTATGAAACTAAAAAATGTGTTTCTAAAACACCTTGTTCCTAACTATATGCTTTTCAATAAACACGCTTTGATCATAATACATACGAGTAAGCACCAAAGATGGCTATGTTCTAAAGTCGAAAAAAGTGACAAAATTAAATTGATGATAATGCCAAAATCACATGCACATCTACAGACCACGACAAAAGAGCTTGCAAAGGTTCAAATTGATCAGTGTCAAACTCTATGAGGAGTTGCGCACACATTGTACCCATCGACTGTTGTCTAATGCCTGAGTCGAAAAAGGGGAATAACTTCGCAAGGAGAACCCGATCGAAAAACAAAAAAATACGGGTCCGCTTATTTTTCATACTGATGCTATCTATAAAATTTCAGGATCCTAACTCTAACCATTCCTGACCGCATGCAAGTGTAACGGACGGGCAGACGGACAGACAGACGGACGGACAGGCCCAAACTAATATGTCCCCTCAACTTCTTTGAAGTTAGGGGCAAAAACATGAAAACAGGTTGAGAAATAACAAAATTTTTGGGCTTTGAAAAAATGAAAAAATGGTGTCATGTAAGCCGCCGTATTTGTGTTTGTGATGTCACTGACACTCAGGTATGCAAACATGAAGTAACACATCATATCTAAAACAATATTTTGTTGCTATATACCTGTAAATATGGATAAAATGTCAATCAGCTGACACTAGCAGCATATTCCAGTAACAGGCGACTTTTATTTATGTCTTACAAAAATTAAATATCTAATTAAATATTCAAAGTGGTGGTACCCATGTTAATAGTGTTAATAGTTATAATAAATGTAACTGCAATATTTTTCTTATTTCTTACCCGGTTCTGATCAAATCTGCACCAAAATGCTTGTTTCGTAAAAAAGATAAGAGAAAAGTCCAGGGAGTGCCACAATCACAAACCGCAGCCCTTCCCAGACACCAAGAGGAAGAGGAAACCGACAAATCCAAACAAGCACAAATCGAACAAACGATCAAAAAGCACTAAGGTTAGCTCTCTCATCCCCAAGCGAGGTAATCGCAATACTAAAAGGACTGAAAAACACAAGAACAAAACGACACATGGTAAGACATACAACAAATCGCCTCGTAGAAAAAAACACAAAGCAACAAAGAGTAAGACTAACACCGGGACCACCGCCTTAGAACGGTCAGTAGAGTAAACCACCGGGGAGGGAGGGGGCGGGGGTTAAAGCACGTTTACAGCTAGCTAAAATTTAACCTGAATATTTTCTGAGATACACTGCATTTAGTGTGCCTTTTTGCCTTTACCGTTACGAAACTTCTTGGGGTCTGGGAAGGACTGCGGTTTGTGATTGTGGCACTCCCTGGACTTTTCTCTTACCATTTTTTTTTTCACATAGGAATTAATATCAGGTTAATTTCATATCAGTCCGTGGGTACAGTAACCGGCACCCAAAGTAGCGACACTAGTAGCGAAGCACTAATTACTGAGTGAGTGAAACCATCAGGAATATGAATTTCTACCAAAAATGGTATCGATCATGTGGCTGTAAAATAACGTAATTATATATTTAGTGTGTAAGGTACCCAGATTGCATTCTATTAAAAATTATACTGGACCGTTATGGGCCCGGTAGGATTGCTGTCGAGCCGGTAGCGGTCCACTATAGATTTAAGTAGAAGCTAGCTGAGATATGCACATGCCTAAATATATCTTCCCCAGTTACACTTATTCCCTAAACCATTGAAAGTATCTTGTTAAAGTGCAGATACTGGTAATCACTCCACATCCCCAGAGAGCTCATATCAACCGTCATGATCCGGACACACAGTGGCCGCAGACAATAGGTGCCTGCACAGCGATGATAAAACAGACAGCTGCCGCCGAGCCACATCACTAGGCCCACAAGCAGGAAGACGGTCAACGTAGCAAAGACCCGCATGTGAAGCCACATACGAATATGTTCAGTAAAAATGGGATCTTTCGGAAACAAAGAGTACACTGAAGAAATGAAATCAACAGACTCTCCTTTAATGTCTGTACAGCTGTTCAATGATTTAAGGGAGATAATCAGTACAATAGTCCAAACTGGATGAAATAGACAGTTGTAACAAATGGGTTTGGATATATGTATAAAGTCAAATTGTTGGACATATTATGTTATTTCAACATAAAGTTCATACCTCAATCATCATATACAATTGAAAGAAGAAGACAACTGAAGGTGTAAATGTGCTGTTGAAGCCTTTTAAAAAGTGGCAATTTATTTTGCGAATTTCTTGATCTGTGATGAATAAATTTCATTGAAATTATTTTTTCTACTTTAAAGCATCTTCCCTCTAGGGAAAAGATATTTTTTTGATATCATCATTTTCGGCACAGAACTAAAGATATCAAGTTTTTAACAAAGGTACCTAAACTGCTCCCACACAAAATGCAATGTCACCCATTGTTTACATTATTACACACCAAAAGTAGTTCTCTACAGGACATGTGCAGCACTAAAACTAGCCTACAACAATGTATAGCGAGATAAAGGAGATAAAGTGTCTTTAGTGACGTAAACATTATCTGTAGTATTTATTTTCCACTTGAATGAATATACCTTTGTTGTATACTACTTCAAAAAAGAAAGGTACTGTTATTAAAAATTGCACCGGTACGTGTTCAAGTTTCATACTTTATTCAAAATCGATTTAATCCTTTGTAGAATGAAACACTTGTAAAACCAAGAAAATGCATATAAATATGACCTAACATGAAATACATATGAGCATTCACTTAGCAAAACCAACAATGTGGTCTGTGTGCGCATCAAAGACTCAGATGAGTCTGGGAATACACCCAGTCTGCCAGAATGTTCAATCTACGCTTAATAATAGTTAAGGATCCTAACTTTCTTCAAGCAGACAGCAATGACTCTGATCAGACTGGGTAATCCCTCGACTGATCTGAGTCTTTGGTTGGCACACATACCACATTGTTGCTTTTGTCACCTGAAGGATCAAACAAGATATATTCAAAACTGATGTAACAGTTCATGAAGTTATGGTATGATTAAATATAAACTTGGGCAAAACTTTCACGTGCCCCAAGCAAAGACTGACAAGCAAAGATTGAATAGCTAAGTCATTATGACAATACATCTATTGAATATAGTGGAAGTTTTATGGCTCTAAAAATTACATTTTGAGATGAAAATAAAAAGAAATTATCTTATTTTTCCTCAAAACATAGGGTTTGGGTACTCATTAGAACTACATTATTGAGGTTATAACAAGTAGCCACAATCTATGTTTTAGAGCAGTAATAAGAAAAATATCTTTTTTTTTCACTGAAAAAAAAACAAAACAAAAACAAATACGAATTGAAAAAATTAAGCTGCTGACATTTTTAGGTCCAAAATAGCCTGTTTTCAGCAATCACGGGGATTGTGAGTTATAGCCTGACTACTACCGGTCATCCACGTTTCCCGGCCTTTTTATATGTATGTTTCGGGAAGATCCAATCAAAAATTAAAGACTTTCCCATCAAAACTTATGGCAATAAAAAGATAAAGAAATATGCAATTTCAGCAATCAATGGGATATAACCTTATGACAGATATGCCCAGCTAGCCAGTTTTCAAACTCATCAGAGCTTTTATCCCCAACATAATTGCATGTTACAGGGTTCTCTCTATTATTTTGAAAACTGAAGTGAAAATGCTGTCTTCCAGAAAAAGTTGGAGTTTATTGTGCTAGTTTCATGAAGACCCTGATGAAACTCAGGATTTATGGTTATGACAAGGTCCAAAATAAGCATTCTCAGCAAACAAGGTAGTATAAGGTAGTTGCGGTCATGGTACTAAGCCATAGTCCAAACTCATAAATCCATAAACGAATGACGAATCAAAATGTTCAAACCAACAGACATGGACCCAAGAATAAAGGGTGTAATCAGGCGTCCGCGGATAGTAAGCATTACTTGGTAAGCAAGCTTCGTCCAACATGCCCATAGACCGGAACGAAGGAAATATCGGTAGAAGCGTATGTCCGAGATTTCGGAAGTCTACTTTTGGCGCGTCACTGGCAAAAACATCAGAAACAATTCTGGAAACTGCCACATTGTAGGGATTAAATCTTTGATAAATACATCAACATCCTTGAATTTATCCGCTTTTATCCCTGACCTACACATATGTAAGTTTCAGGAAGATCCCATCAAAACTGAAGGACTTATGGTGATGACAAGGTCAGAAACAGGCATTTTCAGCAGTCAAGGGGACATAACTTCAAGACAGATAAATAGACTTTACCAGTTTTCGAACTTATCGTAGCTTTTATCCCTGACCGACATATATGTAATTTTCAAGAGGATCTGATCAAAACTTAGGCCAAAAAAGCTGTGTTTCCTGTAAGCCGACCGACTCTGTCTCAACCCCACCTCCTCACTCTATACTAAAATCATTCCTCCTGAAACGCTCACCTTACTGCTGACTTGACTCGGGTTTTACGGCCCTTTCAAGTATAATTCCTTATATCGAGCCGATCGCTCATCAAAGGAGGGCGAAAAGAATTTTGATTCTATCATTGTGGCTCACTGTTGCAAGTTTCATTTTTTTTTCTTTTAAAATGTGATGTTCTACATTTGTTTTGGATACTTTGTCAGCCAATGAAATCTATTCATAGAAATGCACGATCATCTTCAAAAAATCTATCTGTTTCTTAGCGTAGATCTTGACCCACTTGGGCCTAAAAAATAGGTGTGTTTCTACTAACCCGACTGACCCTGTTTTTTTGGCAGCAAACTCTGCGTTTTGACATGGCTTTTTGTAATATACTGAAGCTTGAAGGGTATCGGGAATCGTAAATTAAACTGTAAGGTCAAGTCAATGAGAATAGATGTCATGAATTTGTCACGACGGTTGTTGCAAACTCTCGCTTTATCATATTTTGTTTGATTGTAAAAATAAAAATACAAAAGAAAAATTGGCAGGTCTATTCACAATGGGTGCCACCACATGGTTCAGCATTCTACACACAGGTACTCTGTACTAGTCGCCTGCATTCATCGTCTCACTTTTTGGGCTGCGTACTTTGCTTGTTTTATCGTTTTTCAAAGCAGGTGGGAGTACATGGTCTTGCAATAGTCGTTTTGCCCCACTGCCCGCCCCGCCGACCCAGCCCCACATCTGTAAGTTATGCAAAACTGGTGGATCTTGGGAGTGTTACTAACTGCATGGTTTCACAATGTTATCCACGTCACCCTCAGCCATGCTCCATAAGTGGCATAAAATTTATTTTAAACACCTCACTGTAAATGTATATACACAGAGACCAACAATTTCGTGTCCTTTTTAAAAGCCGAGAACAAGTCAAAAGTCGAACGCGGGAACTGCGCGCAAGTAAATAGTTTCCGTTTAGATTTTCGTTCTGTCCCCAGGTTTTTTCAATAGGTTGTTGCGAAAAGAACAAAGAATCAACCCACGACAGATAAGTCATTATCTACGTACATTAGTTACTTGAAAATTTGCTGTCAAAACAACAGGTTTTGGCATCGTGAGTAGTAGTGACGGTGCACGTGTCACTTTTTTGAACGGCGGTTACAAGGTTTGAGAACGATGATTTGTAAACCGATATAAAGGTGCACAAAAATGTGAGAATAAAACATTTGATAAGTATTTTCAAACTAATCGAACCAATTATTTTATCAGATGTAGCGTCATAAAACAAGTATACATGTAACATCTCGCCGATCATTTAGCACATGATGGAGATACTCTAATCTTAAATATGTGTTAAGTATCACTTTTCAAAGTCGCCATTGAGGTTTAGACACACCACGTGAACAAAAAGACTTTTTCCTGTTTTGCAATATTTTTTTTACAAACTAACCTGCCTTTTCCCTCACATTTATTGTGTACAATATGCAATCGTTTTTGTTATATCTAAACACTGCGCTCTTGAAACGGAATTTGCAAAATAAAAAAGGCAGAAAAACGTTTCATTTACGTACCATTTATAGAAAAGCTTCAATCCTCTACATTTCCATATATAGTCGAAATTATAGGCATGCCATTTTCAAATATAGATATACATCAAAATATTATTATCTGCTTCACCTTGCATGTAAAACCAGTAATTTTTTATTTCATAAAATGTATGTTCATTTCTACCAATATGGTTGGCCATTTATCCTTAAGCGATGCTGCACATATCCTCTAGCCTTGAACTGAACAGAACTGCACAGCCGACGTTCAAGATTAAGCCATATACACCAAAAGAAGGACAGACACATATTTAAAAGCAACCCATTCCGTTAAAGGATCATCTAAATCGTAATTAATACAAAAAAATGAATTTAGAGATACCCGGGAAAGGCCATTCTGGTATCTTGGAAAATCAAATGCCACAAAAACCTGTGCTTGTGGGCGTATGCAGACCCGCAAAATACATTTCTGCTATGAACACTCAGTAAAACCGAGTCTCCAATTTTCGTATTTTTATGTGTTGTTTGTTTCCAAGGCAACTTTTATAGATTTTATTTATCTTTATTGCATTTGGTTTTGAGTGCGTATCGTGTAGCGGCCTTAAAAATATACCCGTATTTATTATAGTACCGCTTTTAGTTTTCATTACCTTGGGGTCATTAAACCCATTCTGGTAGAAACAAGCCACACAAATCCCTGTGCTAGTAGTGTAAGCAACTCTGCAAATTACATTTCTGCCATATGGAGTCTCAATGAAAAAACCGAAATTTGAATTTTCGCTCTTTTGTGTATTATTTATTTTCAGAGCAACCTTTAAAGATTCATTCGATTATACGGCAGGTGGTGTGAAGTTCCATGCGGCGGCCACTCAAGTCTCCTCGTACTTTATCATAGTGCAGTTTACATTTTCTTTTCCTGGAGGCAGTGCAATTTTCATTTTTCTTTTCCTGGAAACCATTTTGTATCTTGGAGAATCAAGTTTCCCTTAAGCCGGTGCTAAGAGCGTACGCAGACCTGCAAACAGCATTGCTGTCATATGAAGAGTCTCAATGAAAGTTGGACTCCGATTTTCGTTCTTTTGTGCTGTTGGTTTCCAAATTCAGTCTTTATAGATTTTATGAGATTCTTTTCAGATCTTTGCGTAGATAAGCATAATTTCTTCTGCTTTGTATGCAGATTTTAAACGTCAATCTCGCGACGCCCATGTTTCTATCATTTGTTATCGGCCACAAAGAGTAGTTAACTTCAGAAATGTGTTGCAACAAACTTTGTGTTGTCCACTTGAGCTTCATCATGGAAAAAAAACAAAACAAACAAACAAAAAAACAACAACAACAACAAAAAAAAAAAAAAAAAAAAAAAAAAAAAAAAAAAAAAAAACATTTTACGGCTAAGACGCAATAAAGTAGGGCTAACATGGTGCAAGAATGACCAAAAATAAAAAATAAACTTGTGAGGAACGATCAAATTTATACAAAAGTAGGTTCCTCCAACATTCACGCACATTGTCCTGTTTTGAACGCCAATCTTGCGACGCCCATGTTTCTATCATTTGCTATCAGTCATAAACAGTAGCTAACTTCAGAAATGTGTTTCAACAAACTTTTTGTTTTCCACATGAGCTTCACCATGGTAAAAAGAAACAAAAAAAAAACAAAAAAAAAACATTACAGCATATGCAAACAGCAAAGGTTCAGGCGAGCCTGCGAATCCGCACAGTCATACCAAACATATGCTGTGCCAAGGGTAAATTAAGAACGACATGTGGCCTTGCTTAGATGCCGGACATACGCATTAAAAATGATCGGGCAGAAAGTTCGAAGAACCCTATTCCCACGACACGGTTCATTTTGAAAAGTTGTTTTTAAAAAAAGGAAATATTTACCACGTGCCTGTGTCCTATGACACAGAGCAAACCATCACGAAATCATGCCTATATAAAACCCCACTTTTATATAGTAAAACTGGGGTTTACAGGGGTTTACATAATTTTTCTTATTTCTGCTGAAAACATAAATTGTGGTTTATGTTTTGAGAAATTTGAAAAATATCAGAGTTTTTATTTGAAAATTTTCAGTTTTGGTAGGAGTTTTGGTAGGAGAAATTTTCTACAAATTTGAATAGGCATGTTTTCGTAATGAAACCAAGACAGACAACACACAGGACACAGAATACACAGACCAATGACACAAAGCAACAAGCTCGCTCTTCCCCAACGAGGTGATCACAATACAAGACTATCCATTAAATACAACTAACCGTTACAGTCTCACTTCAGTTACAGTAAAAGGCTACAGAGGAAATATTTCTGCCAAAATTTATAATTGTTGGTCAAATATTTCACCAAACTCTGTTTACTATTAAAGTGTAGATAAAAATACTCTGGAACGGTGAAAATAACGCAGGGGAGCTTTGTCAAGGCATCGACAGAAGAGACTAGGAACAGCCTTCTAAAAACTAAAAGGATCCAAATGAAATTGCAGCAACGGTCGGCTGGATTTACCCTCAATATTAACCTCAAGGATGAAGCACTTCAGTTGATTACAAGTGATAAAATTTTAAGTGTTTGCTACATCATTTCCCCTCATGGTAAGGGTGTGCGAAAGCAACATTATTTTTCCATGCATTATTTGTCCGTGCGTCCGTCGTCCGTCCATCTGTCCGTCACGCAATATGCAGATGTAGTTTGGGATAACTGTAACCATTATGAAGCAAACGAACTCGAAAAAATTCAAACGGAGGCAGTACGAATTGTAACTGGATCAACTTGGTTAGTATCTATCGATTCTCTACGTACGAAAACAGGATGGGAAATGTTAGCCTCTAGAAGACAGAAGCATACATTATTAGTTTTTTTTTTTCAAGATAATTAAACGTCAAAACGATCGTCATTGGAACTAAAGAACACACTACAGATAAGAAAATGGGAGTCACGGTTTTATTGAGACTCTTCTATAATTTTGATTCACAAAATGATTTATTTCCTAGCGTCATTCTCTTCTCTAAATAGTTATTTAGATAAGTTTGTTTCAATTATATACCTTCAAATCAAAGAAACCATTTTTCTGACTGACAGTCATTCAAACATAATTGTTCTAGATATAAAAAAAGAACATTAAAAATTTTACAAATTGACATGACCTCATGCAAGTTCACACTTTCAGTATTGTATGCATTTTGCTGCAGTCAGTATTATATGTGCATTGGTATTATGTATTATTACTGTATTACTAACTGTAATTGTTAGTGTATCGGTAACTGATTTATTTATATTTTGCTTATATATCTTGTAAGCGGTTTGCTTATTGTGCTTATTTGCATGTTGCATGTGAATTTTACGCTAAAATACATAATAATACATAATAATACATAACAGTAAAATAGCAACAATACTTGAGTATCTTTTGCACATTGTTAAAGTGTTTTGCTTCATAGTTTAGTTTTCTATATGGGTGTAACTCCAGCATTAAAGAATATAAAATATATGAGATTTATGTCCCTTACATAAGGTTATCATAATTGTAGGGAATGACCTCTAAAATTGCCTACAAAAATAAAAGTATATGGAAAATAAAGTTTCAGTAACATGCATAATTTTTATTTCAGTGGACCTCTAATGACCCATCATTACTGTTATGAAAACAACTTTTTCAAAATAAAAGTGTCCATTTTCATTTTTGCTATTGAAATGCGTGGAAAAGGGAAAAGTTTATAAAGTACAATTCCCCACTCCATCCCCACCCCCACCCCTTGCCTCAGCTAATCCTTTTGCAGGCATTTGTATATGCATATTTTACACAACATATGTAAGTGGCTACCTGAGGCAAGGGGTGGGGGACGATACCATAGAGACAAAACATATTTTTTCACTCTCACTATAGCAGTTTTTAGCATGGAAAGAAGTACAACTGTTTTAAATTGAACTATCTGAAATGTTATGTCCTGGCATATTCATGCTAGTAAACACTACAATTTAAACGGTCCGTATATTTGGCCATCTGCCTAACTTCTTTTCAGAAATGCAGCCTCCACTCAGTACCTTACGGATTTAAAGCCTGAGTCAGTAATGTGCATTTGAGAGGCAACTATACACACAAGATGCTGTTGTTGTTGTGCGGATTTTAACACTACCAGGCGCATAGAGGTGCGGCGATTGTTATGTCCATGTATTTGTACAGCTTTGCTTTCATGGATTACCCATGCATACTTGGTGCCACTGTCTGTCACCAAGCGCCGTCTGTCCACTTTATACTCAACCCAAGGCACGTCGAATATGAGCTTTGCGGGATTCGAACCTACGATATCCCACTTGAAAGTCGGGTGCGCTTACCACCAGGCCACCCAGCCTACAACACAAGATACCTGTGCATATATTATATATATAGTCAATGAAGTGGACCTACAGGTAGATGTGGGATACACTTTAGGGCTTCAGTTATGTAGACAGAAGTATTTTTATTTCTTATTCTACTATACAAAAAGTAACCTTGGTTCTTAATTATCAGTACTGTCTTGTCAATCTAATGAGATTCCAAATTTTTTTTTTAATAAAAATGATACAAACGTGCTGCTATTCATTTATATTCCTAATAACAAACTTACCTAGAGCATCTGGTTACAAATGGGATCACTGAACAATAAATGCTAGCACTGCTATAGAGTGTATTAAATGTTTGGTTTAAGTTCTTATTTTCTGGGGAAAGTGTACATTTATACCATCAACCGTAGTTAAATAATTGGCTATTTACCATAATATAAGTGTGCATTTTTATAAAGATATGCATAAATACAGTTTCTTCCCCTTGGCTGTTGTACAATGGAATCATCTTCCTTCTGGAACTGTAGATGCTCTGATCTTGTTACTTCAGATCAGTCATATGCACCCTCCAACATTCAATGCCATAGCGCAGCTGCATAATCCTCGCGAGGGGGTGTTGCAGGATATATAGATGGATAAACGTTCATTTCATGAAAAAATCCACATCTGGATCAATTCAATTTTTCTAAAAACATTACCCTTACAGCCTACATAAATAAAATAAAGCTTCTGTATGACAAATATTTACAATTTGGCTACTTCTACTTCTTTACAGAATATGTGTCTTCCTAAACATAACAAATATAATAGTATGGAGAACATGGACGCTGGGACAAACCGCTAAAAATAGGCAGACTGCCTATATTACCGTCAGAGGTCCTTAACATTCTGCACATCTGTTCATTTTCACTTTTCTGAAATACAAAACAATCCCTTAGAGCTCTTCAAAATCACGCCACTGCAGTTATCCAGGTATGAAAAGTAGCAAAATGACTATAGGGAAGGTTGTCAAATAGCATTTTTTACAGCTCCAGATAAGCACAATTTTCGACCCAAAAGTTCCAATGGACTCTTCCATCTCTGAATTTGGACACATTCATTGTTGCAAATAGGGGTTTCAGTAAAAATAAATATCAGAATGGAAAAAAGTGTGGATCCTCATGAAACGGCTTGTTATGCACTGTTTGCGAAGGCATCTGTATTTACCCTGTAGGGATGAAAGAGTTAATGTCTGTTTATTTTGATTTACATGTGTTTCTTTGTTTTAAACTCAAACATTGCTTGTATTTGCACATTTCCATATCCTGAACCTGCATGTTTCCATAAAGTTTTGATGGCTACTTAACCCACTGTATCGTATATCAAATATACACTGCGGAAAACCTTATACACATGACATAATAGTGTTCATGTCTCCGCAACTTCTCCTACAGTTTCCAAGATAATGATTTGAAACTTGCAGCGTAAGAATATAAGCAGGGCATGTGCAAAAATTCACAGAAGTCTGATCAGTTGTTTATTGTTAGATTTATGACCCTTCGTTTTCTTAGTTATTTGCCATATTCACAAAGCACGATTCAATTCATGTCTCTGTAACTTCTACAGTTTTAGTGATTGTGGTTTGAAATTTGCACTACAGAAAAAAAAAAAAAAAAAAAAAAAAAAAAAAAAAATATGCATGAAAGGCAGTGAACTCTGACCAAACTATTATTGCAAGAATAACCTGCCCTTGATTTATCTAATACTTTTGTGTTATAACCATGCCATAACAGATTTCATGTGTCTGCAACTCCACTTACAGATTTCAAGGTCATGTTCGGAAACTTGCACCATGGCAAGAATACAGGTTGAGCTTGTGCACGAAGATCACATGACTCTCAAAACAGTCACATGATAAATGTACAAAGCCAAACTGCAGCAGTGGGGCATTCATCCCCTTCAATTATCTTCTAGAATTTTTATAACTTCACAAAAACGTATGTTTTGGGTACTCATCATATGTGCTTTACTTGGGTACTCATTACAAATGCCTCACTGAGGCACTTCTAATGAGTACCCTCAACATATGTTTTAGTAGAGAAATGCAAAAAATATCAGTACTTTCGATTTAAATATGTGCCATATCTGGAGCTATGGACTTGTATCTAGATATTTTTTTATTCAGAAATACATATGTTATGGATACTTATTAGTAATTCTCAGTGAGGCACTTTTAATGAGTATCCGCAACGTTTATTGGTACCTACCAGTTGAACACAGTGTCTTAAGCATTAGTTTAACCCCCCTCCCACCTCACCCAAAGTAGTTTCCCTATTGAGTGTTGCAAGGCGGTTCCTCTGTTGCAGTTCTTCTTTCTTTGTGCGTCTGTGATTTCATGTCATAAGTCCACTTTGGCAGTAGGCCTTTTTTCAGGGTGGACACCGGTCAGGAAAAAGTCAGGGAAATTTTATTTTTCTTCGAGGTCAGGGAAAAGTCAGGGAATTTTGCAAAATGGTCAGGGAAATTTTAAAATCCAATAACATTGGGGAAAATCAGGGAATTTCCTAATTTTGGCCCCAAACTTTTGGCCTTGGCAGGTATTTTATTCATTTTGAGTCACTGAAAACCTTCTTTTTTTTGTTCTCGCTCGCTCGGCATTATTACAAATTAATGTTCATTTTAGAAAACGTATGCCCAAAATCTTTAAAGCATTTTGTTTTTTGAATTGAACAAATAGGGCGGTATATTTTATGTGCTAAAAAAGTAGAATGAATCATTTATTGACTGTAAGATGAGGAAACATGTGTTTAACTTTGAGCTATTTGAGGAAAACACTGGTACTTTTCAGTTGAAAATTTGTGCCTTATCTAGAGCGTTATCCAGGCCCCAGTTGTTCAAAGCGTCGTTAGCTTAACAAGCTCGTTAAGAGCCATTTCGTTAACTGTTTTAGCAGATTCAATATACAATATGCTGATATTTTTGGCTGAAAAAATGTGAGTGCTACTGACATTTTTTCAGCAAAAAATTTCATCATATTTGCGTATCACTTGATGTAAATTTTAACAAAACGTTAACTAACGACATCGTTAGCTTTGAACAACTTGGCCCAGATTTTTTTATCTCTTCATATAACACATATGTTTTGATTCATTTACTTATTAGAAGTGCCTCACTTTGGTACTCATTAGAAATGTCTCACCGAATCACTTCCAATGAGTACCCATAACACTTATTTGTACCTATCAGTTGAAAAGTGTCTAAAGCATTAGTTTAAGCCCCAAGTAGTTTCTTTATTACAGGAATCAAACATCGTTTTTCATGCATTAACATTCGCAAGATCCCGAGGGAGGTTTGAAAACTGAGGCCAGAGGACCTGGCGAATGTTAATGCATTGAAAAACCATGTTCGATCGCTATTATTTGCCTAAAAACTGAAAACATTTGCTACATTTCGCGTTATTTCTTGCATTATTTTGTTTCGCCCTTTCACCGATGTCTCGCGAACGCAATTTCCACGGACTATGCTTGTTCTAGGGCCGGGCAGTATACAACTCGTAACGGTAGCAAATCTGTGGCCCCGGTACGATCATATTGAAAGTTGCGTAGCCGTGCATTAACAGCGCGCGTGAATTGCCTTGTTAATACACGGCTTTTCGCCGGTTAATGCACGGCTGTTAATAACTTGCGACACTGCTTTTTATGCAATAATGATTGATGCAAGGCGGTTCCTCTGTTGCAGTTCTTTTTTGTTTGTACGTCTGTGGTTTTGTGTGTGGCTTTTGTACTGTCCTTGTTTGTTCCTTGTCTCTCCTTCCCTTGGTGCCTCTGGAGGTATGTGCTTCGTGAGTATGGCACTTCTTGGGTATCATCATTTACATTTTTATCTGGAATTATACATAATTCATTACATGCTAACTAAGAAATTCAGCTAGTCAATTTCGCTGCCTGGTGTGTCTAAAGCATTCTCTGTGCAGAATCTGGTCAAACTGATCCTTCACGAATTCCCTTGAAAGAGATCTAAGTTGTTCTAGGAGGAGATAGCGTGACGAACGGACGGACAAGCGGAAGCACACACGTCAAGGTGCGTAGGCGGCTAACATTTGGACATTGTGCCACTTAGTATATGATTTATACCGTAAAATTGACATTTAAGTGGCTAACATTTGATCTAAGGTGGCTTGAAACGTAAGAAATTTTGCCGCTTATGTATCTTAAATGCTGATGTCCATCCGTGAAAATGAACGGACAGACGGACGGACGGATGGAAATGTTCACAATATCCCCATCGTTTTTTTTTTTTTTTTTTTTAAAAGCCGTGGAGATAACCAGACATCCTGCTGTTGGAAATAGATTGTTCCAAATAGTTGTGGTAGAAGAGTCCACTTAACCTAAACGGATTAAGGGTTAATACAGATATCTCTAGTAGTAATATTTATATTTTATTGGTTTGTATAGTTTACATGCGGAATTCTTTATCCAGATCTTTTTGACAGAGTTTTTAGCGTGCCTTCTTTGCCCTTAACCCTTGCCATGCTGAATAAAATTAAGATTTTATACCCACTTCAAATTTTCAGTAAATCAGATTACTTGATCCAGCCTGTTGATACAAAAGTTCACATACTAATGACAAACAGTGCTGATCTAAAAACCAACAGATTTGGGTCTACACTGCTTGCAAAGGCAGGGCGTATCTGGGTTAAGCAGGACTAGGGAAAAATATGATCACTGTGCCGTCTGCGGTATAAGCCCAGATAGTGGTAAAGGCTAAGGTAGGTATTCAGCATATCAATGTCGTCTGTTGCTGTAACGTTATTGGTCAAAAGGAAGCTGTATAGATAAGATGCTACAGTTTTCAGCAAAAAAAATATTGATATTTTTCTTACTTTATTTCTTCTTGAAAAATGTATGCTGTGGTAGTAATTGGAATTGCCTCTGTGAGGTAATTCCAATGAATATCACAGCATGCGTTATTATATTGTATCACTGCATGTCTTTTACTGTGAGACAATTCCACTGTGTATGGTAAATGTCCGAAACTTTCGAACACTTTATTCCATATTTTTTTGGCTTAATGTTTGCTTTTTATGCAGTTATTTCTTAAAATGTTCAGTTCAGTGGAATGTCAAACAGTGTAGACCCTGAAAGACTACTCCTAGTCTGATCTGGGTCACGTCATTTTGTGAGAAACCTTGGAATACAAAATTTTAGGACATGTACCGTATCTCCAACATGGGCTTTTTTTCTTGTTGAGAAATAACTTGAGAACTATTTATCTGGATACCCCTCGTGTCTTTAGCCATGTATTCAATGAAATAAGAGAACAGTTTATCTGGATACTGGATATTCCTCTTATCTTTAGCTCTGCATCCTTCGAAGACCCGTTTGCAATAATTTAATCGATGGATGTTTTGTTGTCTCCAAGTAAATAAAACTTAAGTTAATTTTCTATAAGCAAAAATTATATCAGAGCTGGACTTTTCGATAATTTTCAGTTTTGAAATGTATACCATAGGTTATTTATAGATCTCACAGGTGTACTTTAGAAAGACTGTCAACCGTGCAGATCCCATTATCCTTTACCAGTCTCTGGGCTAATTCAGCAGACAACAATTTTTCTTTTTCTTTTTTGTCAGAAAACAGGTTTTAAAATGTCTTATGGTGAATTTTTGCCCAGTGCTAAGCGTCAACTTTCAGCAGACGACATTTTGAAATATTTTTCTTTTGGAGACAATTAGCGTAAAATGTCAAGATCTGTTTTCTGAAAAAAAAAATAAGAAAGTGTCTTCAATATGTTGTGTGTTGAAATTGCTCAGAGAGTGGTAAAGTTTAAAGGAACTTCAAAATTACTTCTGTTCTGAGCAGTTTTCTAATTAATACCTGGGCCAGAAATCGCTCACCTGGATTAGGCTGATCATGATATGTTACATTGTGCTATGGTGGCAATCTTGGCCATCAGATCAGATTGCCTTTAGCAATCCAGAATCTGATGTTATTTGAAGAGTTTCGAAACTGCCATCATGGCCGCCATCATTTACATTGGAACTGAACGATTTAGCAATTCTGAATTTCTTTGTCACCTCGATGCCTCCCATTACGTTTCCGTTCAGTCAGACTTACCGATTGGAAGGAGATGTGGTTTGAAGAATTTCAAGATGGCCATCTTGAATATTGAAACAGAACAATTTTACGATTTTGAATTTACATAATACCCAAACACCTCTCATCAACTTTAAGCTCAATCAGACTTACCGTTCGGGAGCAGAGATTTACCAGCTAGCTGCCATGGTGGTCATCTTTGATATCAGAACGGAACCATTTTAGCAATTTTAAATCTCTATGATGCCTTGATGCCTTCCATCAAGTTTCCACTCCATCCGACTTATGGTTCGGGAAAAGACAACAAGTGAAAACTTCCAAGATGGCCGCCATGGCAGCCATTATGGAAACAATTCTGATGGAGATGTAAAAAATGTGAAAAGTTACTGAATTTCAAGATGGCTGTCATGGCGGCCATCTTGGATATCAGGACGAAACGATTTTTGCAATTCTGAATCTCCATGTTGCCACAATGCACTCCTTTAAGTTTCAGCTAAATCCAACTTATGGTTCTGGAGGAGATGTCGAAAATATGAAAAGCTAACGACGGACGGACGACAGACAACAGGCCATGGTATAAGCTTACCTGGAGCACACCTCCAAAATGACCTAATAATAACACATTCAGTCTTTGTTGAAGAAAAAACGCATAAAACCAAACAGTCTGTCCGGAGTATATTTTAATGACTAAAGCTTCAGCTGACCCACCAGATTGCACCAAACTTTGACCAAACAGATGCTGATTGTAAGGAAATACAACCAGATTTTAGTAGTACTGCATCAGTCAGTTTAATTCAAAACGGGCGGGGTGTTGCATCAGTTTTAGTGCACAAGTTAAGTAGTTCCAGCATTACATCAGACCAGGTGTTACCACTTTACCATAAAACTATACAAAAAAGTAAAGAAAAAACAGAAGGAAAGAAATACTGAATAAATAAAACTATAATTTTGCAAGAAACACACACACACACACACACACACACACACACACACACACACACACACACACACACACAACAATCCCATACATTGATTAAAACAGCTAAATCATATTATTGTCTCGGCTTTGGGAATACTATAAATTATATCATAGTTTAGTGACCTTTCACTGTTTGATCCTCCACTCCTTTGGGGTATGACAGTAAAAGGTCACCAATCTATGATATAATTTACAGTATACCCCAAACCGAGACAAGAACCATGGTTCAAATATAACTTAAGTTACGGTACTTATTGCATATTCAGATGTAATCGAAACCGGACCAATGGAATACCTATTGTTCGCTTGTTTTTTCTTCTCTGAAAGCACGCTTTTAGTAATTTGTTGATAATGGGTGCCAGAATTTCATTAATTTATGTAACATCAGTCGATTTAACCTGTTTTAATTGTAATATGTTTATGCATAATATTGCATGCACAAAATTACCATTGGGATGACCTCACCTGTCAAGGTGATACATGACGTTCACAATGCACTCTGCACCTTAGAACAAAGATGGTTACCTCATAGGCAGGTTATTTGTTTCAAAATCATTCTTATATACATGGTTCCAACAAAGAGAAGGTATCTTATAAATATTTTTTCTTATTTCTTTACAAAACCATATGTTGTGTATTCATTAGAAGTACCTTAGTGAGGCACCTTTAACGAGTACCCACAACATTTGTTTTTGTAGAGAAATAGGAAAAAATATCACTACTTTTCGGTTAAAGAAAAGGCCTTATTTGAGATATGATTTAATCATTTGCCAATTTTCATTGATCACTATACTACTGCAGTCTACATTAATTTAAAGTTGCTTAAGTTTTTTCTTTGTTTTCTTTAAGCAGAAACCTGAAAAATATACTGTTCACCAAGTGAAGAAAAAAATATTCCCTTCTAAACACACTATCAGTCTGATCTGTGTTTGCTGTGTGCTCTGTGGATAGCTAAGAATCACAGGCTACCTAAGGCGGACAGGTAAAACTGATCAGACGGCAGCAGTACACTGGCATATCTGAGTCTTTGCTTGGCACACATATCATAACGAACATTTTCTAATGCATTACGAGAACACGCCTATTCAAATATATTGAAAATTTCACCTCCAAAAACTGAAAATTTACAGATAAAAAATTCTGATATTTTTCATATTTCTGCTCAAAACATAGATTGTTTGTACTCGTTAGAACCGCCTCGAGGAGGCGGTTCTAAAGAGTACCCACATTCTATGTTTTTAAGCAGAAATAAGAAAAATAATGTATACCCCTGTAAACCCCAGTTTTAGTGTATAAAAGTGGGGTTTAAGGGGGTCAAAATTATATAGGTATGTTTTCGTGATGTTTGGCTCATATATTTAATTTTGCATTTGTCAGTATATTTGGCAATCTTCATGTTTATTGTTTGTCAATTTAAAACTAGCTAATTAGTGTTGAATGGTTACCTTATAATGTGCGACAGACTAGAGCTATGCACACAAATGTCCTGTTTTAAAACAAAAATGTAAAACACAACATTGTTTTAATTTATTGAGTGTGTAATGTATAAACCACTACATTATTACCATCAATTGCATACCTAAAAGAAGTTATTTCGTTTCTGTTGGATCAAAACATGACGGTGTTATATTTGATAACAAGGTAGTAAACTACACGCATCCATTTCCACACACACTCGGCCCCCGTCCACTTTGGGCAGAGAGGCATGTGGCAATCTTGTACCAGGTCCTTGGTGGGTCAGTATATATCAGCTCACGGCCTCGTCCTTTAGGTCCTTTTGTGTGCGGAGTGGGTGTATCCCAATAATTGTGGCCTTGTTCGAAAATGTGGTATATATGTATAAATATCTATGTATATATGTGCGTATCTATGTACATATGTACGTACATATGTATATGTATGTATATATATGTGTGTATGTTTATGCGTATATATGTGTGTGGTGTATGTATGTATATGTATGTGTATGTATGTATATGTATTTATATACATGTATATGTATGTGTGGATATATGCATATATATGTATGTGTATGTATATATATGTATATATGTGTGTATAAGTCATGCACCTTCTCCGCAACTCAGTGTTATTACGTCACAAAATTTGTAGTGTACGAGGGTGAGTCAATTAGTAACCAGCCTAACTTATTTCCGGTTGAGATCCACTCTTCTTTTTCGATGTAATTGCCCTCTACTGTGATGCACTTAGACCAATGGTGTTCAAGTGCCATCAGCCCAGAACTGGAAAAGTCAGGGTCCTTTCCATTGACCCACTCCTCAACTGCCGTCACGACTTCTTCATCAGACCGGAAATGAAGTCAACGGATATCCCTTTTCAAGTTTGGGAATAGGAAGAAGTCGCTAGGAGCTAGGTCAGGCGAATAGGCAGGATGTGGTATTAATTCATACCCGTTTCGCTCTACAGCATCCATTGCAACTTTGCAAGTGTGGACTCACGCGTTGTCCTGTTGCAGCAAAACACCTTTAGAGAGTTTACCTCGGCGTTTTTCACGGATGGCGGCTCCCAGCTGGTCTAACAAGTTTGCATAGTACACTCCAGTTATTGTACTTCTCTTGGGTAAAATGTCCAACATAATAACGCCTTTTGCGTCCCAAAATACTGTGGCCATCATCTTGCCAGCAGATGGTTGCGTCTTGAACTTCTTTGGCCTCGGGGACCCAGGCCCTACCGACTGACGACTGAGCTTTATTCTCTGGCTCATAATAATGAACCCAAGTCTCAGCTACAGTCACCAGACGCAAAAGAAAATCATCTTTTGACCTAAAATGCTTCAACAAGGCGCTGCATACTGATGTTCTGGTTGCCATTTGCTCATCGCTAAAGGATTAGGGGACCCAACGGGCTGTTAGCTTGCGCATACTAAACGATCAAGTAAGATTGTTGAAACGCTACCATGTGAAATGCCTAATGCCTGCGCTATTTCTTCCACCTGAATTCGCCTATCAGAGTATACCAGATCCCGAACTTTCTTACACATTTCTTCGTCGGTGGCATCCAGTGGGCGTCCAGACCTGGCTTCATCTAAATACGTTCTACCGCGTTTGAATTCCCCTACCCAGAATTTAACCTGAGCATAAGATGGTGCAGAAGACCCATAAACATCGGCTAACTCGCCGTGTATTTCCTTGCCTGTTTTACCTTTTAAATACAAGTACCGAATTACAGCACGGTACTCAACTTTAGATGAAAAGCATGCCTTTGCATCACTAGCCATGTTTGACATTCAATATCTTATTAAAGAATGACTCGATACGTGTGCAATTTTGTACCCATGTATAAAACATATATTGAAACAAAGCATGAATGAAAATCGTGACCGTCTC
The DNA here is from genome assembly GCA_964016985.1 of Anodontia alba. Classification (NCBI taxonomy): domain Eukaryota; kingdom Metazoa; phylum Mollusca; class Bivalvia; order Lucinida; family Lucinidae; genus Anodontia; species Anodontia alba. Next base: position 27,258,835 of record OZ024825.1, read on the forward strand.
GGTCCATCGAAAATGGGATAGGCTGGTTATTTATTGACACGCCCTCGTATCTGGAGAAATATGCTTTTTGTTATGTTAGTATTATAGGGTGGCACCACCCTATACTATTTATGCTATATATAATTTTACTGTCTTTGCCATCATGCATGCATATATTGTATCCTCATGGCCTTTGTAACCTTCTGGAAGTCTGAAATAAACTTATCTACATGTATCTATTAATCTGAGACGGTTATCTGCATTGGTTCATAGGCAACTTTTAAAGCAACCAGCAAAATTTGTAGCAGGCATCATTCTGATTATTATTTTTTTTTTCATAGAGACTAAGTCATGTGAATTCACATGAAATGCCAACACTTTTTTCTATAAAATATAGGAAAAAAGTGTTTAAAATGCTGTCAGCTGCAGTTGTGACTGGTGCTTTAAGGGTTAAAGATTTCGTATTGTTTTGGCATTCATTTTGTATTGTGGTTTCCATATTAAATCTTTCACTCTATTGGCAAATTCAGCAGAAGGCCAATTGGCGTTATGTTTCTCAGTTTCCCTAAAAACTGGATTTGATATCATGCAAATTGTCTCCATTCGAGAAGATTTGCATGATCTGCCAAAGCCGGTTTTGTTGGCAAAGTAAGCAAAGTATTACAAAATTTTATTCAGTTTGCCGAGCGTTAAGGAGATAGTGTATTTACAAAGAAGAGCGCAATAAACATTTGTTGAAAAAAAAAATCTGCCCAAATAATACTGCTCCAAAGTGGAATCCTAGCTCCAGATAAGCTGTTTTTCTTATTTCTCCATGAAAACACATATTGTTGGTATTTGTTAGAAACAGATTGCATGAAATGTCAAAACTCTATTTTCTGGGGGAAAAGAACGAAAAAATATCACTAGTTTGCCATTTACTGAATAGACCATTTTCACATTGTTACGGGCGCTCTTCAATTGAAAAATCGATTAAGTGTATGTAATCAAACGACGAGGCAAGAAGCCGATCCAATACACTGATAAAACAAGTTGGCTTCTTTAAAAAGAACCTAATGAAAGGTCCGCATCTTGTTTTAAATTTGCAGGTTTGCATAGCAAATTTAATGATGTCATTTGCAACCACTTCTAAGTTATTGCAGAAATATGTCACAATTTTAGCTCTATATTGCATGTGATAGCTGGGTTTTTGCATGTGTGGAAATGTGTTTAAAGGCTTGACGTTATCAAGCTAATACGACAATCTCTAATTACGCTGATAGTCGAATTAAAATTGTCATAAGTTGAGTGTTTCTCTTGCATGTGACACGCCTACGGGCCCTCTTCTACATCCCTACCAAATATTATCAAAATATCTCAAAGGGTATCAAAGTTATAGAGCACACAAGGATGCATCTGCGGACGAACAGGCAAACGGACGGATGCCATGCTGATCGCTATATCCCCCCGCCGGAATCTATCGATCGTGGGATAAAAAGTGACCTTTCTTGACTAAATGTGTACAGACTGTCACATGTTTATATAAGCTGTTCCTTTTTGGAAGAAAAAAATATAAGAATTAACTTTATGATGAAATCATTTATTCTGCCTTGAATGCAAAAATATAAAACGCGAATCTGAAATAGAAATCTCAATAAAACTGTCAGGTTTTTACCATACTTGTCTATAGGTATGCATGCTTTACACCTCACCTGGATGAGAATATAATCAACAAATTGACTGTCTGTGAGGCAGTTTGAAACTTAGTTTGTTCGCCAATGTGATTACTGTCTTTGATATATAATCAGAATCACTTCAGTAATTCTAGTTACACTAAAGGCAATGCTGCCAACAACATAGTGGCCGTCTTGAAAATCTATTTTTGATACCTCATCTGTAGGTAGCAGGGGTCTGAAAAGTCAATGACGAGTTTGGTCTAATCTGGGCATATACTGTTTGCTCAGGCATGTTAGTACGATCGTTTAAGGTAGTTAGTGCCTTTACTCTGATCTGCAATGTCAGTGTTATCGTTCCTTAAATAGTAAGCATTCTGATCTGGAGCAGGGTCTAACAGTTTTTTTGTTGTTGTTTTTAGACCTTTTTGTTCGATTATTTACAGTAATTTCAGTAAGACACGCTTTATGCTTACGGTCAACCGAAAATTACCCATCAAGCCTGAAGTTAGACGCGAAATCTCCACCACGAAAAAGGAGTGAAAACTACCGAGCAACAACACTTCGAGTCACGATACCGCAAGGTAGCAAAATCTCTGACAACTGTTCAAATTACTTGCTTAACTCCTCCTATCAGAGGTAACTCCCCTATCAGAGATGTATAATTGTAACACATCTGTAAATGCTGATTGGAAAGGCTTTCAAAAAGCTTAAGATGGCTTAGTATACTCTGAGCTATTTGCGAAAGCTTATACTTATTACCTGCGTTGGGTTCATGTCAGCTAATTCAGGCTAACTTATTGTACACAGCACAGCGATGGTCGGATTTTCCCAGAAAATAAGCTATGTTCATTTGCATGAAAAGCCAAACATTATTTTCAGGGGAAAATAAGAAAATATTACAAAATGGTGTGTCCTGAAATGTCTATCCAGCACGCTAACTGTTAATAAACAATCACACTGGAACGCTTTGATAATAGGGTTCGTCAAAAGCAGGGTTTTGGATATAATACAGAAAGGGATCCAGAATGTTGTATTCAAATAAAATGTGTAGATCGTATAGAAAATAACCATAAAAGATCATTTTCTACATAATCAATACACTTTTTGGCTTGGATACAACACGGTTATTTTACCCAATATGGTTTTAATTTACACAAGCAGACAGAAACGAAACAAGTTGTTTGAAACTGACCGAAATGAACACTAGCATTTGAGGATGTAAACACTAGGAGTTCGTTAGAATGACAATATTGTGCCTCCTGTTGTTGCTTTTGAAACTACTAAGATGTTCAAAAGCTTTATGAAGATTTGCGAAGTGCAAGTTCGCCATCGAAGTGCAGTTTCTAACCTCATACACTTTCGCGGAAAGAGATTTCGTTGCATGTATAGTGTTCCTTTTCGCCACTTGCAAGTTTGCCACCTGTATGTTTTCACCACCCAATATGATAAAAGTAGTTTTAAAATGTTCTTAGATGAGTAGATTCAAATGTTTAATATAAACTATATGTATATTAGAAAAGCATATTATAAGATATCTAAAGAAAAGAAAAAAACATTGAAGAATTACAGACTCGGATGAAATGGCTCGAAATTAAAATTGTCCTAACTAAAACTGTCCCAGGCCAAATAGGCCCAAAGTACTGTTACCCAAACGGCCACTTAAGTATAAAAAGTTTATGGTAAAAATCAAAATTTTACTGGACTGCATTATTTTATCAATATGATTGTATATTATGGTATATTGGCATGCATAGTTACTTTTAAAGACATGTTCATTCATAAACTTTATTTTAGCACATGAAGAAATATTACAAGGGGGTTTAACATCTGTATTTTGCATACCACCTGCATGCCACAGCAATTAATTATGCGCGACAATCTGTATGGAAAGTTTGTCTTAATTATCTCACTTCTGCTGACACTCAAAAGACTCAAAATCCCAGTCAAAATAGAAATAATTAGCACTAAAAGGTGTATGACAGTTTGAGCATGGTCTATGGAGAAATTTTATAAGGTGTGAATTGCAGATGATCAAGACGTGTTTTATTTTAATTAAGGGTAATTACAGTGGGCTATGTGAATAGCTTTTGTTCAAAGTATGTTGATCTGATGAAACAGCAATAATTCAGGCGTTGATTGGAAGGCTTCTTAAGTGATCTGGGTCTACATTGTTGGGCACTGCATAAAAAGAAACAAAGGCAGTCTGATCTTATATGGGTCTAAAGTGTTTGCTAAGGCCTGTTTTCTCCGTGGAGTATGTACGGCAATAACTGCCGCAGTTTTGATCTGATTTAGATCTATACTGTTATAAACAGCATGAAAAGGAAACAGTCTGATTTGGCCTAGGTCTTCACATAGATTTAAGTTTTTATCAGTGAAATAGGAAAGGAGAAAAAAATCCAAATCACATTTTTCCCCAGCCCGGGATCGAACCCGGTCCGCCGGATTCAAAGTCCTGCACGCTACCATGTCGCTATAAAAGCCGGCTTCTACTAAAGGAAACCGTTAGCTCCCAAAAATATTTTCCGTTTGCAGACTGGACTTTTCTCCCCAAGTATTTAAATCCTTTTGAAACTTGGGGGTACTCGTAAAGGAAAGAATTAGGCCCCAAAGGAATATACATGTATACGGTTTACAGACAGGAATTTTCTTCTCAAGTATTTAAATCCTTTTGAAATTGGGGCTAGTCATAAGAAAGAATTAGCTCCCAAAAGGAATATACTGTTTGCAGAAAGGAATGTTTTCTCAAGTATTTAAGTCCTTTTGAAAACTCAATAATTTTGGCCAACTTTCCAAATCCTGTTGCGTACTGACTGGACAACTGTTTACAGGGACAGTGTCTGGGCAAGGTAACCCTGTTAGGAATTATACCTAGGCCTGTTTCAAGCCAATCCAGGAGCCCAGTTAAACTAATCCTGACTTTCGGCTTAGCTTCTGTGTGCCTCGGGTGCCCAACTATGTTAAAAACCTACCTGTCTGTCAGCTGGGGTTACTCATAAAGGAAAGAAATAGTTCCCATTTTTAAGGCAGATTCTGTTTGCAGACGGGAATTTTCTCAAGTATTTAAATCCTTTTGAAATTGGGGGCTACTCGTAAAGGAAAGATTTAGGCCCCAATGGGACGTACTGTTTGCAAACAGGAATTTTCCTCCCAACTATTTAAGCCCTTTTGAAAAGGGAGGCTACTCATAAAGGAAAGAATAAGCTCCGAAAGGGAGCTAATTCTTTCCTTTAACGACATATGCAGGAAATACTTCCTGCACTGCAAACTGCTTAAGACTTTGCCTATGTAACTGACTCACTATTTTTAAAATAAAAATGATACGTCACCGTGCTAGGTCTTTTACAATCTGACCTGGAATGATGCCACCCTCAACAGTTTTCCCGAAAATATTAGCAAATAATTCTGCTAGTTGATTGTATGACAAAAATAGCATTCGCCTTACTTTTAATTTTATAATTTTGAGCAGAACCATACAGGAAATGATATTGATACACATCTGCTGCTCATTTGTCAAGATGAGACAGGAATCTGCAATGCCAATTTTCAACACTTCCTAAAAATCCTTAAAATAAATCCATTTCTTCCATATTATGGACCTTACAGAAAATTGCTACTCTGGAAACCTCACAAAATAAGGTTTATTCTTTGGAGGGGGGTAATATACAACAGAAAATTAAAAGAAAAGTGTGGGTCATCGTGCTAATTTCATTTTTATGGGAAAAACATACCCCTACCCCCATATAAATTCAGGAACTAAAATGTACATAAAATCCCCCAAAAATATGCACTATCCTTTGTTGATATGGCGGATTCTACTTGTATGCTAACACAGGGGATACTGTACGTTGAAATGAATCATTTAAGAAAGGCTGAACCAATTCAGCTTTATCAGATCTTGAATAAAGGCTAAACGTTAAAAAATTCCAAACATGTACTTTTCATCATTTTCCTCACATTTGAAGCCAAATTTAACAAACTCAGTGCTAAAAAAAAAAAGGAAAAATCAATTCCTTTATTTACTAAATTTACTCAGTTTTGTACCAAATCACAGCAACGTTTTTACTCTTGTTTAACTTTCATTTTTGAGGATTACACAAAAAAAAAGGCAATTACCCCCAAATGGCTTTAAAGCATAGCCGCATTGGAAAAAAAGGTAAGAGAAAAGCCCAGGGAGTGCTACAACCACAAACCGCAGCCCCATCCAGACCCCAAGAGAAAGAAGAAACGGACAAATCCAAACAAGCACAAATCGAACAAACGTACGAAAAGCACCAAGATTAGCTCTCTCTTCCCCAAGTGAGGTAATCGCAATACTAAAAGGACTGAAAAACACAAGAACAAAATGACACACGGAAAGACATACAACAAATCGCCTCGTAAAACAAACCACAAAGCAACAAAGATTAAGACTAACACCGGGACCACCGCCTTAGAACGGTTAGTAGAGTAAACCACCGGGGGGTTTAAAGCACTTTTACAGCTAGTCAACTTCACCCTGGGTCCCGATGCCACTCTTAATCACAAGTAAAACAGAAAGCAAAATGGGCAGCTGTTGAAGGTGACCAAAATGCTAGCATCACAAAACAACTAGTTAAAACAGAAAGCAAAGTGGGCAGCTGTTGAAGACGGTGACCACAATGCTAGCATCACAACACATACAAAAAAAAACAAAAAAAAAAAAACAGAAAGCTACAAAGAAACACCGCCTTAGAACGGTCAGTAGAAAAAAAAAACTATCGGGGGGTTTAAAGCACTTTTACAGCTAGCTAACTTCACCCTTGGTCCCGATGCTACTCTTAATATCGAAACATATAAAAATTCGGTTCGCATAAAGGCTCCCAACTCAGTCAATGCATTAAAGCGAAAACATAAAAATCAAATTAATCACTATAATAAACAAAGACGAGTACTCATGGCTAATTCTACTGTATGCCAGAGTAAATGAAAACCAATAGTTGAACCACGGCGGGCCAAGCCAAAGGCATATCTTCAAGCCCCAACCCACTGGTTAAAGTTTTACGAAAAGGCCGTCATTGAGTCTGAGGCCCGAACCGCCGTCGTGCAATTAAAGCGTGAAGCATAGCCATTAACAATGATTGAGTTGACAACTAGGCATGCAGTCTGCCGCATAATATCCAGGCTATAGCCAATTCTTTTATAACGTTTAATAAGTTTTCTGAATTGCTCCGAAAAGTTAGATTTACCTACAATTTTTCTAAATCTGTGCACTAAGTCACCGTAAAATTCTGGTTCCCATATACCTTGTTGCAGAAGTGTTTTCAGAAGTTGGTATATATGTCAAGAGTTATTTCTCTTTAAGTTGTATGTTTTTAGCTCACCTGAGCTGAAGGCTCAAGGTGAGCTTTTGTGATCACTCACCGTCCGTCGTCGTCGTCCGTATGTCCGTCCGTCCACAATCTTTAAACAACATCTCCTCCTAAACCACTGATTGGATTTTGACCAAAGTTCACAGGAATGATCCTTGGTTGGTCCACTTTCAAAGTTGTTCAAATGGTTTCGGTCCATTACATATCTAGGTCACAGGAGCTAAAAATAGATTTTTTAACTAAAAACTTAAAAAATCTTCTTGTCAGAAACAACTGGACCGATTTCAATATAATTTTGCAGAAATGTTCCTTTGGTGATCCTTTACCAAGATTGTTCAAGCCATTCGGATTCGTCAAAAAACATGGCCGCCAGGGGGCGGGGCTTATTTTCCCTATGTATCTATATAGAAAACTTTAAAGATCTTCTTGTCAGAAACCACTGGATCGATTTCAATGTAATTTTTGCAGAAATGTTCCTTTGGTGATCCTCTACCAAGATTGTTCGAGCCATTTCGATTAGTCAAAAAACATGGCCGCCAGGGGGCGGGGCTTATTATACCCTATATATCTATATTGAAAAATCTAAAAATCTTCTTGTCCGAAACCACTGGACCGATTTCCATATAATTTTGCAGAAATGTTCCTTTGGTGATCCTCTACCAAGATTGTTCAAGCCATTTGGGTTTGTCAAAAAACATGCCACCAGGGGGCAGGGCTTATTTTCCCTATATATCTATATAGAAAACTTTAAAAATCTTCTTGTCCGAAACCACTGGACCGACTCCAATATAATTTTGCAAAAATGTTCCTTTGGTGATCCTCTACGAAGATTGTTCAAGCTATTTGGATTCGTCAAAACACATGGCTGCCAGGGGTGGGGCTTATTTTCCCTATATATCTATATAGAAAACTTTAAAAATCTTCTTTTCGGAAACCACTGGACCAATTTCCATATAATTTTGTAGAAATGTTCCTTTAGTGATCCTCTACCAAGATTGTTCGAGCCATTTGGATTCGTCAAAAACCATGGCCGCCAGGGGGCAGGGCTTATTTTCCCTATACATGTATATATATAGAAAACTTTAAAAAACTTCTTGTCAGAAACCAATGGACCGATATCAATATAACTTCGAAGGAATATGTCTTTGGTCACCCTCTTCCAAGGTTGTTCAAGCCATCATGATTCGTCAAAACATATATGGCTGCAAGGGGGTGGGGCTTATTTTCCCTGTATATCTATATAGAAAACTTGAAAAAAAATCTTCTTGTCAGAAACCACTGGACCGATTTCAGTATAACTTGGCAGAAGTGTTTCCTTGGTGACCCTTTACCAAGATTGTTGAGGCCGTCATGATTTGTCAAAAAACATGGCTGCTAGGGGGTGGGGCTTATTTTCCCTGTACATCTATATAGAAAACTTGAAAAAAATCTTCTTGTCAGAAACCACTGGACCGATTTCAGTATAACTTGGCAGAAGTGTTTCCTTGGTGACCCTTTACCAAGATTGTTGAGGCCGTCATGATTTGTCAAAAAACATGGCTGCTAGGGGGTGGGGCTTATTTTCCCTGTACATCTCTATAGAAAACTTGAAAAAATCTTCTTGTCAGAAACCACTGGACTGATTTCAATATAACTTGGCAGACATGTTACCTTGGTGACCCTAGCTTGGTGACCCTTTACCAAGATTGTTCAAGTAATCGTGATTTGTCAAAAAACATGGCCGCTAGCGGGTGGGGCTTATTTTCCCTATATATCTATATAGAAAACTTTAATAATCTTCTTGTCAGAAACCACTGGACGATTTCAATATAACCTAGCAGGAATGTTTCTTTGGTGACCCTCTACCAAGTTTGTTCAAGCTGTCATGATTCGTCAAAAAACATGGCCCCCAGAGGGGGCTTATTTTCCCTATATATCTATATAAAAAAACTTTAAAAATCTTTTCGTAAGAAACCGTTACACCGAATTCAATGTAACTTGACAGGAATGGTGACCTTCTACCAAGATTGTTCAAGCTTTCATGATATGTCAAAAAACATGGCCCCCCAGAGGGGGCGGGGCTTATTTTCCGTATATATCTGTATAGAAAACTTTGAAATTCTTCTTGTCAAATACCCCTGACCGATTTCAATATTGCTTTGGTCACCCTCTACCAAGAATGTTCAAGCAATCCTGATTTGTCAAAAAAACATGGCTGTTAGGGGGTGGGGCGTATTTTCCCTATATATCTAGATAGAAAACTTTGAAAATCTTCTTGTCAGAAACCACTGAACCGGTTTCAATTTAACTTGATTTAACTTGGTAAACAGATTGTTCCTTTGGTGACCCTCAACCAAGTTTTTTCAAGGTGTCACGATTCGTAAAAAAGAAAAAAAAATGGCTGTTAGGGGGTAGGGCTTTATAGCAATATAAAACACTTTAAAAGTCTTTTTGTCAGAAACCACTGGACCAATTTCAATATAACTTGGCAGAAATGTTCCTTTGGTGAACCTCTTTCAAGATTTAGTTGTCATGATGCGTTAAAAAGAAAAAAAACATGGCTGCTGTGGGGGTTGGTGGGGGGTGGAGGGTGCAGGGCTATAAAATTTAGAGCAGTGAACTTGGCTGAAACTTCAACACTAATATAAGTATGCAAATCTGTTTGCTCAGGTGAGCGATATAGGACCATCATAGTCCTCTTGTTTGTTTTATAGCTCGCCTGAACAACGTTCATGGAGAGCTATTGTACTACCCTCGGTGTCGGCGTCGGCGTCGACATTGGCGGCGGCGTTGCCGTTGGTGTCGGCGTCCACAAATGTTAAAGTTTTCGTTAAAGTTTTTAAGACTTCATTATTTCCCAACCTTATCACCGATTTAATTCATCTTTGGAATGATGATACATATTGGTCCAAAATTTGACGCAGTACCATTCCCACCACCCAAGGTCAGGTCAAGGTCACAGACTTAGAATTTTCATGTTAAAATTTTACATCAAAGTTTTTAGGATCGCATTACTTCTACACTAAAGGATGGATTTTGTTTTTATTTGGTAACATGATAGATACGGGTCAATAGTTTCTATTAGCACCATCAGCACTCATGACCGTGACCTTGAGGTCGCGGTCACAGACTTGGAATTTAAATGTTAAAGTTTTCATTAAAGTATTTAAGAACTCATTATTTCCTAACCTTATCACCGATTTGATTCATCTTTGGTATGATGATACATATTGATCCAAAATTTTGTGCATTACCCACCCCACCACCCTCGGTCATGTCAGGATCAAGGTCACAGACTTAGAATTTTCATGTTACAATTTTACATCAACGTTTTCAGGATCTCATTACTTCTACACTATATGATGGATTTAGTTCCTATTTGGTATCATGAAAGATACTGGTCAAAAGTTTTTATCAGCACCATCAGCACTCATGACTGTGACCTTGATATCGAGGTCACAGACTTAGAATTTAAAATGTTAAAGTTTTCGTTAAAGTTTTTAAGACCACACTATTTCCTAACTTTATCACCGATTTCATTCATCATTAGTATGATGATACATATTGGTCTAAAATTGTTTTCCATCCAACGCCCTCCCCCACATCTTCTCCCCCAAATTCCTGTTAGGGTCACGGTCACAGTCATGTGAAAATTTTTATTATAAAATTTTACGTCAAAGTTTTTAAGACCTCATTACTTCTAGGTATGTCAAAATCAAGGTCACCAGCTTTCCAGAAACAAAATGTGCATATCAGGCGCGCTATCCTGTCTGGCCACAGGTCTTGCTTTTTTTCTAGGACAGGCATTTATTGATAATTCATTTGATGAACATGCTAAGAAACCTGTTAATCAGCTGGCCTCGGTGGCTCAGTTGGATGCGCGTCCGAATGGAGACCAGGAGGTCGCAGGTTCAACCCCTGCCGAGGTCGACAACATTCTTTTGTGGAGATTGATCATGAAATATTTTCTACGGTCATTCTCTCCCTTCCGCTGATTCAAGAAGGGCAGTTGTCAGTTTCTGGCGAAAGAATGTGCAAAATACTGATTAACCGCTTAGAGGACTAAGCCTACCCAGTAAAAGTGTGGTTAGGTAAACTGGCCACGATTGACATGACCCCATTGGGTTGACTGGGCCAAAAAACCTCAACACAAACAAACAAACCTGTTAATCAGTTATATGAAATACCAGTATTTAAGTTATTTAGTGGGAAAAGTGGGGAAAATATTGTAAATATCATATTGTGTAATTATAATTTAAGTGTGCAAAGAGAAATACATGGATGATAACATTAAATATTATTATCAGAGGAGTTTTTAACCCTGGTCCTGTTGATCCCGGATATACCCTGCCTTTGCAAAGAGTGTAGATCCAGATCAGTTGGCCAACTGCTCTAGATCTGCACTGTTCGTCATTAAGAATGCAACTTTTTTATCAACAACCTGGGTCAATTAATCTGATAAGCTGAAATTTAGAAGTGGGCATCACATCTTAATTTATTCAGCATTACAAGGGTTAAGGAGGAATATAGGGTGATAATTTTGGGATATTTTTATCTGATTTCTCCATAACATTGTGTTTTGATTTTTCACTGATATCTTTATTTGCAACAATGGACATGTTTGAATCCAGTGATTGAAAAGTCCATTTCATAAACTCAGGGTGGAAAGGGTTAATACTGAGGTGTCCCAAAATTTCAACGCGTTCCTTTAATGCTTAATATGCTGGGCAAAAATTTCAGCAGACGACATATTGAAATATTTTTTTTTATTTTTCCTAGGAAACAGGATTTGACATTTCATGCAAATTGTCTCCATTGGAGACTGTTTATTTGAAATGGCAAATCCTATATTCTGGAAAAAATAAGAAAAACATATTCACTTTGTCATCTGCTGAATTACATGACAAGTTTTTCTCTTAGAAAAAAAAGTGGCAAAAAGTTCATTCTCAACTGATAATTCAACCAGATATTTTATGGCTACTGCTCTCAGCTCTCTTACACTAATGAGTCTGTTCACAACAGGTGGTATCACCAGATTTACCTGGGAGACTACTTTTCTCTGATAACACTGGTTCCCTGCACTCTACTATATAGTCTTAAAATCTTTATTTTTCAACAAGATATGTGTCTTTAGAAAAAATACAGGTGAGAATATAACTCTGGTTAATGTAACTCTGGATAATGTAATAACCCTAAATATTTGGACAGACAGGCCTGACCAAACAGTGTAGACCCAGATCAGATGCAGCAGAATGCGGCGTCTGATCTGGGTCAACACTGTTTGCCACTCATCCAACAATTTTTGGCACATTGACAGGTGGTAAAAAATGGACCTGTCCAAAATTTAGGATAAGTGCAGCAAACAGATTGTGCCCCAATAGGGTAAATGCAGTATTTTGGCTGTCATGCTGCATAGAATGAACTTTGTGATAGTCACAACATACCTGATTTACCGTATATACAGTCGACCTTCAATGGCTCGAACACTAATGCTCGTTTACCGTGGCTTATTCAAACTCATTTTTGAGTCCCTACGGATTTTTTCTGATAGCTCAGGAAAACAAATATTGAGGGAAATTTTCTTATTTTATTATGAAATTGTATGTTGTGTGTACTCATTAGAATCGCCTCATCGAGGCGATTCTAATGAGTACACGCAACATACCATTACTTTGTTGAAAATCGAAAACATTTCCATAAATTATCGCCATTTGCTTCCTGACCTGGCGCCATGATTATATCTCATTTGCTCGAACTACCCATCTCTCGAACAAATTTCCATGGTCCCAAAGATGTTCGAGTCATTGAAGTTTGGCTGTATTTGGATACCTTACCATTCTTGGAGCCCGCCTTAGTGGCTCGTTTTGATGCATGTCGGACAGGTGATCAGAAGATAGCTGGGTCAATCCCAGAAGGGTGCGGTAACATTCTTTCTTGGAGATTAATCATAAAATATTTTCTACAGTCATTCTCTCTTTTCCTCTGATTCAAGCAGGGCAGTTGTCAGTTTCTGGCAAAAGAATGTACATGTACACACACAAGTACTTTTGTTAACTGCTTAGAGGACTAATCCTGCCCAGAAAAAGAGTTGTTAGGTAAACATACATGCCATAAGCTGTGGACTAAAATCTGTGAGATAGGGCAAAATTTTAAGGGCAATTTGACAAAATTCTGTGAGATTTTCTAAACATCACTTTAGAGCTCCCCCAATATCTGAAGTCATTTTTTTCACATATATAAGAAGCTTGTGAAAAACACAACTGTGTGTGTTTTATGTTTATTTATTCATAAAATCTGTTGTAAAATAGTGTGAAAATTCTGTGAGATTTGATTTTTTATGGGAATTCACTTCCAGATGGGCCAAATTCTGTGATATTTTATCTCACAGTGTGAGCTATGGCATGTATGGATAAACTGATCGTTTGACTTGCTCATTAAACTCCAATCTAACCTATACTTGGCCTAAACATTGAACATATCCCTTTGACCTTTGATGGTGTTGCTGGACGAGTGGCAAACAGTGTAGACCCTGAGCAAATGCTATATGCTACAGTGGCTTATCTGGGTGTTCATTGTTTTTTAAGTGCACTTGTCAGAAAACTTAAGGTAAATATCATGCCTGTATGGTACATATATGTATCTTGTCATAAATACAAAAAATATGATAAAGTAACAAAGTTTACCTCAAAAACTATAATTACCGATATATTTAGAGAGCTATGCCTGAAATATCAGTCTAGGCCAGACCCTGATCATACTGCTCTTATCAGGGTCGATGCTGTTTTGTCAGCACATTTTAGACACACAGTAGATAAGTCAAATGTACACACACTGTTTGCTGAGAGGATCCTGATGATGCTTTTCTCAATCAAAAAGTATTGATGTTTTTCTTATTTCAGCACGAAAATATATGTTGTGGGAACTCATTAGAAGCGCCTCGCCAAGCTGCCTTTAATGAGTACCCACAACATATGTTTTCGTGCGGAAATAAGAAAAATATTTACCAGGTACCCACTCTTATCTAGACCTACGAGTATGATGTACTTTATCATATGCAATTACAATACTTTGTTAATCTATAGTTGTGTCTCACACAATTAACCCATTGTAGACTGAATAGACTCTCCCACACTATATATTGGAAGAGTCCAATTTCAATTTTAGGTACGTCCGGCTATGAAATTTACATTTTCCTAGAGAAAAATGGCTAAACTATTTGCAAACAGTGGAGACCCTGATCAGACGCCGCGTTTTGCGGCATCTGATCTGGGTATGCACTGTTTGCTAATTACCCTTTTACGGGTCTCCTGACTACAATGGGTTAAAGTGCTCATAAGGAGACAGCTCTGGGACAAACCTCCAAGGGAAGTAATTCCAATAGTGAAATATTTCTCTCCCTTCCAATTATGGACTAATCTTTAAGGTAAAAATTTGCGCTCTTTCAAGCAAATTCTGTTGTTTTTTTTTTTAATAAACTGAATGTTCAGCAGTGTTTGCTGTGAAAGTATGGTAGGCAGGAATTGTTACGTCTTCCTATCTTGGAAGATGTCTCCCTATTTTTCCAAGAGGGAGACATCGCATCTCCCTAATTTTCTGGGCCACCGTGGTGGCAACTGCTGCGCAATCAAGGACAAGGACACCAGGCACAAGCTCTTCTGGTCAGGAAACGACAAAGGCACTGCTGGTGTTGGAGTGTTTGTGGCAGAAGAGTGGATAGAGAAAGTTTTTAAGGTTCAGAGAGTCTCCAACAGAATCATCTTAGTGAAACTCATTGTTGGCCAGCGTGTGGTTACCTTCCTGTCTGTATATGCCCCACAGAGTGGTGTTCCTGTCTGTATATGCCCCACAGAGTGGTCTAAGTGATGAGATTAAGGACCTGTTCTTTGATCAGCTGCGTGCTGTGACTGCCAGGATCCCAGCATCAGAATTTCTGATCCCATGTTGAGATTGGAACGGCCATGTAGGCCATCCCGGCACTGGATACAGGGAAGTGAATGGTGGGATGGGGTATGGCAGGCCGGAACCAGATGTTGAGGGCGAGTGAATCCTAAAGTACGCCCTAGCATTTGACCTGCTTCTTGGGAACACAGGTGTCAAGAAACGTGACAGCCATCTCATCACGTACAAGTCGGGAAACATAGCCACACAGATAGATTTCATCCTTTTCCGTAGGACCATGCGCAAACTTGTCACAGATGTAAAAGTGATCCCTGGCGAGGAAGTAGCTCTGCAACATCAGCTTCTATGCGACATGAGGATTGATGTGCCACCAAAGTCCAAGCGCAAGTTTACCCCTCGCCTCAAAGTTTGGAAGCTTAAAGACCCTCAGACAAGCAATCATTTCCAGGAGTTTTTCAGCTTGCATGTGAGCACATCTGCAGGTGTAACTGATGGGGCCACTGAGGATATCTGGAACAACATCAAGACTGGACTGCTCAAGACAACTGAGGAGGTGTGTGGCACAACCTGGCCACACCGTTGGCGTCGTAAAACCTGGTGGTGGAATGAACACGTGGAAAAGGTCATTGCTGCCAAGCGGAAAGCGTTCAAGGCCTGGAAGGCTGGTAAAGGCACTAGGGCATCATACGATGCAGCCAAACGAAATGCCAGACATACAGTGCACCATGCTCGTCAAGAAGCCGAAAAGAAGGTCTACGATAATATTGACCCCAAATCTTCAGAAGTCTACCGCCTTGCTGACCAGATTAGAAGAGAGGACTGATGTTGTTGGTGACAAACCTGTGAAGAATGATGCAGGAGAGATGTCAATGAGCAAAGACTCAAAGCAGAAGGCCTGGCTAGAGCACTACCAAAGGCTTCTCAACGTTTAGTTTGACTGGGACCCAGACCACCTGGCTTATAAACCACCAGTGAAGGCTCGCCCATCCCAATCACCATTGATATGGTTAAGAAGGCTATCTCACAGATTAAGGCTGTCAAAGCACCGGGCCCGTCAGACATAGTGGTGGAGATGATACGAGCAGCTGGTGACATGGGCGCCTCCATGATTCGTGACCTCGCAGCTGCAATCATTCGTAATGGCAAGGTACCCTCTGACTGGGAGCTGAGTTTCATTGTCTGCCTCTACAAGGGAAAGGGGGACGCATTGGAAAGGGGCAACTACCGCGGTCTCAAGCTGACAGAGCAGGTTATGAAAATCCTGGAGAGGATTGTGGACGGCCTTATCGGCCAGTTGGTGTCAATCGACGATTCCCAGTTTGGCTTCGTCCCAGGCAGATGCACTACAGACGCAATCTTTGCTGTCAGTCAGCTGCAAGAGAAGTATCTAGCTGCCAACAAGAGACTCTACATGGCTTTCGTAGACCTGGAGTAGGCGTTTGATCGAGTACCTCGAAAGGTAATCTGGTGGGCGCTCAGAAAACTTGGCGTGGAGGAGTGGATTGTGCGACTGGTGCAGGGGATATATGCAAATGCGCGGAGTCGTGTCCGTGTTGGTGAGGGGTATAGTGAAGAGTTTGAAGTGAAGGTTGGTGTTCACCAAGGATCAGTACTCGGCCCACTGCTCTTCATCATTGTGTTTGAAGCCTTATCACGAGAGTTCCGCTCTGGGGTCCCCTGGGAAGACCTTTATGCTGATGACCTTGTTAGCATTGCTGAATCGCTTGGGGAATGTGTCAGGAGGCTCTTGACATGGAACGAAGCAATGGAGAAGAAAGGACTGAGAGTAAATGCAGGAAAGACAAAGATCATGATCTGCGGTACAGGACTGGACCTCCTGCAGAGTTCAGGCGAGTTTCCATGCGCCGTCTGTCGCACTGGAGTGGGCAGCAACAGCATATTCTGCAATGGCTGCAAGCACTGGGTGCACAAATGTAGTGGGCTCAAGCGCTTGAAAAAAGACCCTGACTATAGATGTACACGGTGCCAGGGAACTGCACGCCCCTTAGATGGCAGACCACAGAACGAAGTCCAGGTCGGACCTGACAAGCTTGAGGTGGTAGCTTCCTTTTGCTACCTAGGAGACATGCTCTCAGCAGCAGGTGGCTGTGACCTTTCAACCACAACACGTGTGAAAACCGCCTGGAAGAAGTTCAAGGATCTGCTACCAGTTCTGTCTTCGCGCCACCTCTCTTTCAAAACACGGGGCCGTGTGTACAGCTCTTGTGTGCGGAGCGCAATGCTCCATTCCAGCAAGACCATTGACAAAGCCAAACCTCCAGCGTCTGAAGCGAAATGACAGGGCAATGATCAGACAGATCTGCAATGTCAAACCGCAAGACATTGTCACCACCAGGTCCAAGGAGCTACATGTGCGGCTTGGCATGGAGGATCTGGACCTCATTCTGAAGGAGAGAAGACTCCGATGCTATCGACATGTGGAACGCTCCAATGATGCAGTCAAGACAGACTTTGACATACAGGTTGATGGAAAGCGTGGGCCTAGGAGGCCCAAAATGACATGGAAACAGCTGACAGAGAGGGATTGCAGAGAGTGGAAGCTCTCGGCCATCAACCCTCATGATAGACATACCTAGAGATCTGGTGTGAGATCTGCCATGCGTGCAGCAAGCCAGTTATCTGGAAAGGGGCCCACTGGTGTGGATGTTGCCCCTGTACCTGCACGTAAATCAAATATCCGATTATGATATGATATGAGCTTCATGTCTGAAACCTCAAAGTAAAGTCACTCCAATCAAAAAAAAAAAAAAAAAAAAAAAAAAGTATGTGTCTCCCTTCTTATTTGGTCCAGTATTAAAGGTAAGAATGTGTGTCGTCTGAGAGCAAGTTCTGTCCTAAAAGAGTAGCACACATTTTTGAGAGGTCTCAAACACCAGGAAGGCACCTTCTTGTCAAACATTATCTCCATTTGCAAAATGGTGCTAAAATCTTTCAGCTGTATCCGTTCAGCTGAAAGGTAAAGATGTCACATACAGTAAATGTCTTAAAATATCATACACCAAAGTTTCTGACAAAATGGCATATACAAACAGTGTAGACCTAGATCAGACTGCTCCTCAGGAGCAGTCTGATCAGGGCCTTTACGTTTTGCCATTCATCTAAGTAATTTAAGAAACAACTGCATTAAAAGCAAAATTGAGGACCCCCAAAAACGTATGGAACAAAGAGTTAGAAATTTTAGGATATTTACAGTAGCCATAGCAGACTAAATAAGTTGGTAGTTGGCACAACTTGCTGCTTTCAACCATGATACCATCCCCTGAACTGTAATCATTCATTACAGGAAAATGGTTTTCTTATTTCTTGATAAAAACGTATATTATGAGTACTCATTAGAAGTGCCGCATACCACAACGTATGCTTTTGTGGAGCAGGAAAACATCAACAATGTTTGGTTTAAAAAATGCGCTCCTGGATCTAAGGCCTGAGTCAAATACTCCAGGCCGCTTGGCTTACAGCATCTCTCTGATCTCTTATACCAACATTACAAGCCCAAATCCACCTATTTTCTTGGTGTCTCTGATTAGAGTTTTTGCTGTCTGCTTACAGTAGCAATGGGTAGATGGTCGATAAGTGAAAGTCAAGTTTTCTTTTTATTTACTGATCACTAATTTGAAAAACAAAATCCACCTTGAAAGACAAGGTTAACTTGTTTGCTTAACTTAATATGCTCATAGGAGTAGTTTGATCTGGGTCCGTGCTGTTTGTTCATGCCCCTCTGTCTGAATACTTAGAGTGTATATGGCATATTAACCCTTAAACTGCCAATCACAACAATTGTCGTCTGCTTTGTCATCTGCTTGTTATTCTAAGTCATTTCTGCAAACAGTGTGGACCCAGATTAGACTGCTCCTTTGATCTGGGTCCACACTGTTTGCCTGTATACAAAAATAGGTTAAAAAAGTTTGCAAGAATATTCAGCAGACGACATAAACAGACAACATTTTCAGATGCAGGTTTTCTTGGCGTTTTAAGGGTTAACTTATTTGCAGACATATAAATACAAATTGCAAAAGCTTTTGCTTTCTTGAACATTAATGCACTGCATGATGGGTAAAAATTCCAGCAAATAACATTTTGAAATATATTTTCTTTTTCCAAGAAAATAGGCTTTGACACATGTGAATTGTATCTTAAGGAGACAATTTGCATGAAATATCAGTTCCTATCTTTAGGGAAAAATAAGAAAAATATCATCAGTTTGTCGTCTACTGAGTTAGCCCAGAGAGGGGTAAAAGTTAATTTGCTGTCTGACTATGCACATGGAATTTGTTAGATAACTTTCTTCTTCAGAGGTCATGTGTGCCTCATTGTGAATGTGGCCTCTAAATGAGGTTTTACAGAGAAGAACTACAATCAGCTAGCTCAACTGCACGCCGACTTTGTTGAATCAAAGGGCCTGAGGATCCTGTTGTTTCCTTGTAACCAGTTTGGGTCACAGGTAT
Source organism: Anodontia alba (assembly GCA_964016985.1). Classification (NCBI taxonomy): domain Eukaryota; kingdom Metazoa; phylum Mollusca; class Bivalvia; order Lucinida; family Lucinidae; genus Anodontia; species Anodontia alba. The sequence goes on from OZ024825.1 coordinate 27,278,143, forward strand.
AATAATTACACTACATTACCGTCCTTACACACACATCACTCTTAACTAAAGATAAGGCACTTTTTGACAAAATGTATTGATATTTTTGTTATTTCCCCACAAAAACATATGCTGTGTGTACTCATCAGAAATTCCTGTGAGGAACTTCTGATGAGTATCCATAACTTATGTTTATGTGCAGAACTGAGAAAAACATTTACCTGATAACCTTATCTTCAGCTATGCATCACTGGTTATATATAATATATGTTATGAATTTTAGACTGAATAAACTCCCCACACTGTAGATTGGAAGAGTCCACTTTCAATTTTCGGTATGTCAGGCTATGTGATTTTGATATTCCTAGACAAAAATGGCTAAACTATTTGCAAACATTGGAGATTCTTATCAGCATCTGATCTGGGTCTGCACTGTTTGGCAATTACCCTTTTCAGGGTCTCCAGACTAAAATGGGTTACCAGTAATTTGCATAAAGCTGGTTTTTGCAGCATGTATTGGTACAGACAGGCCAGAACAAACAGTGTAGATCAAGATCATATACTGCAGAGTGTGGTATCTGACCAGGTTCTACACTGTTTGCCACACAGCAACAGGTAGTACAATGGGGTTGTACAAATCTTAGGACAAGACTGGTAAGTAGTATAGATGTCCCAATACTGGGTAAATATTGTAGTCCCATTGTCGTGGCTGTCAATATTCATACAAGTTTTATGCTTCGCATCACCTTACAAAATTATCATAACAAGCATGCATACCCAGGTATCAGAATACCATAATTACATAAACCGTCTCTTGCTGAACATGACATGCCCTGTCTTAAAAAACAGTGTAGATCCAGATCAGTTGGCTTCTGAAGAAGCCAACTGATCTGGATTTGCACTGTTTGTCATTACATATGTGAATTTCTATCAAAAGCTTGGATCAAGTAATCTGATTGGCTGGAATTTAGAAGTGGGTATGGCATCTTAACTTATTCTGCATGACATGGGTTAATATTTAGATACCATTAGTTAACCATAGCTCCTGATAAGACCAGCATAGCTCCAGGTAAGCGGGGTTATCTACATGGTATTTTTCTTATTTCTCAATTGTAAATATAGTTGTGGTTACTCATTAGAAGCACCTCAAAGTACTGAGTGCACACAACATATATTTACATGGAGAAATAAGAAAAATATTGCTACTTTTCAACTGAAAAATGTGCCTTATCTGGAGCTATGGACCGGGGTCCAGATATTTTGTTTTATTTCCTCACAAAAAAACAAATGTATTAGAAATGCCTACATAGTATTAATAAAAACTAACAAGACATCCAGCTTTTGGAAATAGACCGGTCCAAATAGTTGTAATAGAAAACCACTTGACCTAAATGGATTTAGGGTTAATACAGATACCTCTAGTAGTACTATTTTTGTTTTATTGGTTTATATAATTTACATGCAGAATTCTTTATCCAGAACATTTTTGACATAGTTTTTAGAGTGACTTCTTTGCCCTTAACCCTTGCCATGCTGAATAAATTAAGATTCCACACCCAGTTATAATTTTTAGCCATTCAGATTACTTGATCCACTTGTTAATACAAACCGTCACATACTTAATGACAAACAGCGCAAATCCAGAATCTAACTGATTTGGATCTTCACTGTTTGCAAAGGCAGATCATGTCTTGGTTCAGCAGAACCAGGTTTACATGTAATTAGTTCCAGAAAAATATAATAACTGTGCTGTCTGCTGTATTAGCCCAGAGAGTGGTATTCAGCATATACAATGTCGTCTGCTGTTGTTATGTTTGTGCTCTAAAGGAAGCTCTATAGATCAGATGCTTCAGTTTTTTTGTTTTTTTTTAGCAAAAGAGTATTGATACATGTATTTTGCTGGCCATATTTCTCCTTGAAAATGTATGCTGTGGTACTAATGTGAGATATTAGTCAGTTCACTCCCTTGAGTACTATCATTTGGTTTCCTCTGTTTTCATCATTAGCATCTCCATTAAGTATAGCTTCCTTTGCCTGGAGAAATCTAATTATTTATGGTCATATGCAAATAAAGCTTCCAAAATATTAAAAAGAAATATTTTTTCTGCAATAAAATATATAATGTGAATACTTATTTTATGTGGATATGGAAAACATTAAAGTTGAAACTCATTTAAATTCAGCTCAGGACCTATGGAGAAATCAGAGTATTCCAATTAGAAGGACCTAGTTATTAATTGTCAGCGGTGAAATCAGTGTATATCTGGTGAAAATAAAAGTGGTATCGATCACTAGTGAATTGATATCGCATCATTTCACTATAGTGACTGATACGATTTATATTTTCACTCCTCGCTTTGGACGACTTCAGTTTTCTTCACTGTTTCAGAAGTGGATGTTACCTCCACTTCAGATTTTTGAACAGCTCTAACTTCTTTGTTTCTGAACTAAACTATCAAGTGTTGGTATGCATTTTCTTAATTAGAATGTAAGGAACATTTTGGTATCAAAATTATTTTGATTCGCCGAAACTTTTTTGTGTTTGTCTCTCCAGCGATTCACATGTTAAGCACTGGGCGTTGACGCCATGACGTTCTTGTTATGTTTGGTGACGTTATTTATGACATCAGAAACGCGCATTGACGTTTAAACAATAAAATAAAAAGAAAATTTACTCTTTTTCAGTGAACACCAAATTATTTTTGGTATTCACAGCAAAAGAGTAAATATCCTCTATTTGTATTTGGCCCACCTTGCAATTTATCTTGCAAGGGAGATAATAGGAAAAATACTGCTATCTCTCATTGGAATTGCCTCACAGAGGCAATTCCAATTAGTACCACATACAGCATGTTTATACCTCCCAGCATATAAAGTATATAGGGGCTATATAGTGTTTGTCTTTTTCGTAAGAAAGTTGGTGTATGTTTGTGTCCGTTTGTAAACTTCTTTTCCATCAAAGATCTCTCAGGAACTACTGGACCTAGGATTTTGAAAGTTGGTACAAACAGTGGGTATAACTTACTGTGTTGTGTAAAAGAGAAGCAGGCCTGTTGATGAATTGTTGTCTGTCAGGGGTATAAGTGGCCACTGGTCATTTTCTCTGGTTTATTATATTGTACCACTGCGTGTTTTATTATATTGTAAGACAATTCCAATGAGTACCTCCATTATGTTTTTTTTTATCTTGTTAAGAAATAAGAACTATTTTCCTGGCTACCCTTGGTGTCTTTACCTGTGCATTCATAAAACATAAAACATCACGAAAACATGCCTATATAATTTTGATCCCCTTAAATCCCACTTCTATATAGTAAAACTGAGGTTTAAAGGGGTATACATTATTTTCCTTATGTCTGCTCAAAAACATAGATTGTGGGTACTCATTAGAACCACCTCGTCAAGCGCAGTTCTTACTTCTTAAGAGTATCCATAATCTATGTTTTGAGCAGAACTATGAAAAATATCAGAATTTTTTATCTGAAAATTTTCATTTTTTTTTGTGGTAAATTTTCAGTAGTTTTGAATAGGCATGTTTTCGTAATGGAACAGTTTATCTGGGTATGAATATCCCTCTTATCTTTAGCTCTGCATCCTTTCAAGATCACTACTTTGCTATAATTCAAATTATGGTACTTATTGCATATTTATTTGCAATCGAAAACTAGACCAATGAAATTCCTATTGTTCGCTTCTTTTTCTCCCCTGAAAGCATTTGTTTAGTATTCTGTCGATAAATGGGTGCCAAAGGTTCATTCTTTTATATAACATTAATTATAAAATATTTTTAATTGTTGTATGATTATGCATTATATTGCTGCTTGATTTTGCATGCATAAAATAATCATTGAGATGATCTCACCTGTCAAGGTGATGTATGACTTTCACAATGCACTGTGCACCTATACGAACAAAGACAGTTACCTCATAGGGAGATTTTCTGTTTAAAAATCATTCTTATATGCTTTGTTCCAAATAAGAAAAGGTATCCTATAAATATTTGTTCTTATTTCTTTACAAATACATATGTTGTGGTACTCATTAGAAGCACCTTGCTGAGGTGCTTCTAATGAGTACCACAATATATGTTTTTGTAGAGTAATAAGAAAAAAATCACAACTTTTTGGTTTTAAAAAAGTGCCTTATTTGGAGATAGGATATAATCACTTGTCATTTTCATTCATTAGTAAACCGCAGTTTAAATTAATTTAAATTTGTTCTCTCATATGAGCAGAAACCTGAGAAAATACACTTTATATAAACTGTGCACCAGTGAAGACACTTCCCTTCTATACCTCAGACTATCTGTCTGAGCCGTGTTTGCTGTGTGCACATGGACAGCTACAGGTAAGGATCCCAGGCAACTCCAGGCTGACAGCGAAAACTTATCAGACTGCATGAATGAGCTGGCTTTTTTGCTGGGCACACAGTGTCATATAAAATGTAGTTTGCAGCATTTTCTCATGTTTGGCTCGTATGTTCCTTTGTTAATGTTGTTTAATTTTGCATTTGTCAGTATAATTGGCAAGTTTTATATTTACTGTTTGTTCAGTTGTAACTAAGCAATTAGTTTTGAATGGTTGCTTAACCCTTAAAACGCCAAGAAAACCTGTGTCTGAAAATGTCGTCTGTTTATGTTGCCTGCTGAATATTCTTGCAAAATTTTTTAAACCTATTTTTGCATACAGGCAAACAGTGTGGACCCAGATCAGACTGCTCCTGATCTTGGTCCACACTGTTTGCATAAATGACTTTTAAAATCACATGCAGGTGACAAAACAGACGACAATTGTTGTGATTGGCAGTTCAAGAGCTAATAATACGCTAAAGACTGGTACATAGCTCCAGATAAGAGGGGTATTTTCTTATATCGCCACAAAAACGTGTTATGGATAGTCATTAGAAGCGCCTTGGCAAGGTGCCTCTAATGAGTATCTACAACATTCATTTTCATGGAAAAATAAGAAAAATATCAGGGCCCAGTTGTTCAAAACTACCATTGTCATTAGTTAACAAATCATTAAAACTTTGATCATTAAATACGGCACATATGCTAAATTTTTGCTGAAAAAATGTGAGTAGCTTTTGCATTTGGAGTAGCTTTTGCATTTGCATTTGCAAAAGCTACTCACATTTATTTTCAGCAAAAATACATGTGAATTAGATATTGTACTTACTAGAATAGTTAACATTTTGACCACTAACAAGCTCGTTAAGCTAACAAAGCTTTGAACAACTGGGCCCAGTACTTTATGGTTGAAAATGTGCTTTATCTGGAGCTATGCATGTAAATGTCTCGTTAAAACAGAAATGAATAATAGAGCATTGTCTGTTTTAATTTATTTAGTTTGTAATGTTTAAAGCACTATATTATCAGTTTGAGACTGTTATATGTATTGAGTCATGGGTAACTCTTAAAGCACCCAGCAAAATTTGTAGCAGATGCCATTCTGATTTTCTCTTATTTTTCATAGAAAATAAGTCTTGGCATTTCATGTGAATTGTTTTCCATGGAGACAATGGACATGAAATATCAGCACTTCTTTTCTATGAAAAAAAAAAATAAAAAATACTTAAAATTTTGCCTACTGCAGTTGTGATTGGCATTTTAAGGGTAAAAAGATTTCTCATTCAATAATTATTGCATTAATTGTATATTGTGGTTTCAAATTTTCCTGATCTCAACTTACTAATCATTGCATCAGTATTTTACAGACAAATTAGCATTTTGCGTGCTGGGTAAAAATTTCAGCAGACAACATATCAAAATATTTTTCTGGTTTTCCTAGAAAACTGAATTTGACAATTCATGCAAATTGCCTCCTTAGGAGACAATATCCATGAAGTGTCAGATCCTATTTTCTAGGAAAAGTCTGTCAAATTTGTTCATAGCATAGTGTTTTAAGGAGCTGAGTATTTACCACAGGTGTTTGAAGTTAAGTCCTTAACCTATAAAAAGGCAAAAATAATTTTAGGGTCTAATGGGTCTAATGGGCTTCATATATAAATTTTTAATGGCAGATGATTCACATGAAATGTCGACTTATTTTCTCTGAAAATGAAGAAAGAAAAAAAACTGCATGTAGAAGTCGTCTGCTGCAAATTTTGCTCATTGCCTTAAGGGTTAACTAGAATTGTCAAAGCATTGACAATACCTTTGTATATAAATACATGCTGACAATACATGGGCAAGAGTCATTTTATTTAAATATTTGACTGTAAGCTTGACCATGAGGTCAAGGCCACTGAGACACCTGCCAAGTAAAGTTCCAAAATAATCAAGGTATGCACAAGGTTTTAATAAATCCCTTCCAAGTGGCTCAGTGGGATGCATGTCCGAATAGAGATCAGGAGGCTGCAAGTTTTAACCCCAGCTGGGTCGGCAACATTCTTTTGTGGAGATTTGATCATGAAATATTTTCTACGGTCATTCTTTTCCTTCCACTGATTCAAGAAAGGCACTTGTCAGTTCTATATGACTTATCATTATAGCTGTTTCATTACAAAACCAAGTTAGTACACAATCTTGATGCAAATGATCCCCATGGGTTGACGTGTCGTAAAACCTGAACTCATCATAGGCTGGCGAAAGAATGTGCTCAATACTGGTTAACAGCCCAGAGGACTAAGCCTGCCTAGCAAAAGTGTGGTTAGGTAAACTGACTGACTTGACATGACACCCACTGGGTTGACTGGGTAGTAAAACCTCAACACAAGCAAAATTCCTTCCGTACTTTACAAGATGCAGTTATGAAGCCTCCGATTTATGTTGTCTAGGACCTTGACCTTGAGGTTAAGGGTACTGAAACCCTTTTCAAATATTATCCCAAGTATAGCATCTTGGCTGGGTCTCACTTTTCCTGCAAAAAGTTGAGGCAGTAAAAATCTCACTATTGCCAGGATTGAAACATTAATGTGTAGCCTTCTTGAGAACTAAACACTTTTTACCTACAGATTTAAGAATAATTGAAATAGCTAACGGAAAGGCACATATGAAATGTACATTTCTAAACGATGTTAATTTGGAATTACAGTCATTAAAACCACTGAAACTTTTCATAGCTGAAACAATATTCATGGCAACAGATAAGGTGCTTTTTTCACTTAACAACTGCTGAATCTTTCTTATTTCTCCACAAAAACATTTGTTGTTGTAAGCATTAGAAGTGCCTTGGTGAGGTACTGCCAAGAGAATCCAAAACATACATTTTCATGGAGCAAAATTTTATGTGATATCCCCTCTGATCTGGATCTATGAGTATTGGATCTGCATTGTATAATTTTCCTGTACTCCAGATTGTTTGACTTGTTATTACCTACAAGATGGTCCTTCCAAAATTGCCCTTCTAACATAAGAGTACAGTCTTCCTTTTTTATCAACACTGGATACAATGACAAAATTCATTGTAATATTCATTAAGCTGGCACAAAACCTGACCTCAAGAGATGATAGTTAATCAGAAATTATTCAAGAAAATTATATTGATTACTTAAGAAAGATATAAGTTTGATATTTGTTAAAATAGCCTAACTATGCTGATTCCAACAAAACTCCAAAACATATGTACTTTGAGGAGATAAGAATAAAGAATAAAACAAGGCCTTTCTTACCTATCATTTTGATCATTAAGGAATCTTTACAACAGAAAATTCAGTTAACTGGAAACATATCTGGGAATAAATGCTGTTGTTGTAACAAGAGTTCAGACCCAGATCTGAAGCAAATGACTATATCATCTGATCAGGGTCTGGTTTGTTAGCCAGTTATCTAGTGGTTTAAGACACATCAATGATTGGTAAAATGGACTTATTCAAATTTAGTACAAGTATGGTAAGGAGTTAAGGTTTTGAAACTTTAAAGTCGATTGCTTCAAATTCAGTGCAGGTATGTTAAGGAGTTAAGGTTTAGAAATATTAAAGCCAACTCATTGAAATTTGGTTAAATTTAGTACAAGTATAATAAGATGTTAAGATGTTGAAATAGTAAAGTGGACTGATTCAAATTCAGTACAAGTATGATAAGGAGCTAAAATTGTGAAATAGTAAAGCGAACTGGTTCAAATATAGTACAAGTATGGTAAGGAGTTAAGGTGTTAAAGTAGTAAAGTGGACTTGTTCAAATTTAGTACAGGTATGGTAAGCAGTTAAGGTGTTGAAAAAGTAAAGCACTGGTTCATATATAGTACAAGTATGGTAAGGAGTTAAGGTTTTTAAGTGGCAAAGTGGACTTGTTCAAATTTTGTACAAGTATGTTAAGGAGTAAAGGTGTTGAAATAGTAAAGTGGACTTGTTCAAAGTTAGGTCATGTACGATAAGGAGTTAAGGTGCTGAAACAAAAACAAAGTGGATGTGTTCAAATTTAATACAAGTATAGTAAAGATGAGTAAGGATGCTGAAATAGGAAAGTGGTGGTTTTAAAATTTAGAACAAGTATGGTAAGGTGTTAAGGTGTTGAAATAGTAAAGTGGACTGCTTCAAATTTAGAACAAGTATAGTAAGAAGATAAGGTGCTGAAATAGAAAGTTGATATTTTAAAATTTAGTACAAGTATGGTAAAAAGTTAAGGAGTTGAAATAGTAAAGTGGACTTGTTCAAATTTAGTACAAGTATGGTAAACATTTAAGGTGCTGAAATAGAAAAATGGACTGGTTCAAATTTGTGCAAGTTTGGTAAGGACTTAAGGTGTTGAAAAAGTTAAGTGGGCTGGTTCAAAATTAGTACAAGTATGGGAAGGAGTTAAGGTGCTGAAATAGAAAAGTGGGTGTGTTAGAATTTAGTACAAGTATTGTAATGGTTTAAGGTGTTGAAATAGCATTGTGAACTTATTCAAGTTTAGGGCCAGTATGGTAAGGAGTTAGGTGCTGAAATTGAAAAGTGGATGTGCTAAAATTTTATACTAGTATGTTAAGGAGTTAAGGTGTTGAAATAGTAAAGTGGATGTTCAAATTTAATACAAGTATGGTAAGAAGTTAAGGTGCTGAAACAGAAACGTGGATGTGTTCAAATTTAGTACAAGGATTGAAAAGAGTTAAAGTGTTAAAATAGTAAAGTGGACTGGTTCAAATTTAGGTCAAGTATGGTAAGGAGTTAAGTGTTCAAATAGGAAAGTTTACTTGTTCAAATTAGTACAAGTGTGGTATAGAGTTTAGGTATTGAAATAATAAAGTTGACCTGTTCAAATTTAGTACAAATATGGTAAAGATATTGAAATAGTAAAGTGAATATGTTCAAATTTATACAAGTATGGGAAGGCTAAATATATAAACAAAAAAGAAATATGTGTGTTTAGGGTAATGTGTTTGAAAAAAGTAGGTAGGGTAAGTAGGAATTATTTTTTTTACATTGTTCTGCCCTGCCGCAAAAAAAGTGGTATGGAATTAATACCTTCCAAAATTAAGAGTGTCTGTCCATCCTTCCATCTGTCCGTCCGACCATTAGCGCTTCATAATTTTCGTGTCCACTCAGTAACTCTCATGAAACTTCACACCAATGTAAAACACCATGAGACTACATGCAGAACACATGAACCATAACTCTGGTGTCCCTACTTTTGGAGTTATTTCCCTTTGAACTTTAAACATAAACATTTCTACCATGTACTCGTGTCCGCTCCATCATTAACTCTGATACCGTTCCTGATATTTTCATGAAATGTCTCACAAATGTAAAGCATCATAAGATGATGTGCAGAACTCTGGTACGCCTACTTTTTGAGTTATTGCCCTTTGAAAATTAAACACAGCCATTTCCACCATATACTCATGTCCACTCTGTAAGTTGAAAACCATATGCGATATTTTCATGAAATCTCACACAAATGTAAAGCACCATCAGATGGCCTGCAGAAGACAAGAAGCATAGCTCTGGTTAACATACCTTTGGTGTTAGGGCTCTTTGAACATCATAAAAATTGAAGAATAGATATTTCTATATGTACTAGTGTCTGCACTGTAAGTTCAAAATCGTTTCAGATATTTAGATGAAACCTAATTTAAAGCTCCATGAGACAATGTGCAGAATTCATAAACAGTAACTCTGGTTTGCCTATTTTTGGAGTTATTGCCTTATGAACATTGAACATAGCCATTTTTACCTTGTACTTGTGTAAGTTGAAAATCATGTGAGATATTTTCATGAAATTTCTCACAAATTTAAAACACCATGAGAGGATGTGCAGAACTAAAAAAAAAAATGGTTTGGTCAACCTACTTTTGGAGCTACCACCTTTTGAACATAGTAAGTAAGGATAAATAAGAAAAACATTTACCCGATACCCACTCTTATCGAGACCTGGGGTCGCTGTCCGTTGTCCACATTCTTTAGGCATCATCTCCTCAGAAACCACTGGACCAATCATATGGAGCCTCAGTTGGTAGTTGGAAGTGGGTAGCTTGTTCCCCCACCACATTTGGGTCAAATGATCAAGATGGCCATCACGCCTACGTATGTACGGCAAAAAAACCTTTAAACTCTTCTCGCAAACCAAAGGGCCAATGGCCCTGGGGCTTTGTATCTAGCACTGGGGATATGGGCCCAGTAAAGTTTATAAACATGATGACCTTGGGATGACCTTGATCTTCTTTTTGCAGAAAGATCAATTTCTTTTACAAAGACTCTGAAAGGCAAAATTTCAGGAATTCTATTGTCTGAAACTAGAAGGCCCAGGCCTTTGATATTTGGTATATAGCATTATCAAACACACCTCTAACAAGATTGACCAATTTATACCATGAGAGCCAAAATTGCCCCATCCCAGGGTCACTTGTTTTACATGGACTCATACTGGGGAAAACTTTTCAGACATCTTCTTCTCAGAAACCTATGGGCTAATCAAAATCAAATTTCAGGTGGAGCCTCATTGGGTAGGGGGAGAGAACAAGTTTGGTTACCACATCTGGGTCACATGACCAAGATGGCTGCCATGCCCATATATGATAAAACCCATTTAAAAGTCTTCTCAGGAACCAAAGGACAAATGACCATTGGACTTGGTATGCAGCACTGGGGATATGGGCCTAATAAAATTTGAAAAAAAAAAAAATATGATCACTTTGGGTTGACCTTTATCTTTTTACAGACAGGTCATTTTTTTTACATAGAGACTACCGTATTTATCCTAAGTATTGGGACATCTTGTCTACTTACCATACTTGTCATAAAATTTGAAATAGTCTATTCTGGTACCTGCTGATGTCTCTAAAATATTGCTGTATGTATGGCAAACAGTGTAGAGCCTGATCAGATGCAGTGTCTAATCTAGGTCTACACTGTTTGCAAATGCTTTTCTGTCCCAATACTTAGGGTTATTATGGTATTATGGGTAAAACTTTAAAGATCTTCTTGTCTTAAACTAGACAGCCCAGGCCTTTGATATTTGCTATGTAGATTCATCTTGTGGACCTTTATAAAAAATTGTTCAAGTTAAAGCCCTGGGTCAAAAATGGCCTAACCCCAGGGGTCACATGTTTTAAATAGATTTATATAAGGAAAAAACCCATTCTGCTCAAATGTCTTTTTCTCAGAAACCCCAATCAAAGCCAAATTTCATATGGACCTTCCATGGGCCATGGAACGAAAGTTTGTTTGCCACATCTGAGTCATATATGGTAAAAACCCTTTAAAATCTTCTCCGAAACCAAAGAACCAATGGCCCTAGGGCTTAATATGTGTCATTGGGGACATGGGCCCAATAAAGTTTGAAATAATCATAACCTTGGATGACCTTGAGGTTTTTTTTACTGACAGTCAGCTTTTGTCGTAGTCTCCTATTGGCAAAACTTTAAAAATCTACTGGTCTGAAACGAGAAGGCTCAGGCCTTCGTTATGTAGTATGTGGCTTCATCTTGTTGAAAAAAAGGTAAGAGAAAAGTCCAGGGAGTGCCACAATTACAAACCACATTTCTTCCCAGACCCCAAGAGGAAGAGGAAACCGACAAATCTAAACAAGCACAAACCGAACAAACGTACGAAAAGCACTAAGATTAGCTTTCTCTTCCACAAGCGAGGTAATCGCAATACTAAAAGGACTGAAAAACACAAGAACAAAATGTTACACGGAAAGACATACAACAAATCGCCTCGCAGAATAAACCACAAAGCAACAAAGAGTAAGACTAACACCGGGACCACCGCCTTAGAACGGTCGGTAGAGCAAACCACCGGGGGGTTTAAAGCACTTTTACAGCTAGCTAACTTCACCCTGGGTCCCGATGCTACTCTTAATACAGAAATACATAAAAATTCGGTTCGCATAAAGGCTCCCAACTCAGTCAATGCATCAAAGCGAAAACATAAAAATCAAATTAATCACTATAATAAACAAAGACGAGTACTCATGGCTAATTCTACTGTATGCCAGAGTAAATGAAAACCAATAGTTGAACCACGGCGGGCCAAGCCAAAGACATATCGTCAAGCCCCAACCCACTGGTTAAAGTTTTACGAAGAGGCCGTCATTGAGTCTGAGTCCCGAACCGCCGTCGTGCAATTAAAGAGTGAAGCATAGCCATCAACAATTATTGGGTTGACAACTAGGCGTGCAGTCTGCCGCATAAGATCCAGGCTATAGCCAATTCTTTTTTAACGGTTAATAAGTTTTCTGAATTGCTCTGAAAAGTTAGATTTACCTACAATTTTTCTAAATCTGTACACTGAGTCACCGTAAAATTCGGGTTCCGATATACCTTGTTGCAGAAGTGTTTTCAGACTGACGCTATATTTTTCTAACAAGGCACTGTGTCTGCGATAAAAAATTTCGAAAACGAACTTTACCAAGTTTATTCAAATCATATTCCTGGGGTCAAAAATGCCTTCGTGGCAGGGATCACTTGTTTTACATAGACTTGTAGAGGGAAGAACTTTAACAGTTTGTCTTGCCTGAAAGTTTAAGACCTAGACACTTGATACTTGGTATGTTACTTCATCTAATGGGCCTCTACCAAGATTGATTCAAATTATAGTCCAGTGACCCTGCCCTGGGGCTTATTTGTTTTACATAAACTTATGCAGGTAAAAACTTTAAAAAAATCTTCTTGTCTGAGACGGAAGGCTCAGGCCTTTGACATTTGGTATTTTAACCATCTTATCATATGTTATGGAACTCTTATCAAGATTATTCTGATTATGGCTGTGGGGTAAAAAATGTTCCTAACTCTATCTATCTATCTATCTATCTATTTACTTGTTTCACACAAAAGGAAACAAAAAATCAAAAACTTTTCTTGTCTGAAACCAGAAGGCCCAGCCCTTTGATATTTGGTATGAAGCTTCAGCCAATAGGCCTTTACCAAGAGTGTTCAAATTATATCCCTGGGGTAAAAAAAGGCCACAACCCAGGGGTCACTTATTTTACATAGACATGTAAAGGGAAAAACTTTAAAACCTTGTTTTCTGAAAGTAGAAAGCACATGCCTTTGATATCTGGTATGTAGCTTCATCTAGCAGACTTCTAACAAGATTGTTCAAATTCTAGACCTGGGATAAACATGGCCCCCACCCCAGTGGTCATTTGTTTTACATAGACTCATATAGGGAATAACTTTAAAACTTTTTGTCTGAATCTAGAAGGCCCAGGTCTCTGATATATGGTTTGTAGCTTTATCTTATGGACCTCTACCAAGATGTTTACATTATTGTCCTAGGGTAAAAAATGGCCCCGCCTAAGGGGTTACTAACTTTACAGAGACTCATATGGGAATAACTTCTTGTGTGAAACTGGAAGGCCTGGGCTTTAGATATTTGGTATGTAGCTTCATCAAAGCCATATATAATGTATAGCATTTGTTTTGCCAAATTAATTAAAGCTAAATTCCATACCAAGTTACAATATGATACAGACACCAAAAGTTCTTTTTTAAACTGCTGGCTTTGATACCCATATATTACAGTCTTTGTTATTACCATCATCTTGCTTAGAAAAAATAGTTTCAGGTGAGCTACAGGACCAATGGTCCTCTGGCTTCATTTATTCTGTTTTGTTTGATACACGATTTGTGTCGAGGTCTTATGGCCCAGTCAACCCAATAGGGTCATGTCAAGCGCAGCCAGTTCACCTAACATCACTTTTACTGGGCAGGCTTATTCCTCTATGTGGTTATCTAGTATTGTGCATATTCTTTTGCAAGAAATTGACAACTGCCCTTCTTGAATCAGCGGAAGAGAGAGAATGACAATAGAAAATATTTTGTGATCAAGTCTCCGACTCGGCGGGGTCAAACTGGCAACCTCCTGATCTCATCCAACTGCCCATGGAGGCCTGCTAATGGAAACATGAAAAAAATGCTAGATTTCACCAGGAAAATTAGGCAGGGTAGGGATACCGTAAATACACACATTTTTATACCCCCATCCCCCAACCAAAAAAGTTGCGAGAATGCCCCCAGCCCCCAACTTCAAAGAAGTTGGTTCGAAGTTGGGAGGAGATACTGCTTTGGGCTTGGTGCTTTTCGTACGTTTGTTCGGTTTGTGCTTATTTGGATTTGTCGGTTTCCTCTTCCTCTTGGGATCTGGGAAGGGCTGCGGTTTGTGATTGTGGCACTCCCTGGACTTTTCTCTTACCTTTTTTTGTCCGTCTGGCCTTCCATCAGTTTGTCTGTCCCTATGTCACACGTTTGATATATCTCATATCATTGAAACAACGTATGCTAGGAATTTGAAATTTCATATATGCATTACTTATGAACAATTAGCTGACCCAATTTTTTTTCTGTTAGGTACTTCATAGTTAGGTCCCTTTTCAGACTTAGGCATTTTAGCAAATAAAAATCTTGTAAGCACAATATTTACCGAACCACTTGAGTTAGATGTATGAAATTTTGCAAGCAATTTGGAACAAATATGTAGATGACCTGATTAATTTTTGGTGAACTTTTATAAATATTTGATCAAATTATGATTCCTTTTCATATTTAAGTATTTCAGAATAGGAAAATCTTGTTTACTTTGTCATTTTGTTGGAACAAGTATATAATTGGAGGCATGGTGATTAACAAACACTTTTCTAGTTTTATTTGGCCTAAGGAGTTATGGTGTTGAACTATTTAGGGTAAAGTTATAGTGCCTTATTAATGTTTTGTTTATTGTGTTTCAGGAACCGGGAACATAAACAGTTTATGTTGAGATACAGTAATGGTTTTGAAATGTTTAGTAAAATAAATGTCAATGGAAGCAATGCTCACCCACTTTTCCAATTCCTCAAGGACAAACAGAAGGGCACTTTTGGAAAGTAGGTCACTGTTATTTACTTCATTCAGTGGAAAATATATATACACCTCCATACAGCTGTCAATGTTTTTTTCTTGATTCTGAAAAGGGGTCTTTTCTAAAAGAAAAGAATTTGGATATGTATCACAAAGACTTGTTAAAGTAACAGAATATGATTGGAGGCTACAAAGATTTCAAAATATTAAATAATTGATCTTCTGTTTGAAATTGGCTGTAGCCTGGATATTATGCCGTAGACTGCATGCCTGGTTGTCAACCCAATCATTGTTGATGGCTATGCTTCACTTTTTAATTGCACGACGGCGGTTCGGGTCTCAGACTCGATGACGCCTCTTGGTTAAACTTTCTAGTGGGTTGGGGCTTGACGATATGTCTTTGGCTTGGCCCGCCATTTTTCAACTTTTGGTTTTCATTTACTTTGGCATACAGTAGAATTAGCCATGAGTATCCGTCTTTGTTTAATTATAGTGATTTATTTGATTTTTATGTTTTTGCTTTGATGCGTTGATTGAGTTGGGAGCCTTTATGTGAACCAAATTTTTATGTACACTGTATTTCCGTATCAAGAGTAGCATTGGGACCCAGGGTGAAGTTGGCTAGCTGTAAAGGTGCTTTAAACCCTTTCGGTGATTTACTCTACTGACCGTTCTAAGGCAGTGGTCTGGGTGTTGGTCTTACTCTTTGTTGCTTTGTGGATTATTCTACGAGGCGATTTGTTTTATGTCTTACCTTGTGTTATTTTGTTTTTGTGTTTTTCAGTCCTCTTAGCATTGCGATTATCTCGCTTGGGGAAGAGAGAGCCTTAGTGTTTTTCGTGTATTTGTTTGATTTGTGCTTGTTGGTTTTGTTGGTTTCCTCTTCCTCTGGGTGTCTGGGAAGGGCTGCAGTTTGTGTTTGTAGCATTCCCTGGACTTTTCTTTTATCTTTTTTTTTATAAAGAAAAATCAGTAAATATCAACAGCAGAAGCTGTATTTAAAAAAAAGGCTTTAGAATAACATACAATCTCATTAACCCATTGTAGTTTGGATGCCAGTAAAATGGTAATTGGCAAACAGTGCAGACCCAAATCAGACGCTGCAGAATGCGGCCTCTGATCAGGGTCCCCACTATTTGCAAATAGTTTAGTCATTTTTCTCTAGGAATATCTAATTTTTATACCCTGACATACCTAATTTGAAATTGGACTCTTCCAATATACAGTGTTGGGGAGTGTATTCAGTATTAACTGGTTAAAATATGTAAAATGTCAGAACGCATGAAAACAATTTTACAGTTTTTAATGCTTAGAACTCTGGGTAAAATTTTCAGCAGACAACATATTAAGATATTTAATTTTTTACCTGAAAACAGGATTTGACACTTTATGCAAATTTTCTCCAATGGAGACAGTTTGCCTGAAATGTCAAATCCTGTTTTCTTAAAATGATAAGAAAAAAATTCAATATGTCATCTGCTGAAAAATTTACCCAGAGTGCTAAGCGTTAAATATGGTAACTTGCATATTTTCTGCTGACTTTGAACAAATCAGATTCAGTAAGCCTGAATAATCAAATTCTTTAGTTTTAGATACAATGCTTTGTCAGTATTTTACAATTGATGCATTCTTTTAAGGTTAACATTAGGATTTGTCAACCCTCGAAAGTGATTTTCACCCAAGGCAAGGCCGAGGTGAACATCACTTTCGAGGGTTGTCAAATCCTGATGTTAACCTCAATAGAATGCATCAATTGTTTTGTTAAATAACTTTTTAACTGTCTGGCAGCAGCGACAAAAGTGATGTTGACCAGTCCTTGATACTAGCCAGGATATTTGTTATATGACTATTTTTAGCTGTCTGGCAGGGGTGATAAAAGTCATGTTGACCAGTCCTTGACTTTAGCCAGGCTATTTTGAACAAGCAGCAGCTAATTTTTGCAAACACCAGGAGTTGTAAAAACCTATTACAGCAAGTTTCAGCCAATCAGAGAAGACCTTTGCTGGCAGTCATATAACAATTCTTACATATTCAAGCATTAAAAATATAACTAAAGATACCCAGGAAATACATGTACTACAATTACGAAGCACAGCCCTCAGGAAGCACCAATAGAAGTAGAAATGAGGAACTAAGGACGAAACAAAAACACCACATATTAAACCACAGATGCACAAACAAAAAGAAAATGCAACAAACCTAGATCATAGATAAAGGGTTTATCCATAATCTAGATGGTTCTATGTATATCATCATATCTATAATACAGATGGTTCTCTGTATGTCATCTGTGACCTTGGATGACCTTGAGCTTTTTTTTTTACTGACAGTCAACTTTTGTCGTAGTCTCCTATAGGCAAAACTTTAAAAATCTACTGGTCTGAAACGAGAAGGCTCAGGCCTTTGTTACGTAGTATATGGCTTCATCTGGTTGAAAAAAAAGGTAAGAGAAAAGTCCAGGGAGTGACACAATTAAAAACCGCATTCCTTCCCGGACCCAAAGAGGAAGAGGAAACCGACAAATCTAAACAAGCACAAACCGAACAAACGTACGAAAAGCACTGAGATTAGCTCTCTCTTCCCAAAGCGAGGTAATCGCAATACTAAAAGGACTGAAAACACAAGAACAAAATGTTACACGGAAAGACATACAACAAATCGCTTCGTAAAATAAACCACAAAGCGACAAAGAGTAAGACTAACACCGGGACCACCGCCTTAGAACGGTCGGTAGAGCAAACCACCGGGGGGGGCGGGGGGGGGGGGGGAGGTTAAAGCACTTTTACAGCTAGCTAACTTCACCCTGGGTCCCGATGCTACTCTTAATACAGAAATACATAAAAATTCGGTTCGCATAAAGGCTCCCAACTCAGTCAATGCATCAAAGCGAAAACATAAAAATCAAACTAATCACTATAATAAACAAAGACGAGTACTCATGGCTAATTCTACTGTATGCCGGAGTAAATGAAAACCAATAGTTGAACCACGGCGGGCCAAGCCAAAGACATATCGTCAAGCCCTACCCACTGGTTAAAGTTTTACGAAGAGGCCGTCATTGAGTCTGAGGCCCGAACCTTATTTCCTAGGAGGGGTAGTCAAATTAGCAAACATCAGGGTGCTCTAAATCTATATGTTTAATGCTAAGCAAGCTGGGTAAAAAATACTGCGTATGACTCTTTGAAATATTATTTTTTCCAGAAAATAGGATTTGTATTTATATTTTTCTTACTAATCGCCAAAAACAGGATCTACATTTCATGTGAATTGTTTCCGTTGCATGAATTTGATTTAAAAGTCAGATCCTGTTTTCTGGAAAAATATTCTCATATATCCTTTCGATGGTGGTAACATATTTATGCATAATTGCTGTTCAACACTTTTTGAATAACCCTCACAGTGAGATTAATACAAGCAGTCTTTTGGTTTAAGTACCATTTAGTACGGTAATATGCAGGGTAATCATAGAATGAACACGATCTCTCTAGCATCTAAAGGTTCCGAAGTAAGAAAAAAATGGTCAAATTTTCGAACCAAAAATGTTCGGTTTACGGTTGTACCTTCTTAAGGCAGCCCAGTCAACACCAATCAAGGGCGGCTCAAAGGGACTAGCATATGAAATGTGCAAGAAACGGCAAAAGAAAATGGAGGGAAAGAAAGAGAGAAAGGAGAAATAAATGCAGGATCAAATAAAAAAAATGTCCATGCGCACACATTTTCACACAGTGACCCCTGCACCATGACCTTTCGTGAATGTAAAAATTGTGCTTGATTGTGAAGAATAACATCTACTTTTGCTTTCAAATAAGCTGTGTTTTATCAGTTGTTTATGCTAGATTCCAGAGTTAAATATCCAACCCTACCCTCATTATGGCTGCATTTTTCAAAACCCTCAGCCATTCTAAGGATGTAAAAAAATGATCAGCCTGTTCCTAGGTCCACGATTTTCCCATATTATAATCAAAGTACCGAAACAAACAGAATATATATATATATATATATATATATATATATATATATATATATATATATATATATATATATATATATAGCTTTAAAACATGTGTTTTGCCACATTTTCATTGGTTTACATATCCTTTCCACGGCGGTAGCCTATTTATGCATAATTGCTTTCTAACACGTTTTGAACTACCCACATTGCACAATTTATACAAGCAATTTTCCGGTTTCAGTACTGCTTAATATGGAGGTATGCTGGGTAATAACAGTGTAAACACGATCTCTCTATCATGTAAAGGAAGGGCGCTAAAGTCTTCCGAATTAAGAAAAAAATGGTCAAATTTTCGAACCAAAAATGTTCGGTTTACCGTTTTACCTTTGTAATGCAGCCCAGTCAACAACAATCAAGCATGGCTCAAATGTCCCAGCATACAAAATGCGCAAAAGGCAAAAGAAAAGTGAGGGAAAAAAAGAGAAAGAAAAGAGGAAAAAATGCAAGATCAAATCGCAAAAAAAAAAAAAAAAATAAAATAAAATAAAAAAAAATAAATAAATAATAAAAAAAAGTCTCCATGCGCATACATTTTCACACCGAGACCCCTGCACCATGACCTTTTGTGAGAGTAAAAATTTGCCAGCGCTTTATTGTGATGAATAACATATCTCCTTTTGTTTTCAAGTGAGCTGTGTTTTATCCTCGTAAAAGCTCTTGGCGTTTCTTAGGATATATAAAAAATGCTTGGTTTGTTCCTAGGTCCAAAATTTTCCTATATTATAATCAAAGTACTGAAACAAACAGAAAATATATCATTTGTCACATTTTCGTGGGTTTACATATCCTGGTGAATGGATTTTGAAAATAAAATTTACAGGAATGTTCCTTTGGTGACCCTCTACCAAAATTGCCAAAATGGTTCCGCTCCGCTAAACAAAATGGCCGCCAGACTTAAAAACAGAAAAAAACATAATATGACATCTCCACCTAGGCCACTGACCCAATTTCAAAATAATTTCACAGGAATGTTTCTTGGGTGACCCTCAACCAAAATTGCTCAAACTGTTCTGCTCGGATGAACAAGATGGCCACCAGAGCTAAAACTAGAAAAAACTTTAAACATCTCGTCTGTCAACCATTTACTTAAAAGACATCTCCTCCTAAACCAGTGAATGGATTTTGGAATAATTTTCAGGAATGTTCCTTGGGGAACCCTCTTCCAAAATTGCCTAAATAGTCCCGCTCCGCTGAAAAAATGGCCACCAGGGCTGAAAATAAAAAACATTAAAAGGACATCTCCTGCAAGGGCACTGACCCAATTTCAAAATAATTACACAGGAATATTCCTTCGGTGACCCTCTACCAAAATTGCTCAAACCGTTCTGCTCGGATGAACAAGATGGCCACCAGAGCTAAAAAAAAAAAAAAAAAAAAAAAAAAACAACTTTAAACGGCTTCTCGTCTGTCAACCATTTACTTAAAAGACAACTCCTCCTAAACCTGTGAACGGATTTTAAAATAGTTTTACAGGAATGATCCTTGGGGAACCCTTTACCAAAATTGTCTAAATGGTTACGCTCCGCTGAACAAAATGGCCGCCAGAGCTAAAAATAGAAAAAATAGAAAAACCTTAAAACAACATTTCCTCCAAGGCCGCTGGCCCAATTTCAAATTAATCTCACAGGAATATTCCTTGGGTCACCCTCTACCAAAATTGTTCAAACCGTTCCACTCGGGTGAAAAATATGGCCACCAGAGCTAAAATAGAAAATCCTTCAAACGACTTCTTCTCTTTAACCAGTGAATTGATTTTAAAGTAATTACACATGAAAGTTCCTTGGGTGACCCTCTACCAAAATTGATCAAACCAAATGAAAAGATGGCAGCAACAGCTAAAAATAGATAATTTTTAAATGACTTCTCCTCCTTAACCAGTGGCTAGATTTTGAAATTATTTCACAAGATTGTTCCTTGGGTGACACTCTACCGAAATTGCTTAAACCGTTCTGCTCGAATGAACAAAATGACAGCCACAGGTAAAAATAGAAAAAAAACCCCTTTAAACATCTTCTCCTCCTTAACCAGTGGATGGATTTTTAAATAATTTCACAGGAATGTTTCTTGGGTGACCCTCTATCAAAATTGCTCAAACCGTGCAGCTAGGATGAACAAGGTGGCTGCCAGAGCTAAATGGCCACTCTATTTTTTTGCACCTTCTCCTGAACCAAAAGACCAGTTGACCCAAAATATAATAAGCATTGGGTGGCTTGTAGATCAAAAATAGCTAAAATCATTCTGATTGGAAATCCAAGATCTTGACGGCCGTCTTGTAAATCTATTTTTGCTTCTTCTCTTGAACTGAAAGGCCAACTGACTAGAAAGTTGGTAGGAAGCATCAGGATGACTCGATAAAAAAGATAGAAAAAAAATAGCTAAAATCGTTCTGATCCAACGGCAACCATCTTGAAAATCTATTTTTCGCTTCTTCTCCTGAACCAAAAAGCTAATTGGTAGGAAGCATCAGGGTGACTTCAGTTCGGCTGTTCGGTTTGTGCTTGTTTAGATTTGTCGGTTTCCTCTTCCTCTTGGGGTCTGGAAAGGGCTGCGGTTTGTGATTGTGGCACTCCCTGGACTTTTCTCTTACCTTTTTTGTAGATCAAAAATGGCTAAAATACAAGATGGCCGTATATTGAAAATCCATTTTTCACTTCTTCTCCTGAACTGAAAGAACAATTAGGAAGCATACGGGTGACTTGTAGATCACAAAAAAAAAATAAAATAAAATAAAAAATAAATAAATAAATAAATAAATAAATAAATAAAAATAAATAAATAAATAAATAAATAAAAATAAAAATAAAAAAATAAAATAAAATTAGTCTAATAAATAAAATCGTTCCAATCGGAAATCCATGATAGCGACCATGATGGCCATCTTGAAAATCCTTTTCTCACTTCTTCTGAATGGAATGAAAGGATTCAGGTATGTTTTTGATCTAGTTTGATCTTAACACTATACAAAAATGACTATATAAAAAGAACTTGTGTCACACTTGTGTACTAAAAGGTGAAAACAAGCACCAGAAGAGTAGGCCAGTTGGCCCTATCCTGAGTAGGAAGCATAGAGGGGACTGATAGAATAAAAAATGGCTTAAATTGTTACAATCGGAATTCCAAGATGGTGGCCATCTTGAAAATCTATTTTCCTCTTCTTCTCCTGAACTGAAAGGCCTATTGACTTCACAATCATCGAGGTGACTTTTGTAGATCAAAAATAGCTAAAAGTTTATGGCCCCCAGTTGCCATCTTGAAAATCTATTTTGAACTTCGTCTTCTGAATAAAAAGGCCCATTGGCTTGAAATTGGAAAGGAAGTATGGGGGTGACTTGATCAAAATTTGTAGATCAAAAATAGCTGAAATCATTCTGAATGGAAATCCAAGATAGTTGCCCTACCAACCATGTTGAAAATCTATTTTGAACATTTTCTCTGGAACTATAAGGGCAATTGACTCCAACTTCATTGGAAGTATTGAGGTGACTTGTAGATCGAAAGTAGCTAATTTAAAAAATAATTCTGATTGAAAATCCAAAATGGCTGCCATCTTGAAAATCACAACTGAACCAAAAGGCAAACTGACTAAAACTTGTCTGATCGTCAGGTGAGCGATACTGGGCTATCTTGGCCCTCTTGTTTTTCACTTAATATATAAATATCAGTTAAGTAACTATGACTTAAATGTACGTAACATTTGAACCAATAGGAAATTTTATGTTTTGTTTTGTTTTTTTCTTTTTTAAACATTATTGTCATTACAGCAATATTTTAAGTATGCTGAAGGGATATATATTTTTCATTAGTTCAGTCTGTCTGTCTGTACGTCTGTTTGTCAGCCATCCATCTGTGATTCTGTCTGTTAATACCTACTATAACCAAGTTCTTCTTATTTAAGAAAATGACACAGTGTGACCCAAACTTTGACATCAAAGTAAATATAAATCATCATATATTTCATGAACTAGATTATTTAATGGATTAACACCATAGTTGGTATTATAGATCAGTGTGGCACATCAGATTGACCTCTAAAGTATGTGTAGGTCAGTCACATGTATTTTATGATCCAGCTGTTTTGCTTCATGTCTTGAAGACTATTTACACCAGAGAATTTGTACTTTGGGTTATAGATCAATGTCACGCAGATATTGACCTTGTAAACTATATGTGGGTTAGTGTTCCTATATTCCACGGTCAATTGATTTTGCCTTTTATCATTGTCATTGACTTAAAAATATTTTATAATTAAGAAATGACACCTGCCCGAGATATTTATGATCCTCTGGGCACTTGCTCTAGTTTGGAATATTCAAAAATGACATGATTTAGCATCTTTAAGTGTTGGTAAGGTAATTGCAGAACAATTTCAAAATGGCAACATACTTTCCAAAACAGTGCAGCAATTCTGAAATAGTTCCTGCTTGCTCTATTTTCAAGAAAAACCCAGCCCAATCATATATATTTATGCATGCATTTTCATAGGTTCCATTTTATTTTGTCAAGAGGCTTCCAGAAAGTTTAAATTGCCCCCATGTTAGTCAGATATCTATATCCTAGCAAAGAGGAGAATGCCGTGTTCTTATGCAAGCATATATAGAATAATAAAATAACTTTGAACTCTAGCTCTCAAAGATGTTAGAATCTTTTTTGTTGATTTGCTACCAGGCATTTATGTTTTGCTACCCAGTAACAAGCTTAATTCTATATATTTTCAGACTGTTTCTAAAGATTTTGAGGAATAGTGGTAATCAAGGGTCATCACAGTGTTTCACCATGTTTCCAGTGTTGTAATGCAAATGCTGTTACGTTCATATCTTGGACAGGTTCTAGTTGGAGACCTACTAGAGACAGGATGATGGAAAACTTGAAAACCAGTCATCTGGGCAGGTCTTCCTGAATCATCATTGGCGTGCTGATTGTCTGGCTGTGGCTGTTGAAAATTAGATTTGTTTGACATATAAATAGAAACATTTTCTGTGATTTTATACTTTTGTATCTATTTTATACCTTTTCCTATGTTAATGTTGTATGGATAAAGGTTAATTTTTCTTAAAGCTTAACAAAATATTCATTTCCTCATACTTTGCTGTCATCACTCACTACAGTTTCATCATTTTCTGTCTTACCTGTAAAAGCCAGAAATCTGTGAAAGAATTACCCATAATATTAGAATAATAGCATTTTTAGCCTTATAAGTATACACATAAAAAAGGATGCAATGAAAAGATCTTCATAGCTCTAGATAATATTCTTTTTCAGACAAATCTTTTTCTTATATCTCTGCAAAAACATTTTTTGTAGGTACTCATTTGACATTATGAAAACACACCCAATCAAATATATTGAAAATTTTACCAACAAAAACTGAAAGTTTCAGATAAAATTCTGATATTTGTCATATTTCTTATCAAAACATAGATTGTGGGTATTGTTAGAATTGCCTCAGTGTAATGAATACCCACAATCTATGATTTTGAGCAGAAATAAGGAAAATAATATATACCCCGGTAAACCCCTGTTTTACTATATAAAAGTGGGGTTTAAGGAGGACAGAATTATATAGGCATGCTTTTGTGATGACATTCCTCACTGAGGTGCTTGTGTGAGTACTCAGCCTATAGTTCTTCAAAGAAATAAGAAAACTATTTATTTTGATAATCCTGATCAATAGTTATGCATGTTGATATCAAACATCTGTGGTGCTCAGACAAGGAAACAAGTAAAAAAAGGAAAACATTCCTGAATATTTGTGTCAGAGTTGATAACACTTGGTTTATCATATTCCACCCTGGCCAAATGGTTGGTAAAAATCCTAAAATTTTGTACTCAAAAGTTTCTTATAAAATGGCATATAAACATAGTGCAGACCCAGACCAGACTGCTCCCAAAGGAGCAGTCTGATCAAGGGCTTCACTGTTTGTCATTCCACTATTTTAAGAAACAACACTGTATAAAAAGCAAAATTTAGACAAAAAAGTATGGGATAAAGCGTTCGAAATTTTAACCCTTAAAGCCTCAATCACAACAATTGTCGTCTGCTTTGTCTTCTGCCGGTTACTTTAAAAGTCATTGTTGCAAACAGTGTGGACCAAGATCAGACTGCTCCTTTGGGAGCAGTCTGATCTGGGTCCACAGTGTTTGCCTATATGCAAAATTGGTTTGAAAAGTTTGCAAGAATATTCAGCAGACGACATAAGCAGACGACATTTTCAGATGCAGATTTTCTTGGCGTTTTAAGGGTTAAGACATTTTACCATAGCTCATTCTTCAGACTATTGAAGACAATGGAAATGCTTTGCTGTCTGAAAGAAAAAAACGAACCTTCAACACACTGACAAATGGTAAAATAGAGGCCATAGGACATTGCCCTGTACTTCGACATAGCAATTGTAATATTAATTGTGCTGGTCCTTTGGGAGCTAGAATTCAATTTGCATCAAACATTAAAGCCTATGTTCTGAGGAAAAATTAGAAAAGTATTTCAAAATATTTATGTGCATGAAATATCAAAGCCTGTTTGTCTGGGAAAAATAAGAAACATATTTCAAAATGATGTCTCATGAAACTTTTACCCAGCATGCTATGTATCAATAAGTCATCTAAAAAAAGGTAAGAGAAAAGTCCAGGGAGTGCCACAATCACAAACCGCAGCCCTTCCCAGACCCCAAGAGGAAGAGGAAACCGACAAATTCAAACAAGCACAAATCGAACAAACGTTCGAAAAGCACTAAGATTAGCTCTCTCTTCCCCAAGCGAGGTAATCGCAATAAAAGGACTGAAAAACACAAGAACAAAATGACACACGGAACGACATACAGCAAATCGCCTCGTAGAATAAACCATAAAGAAAGCAACAAAGAGTAGGACTAACACCGGGACCACCGCCTTAGAACGGTCAGTAGAGCAAACCACCGGGGGTTTAAAGCACTTTTACAGCTAGCTAACTTCACCCTGGGTCCCGATGCTACTCTTAATACAGAAACACATAAAAATTCGGTTCGCATAAAGGCTCCCAACTCAGTCAATGTATCAAAGCGAAAACATAAAAATCAAATTAATCACTATAATAAACAAAGACGAGTACTCATGGCTAATTCTACTGTATGCCAGAGTAAATGAAAACCACTGTTGAACTACGGCTAAGCTGTTATGCACCAAAGACAATCAAAAATTACCTTGATGGATATTATCTGTCTCATTTTTATTTATAGTTTGTTATACTCTTTTTTTGGCCTTGGATTAGGTGCATATAGGATTAGATAGGCTTCAAGATTGATTAAAGGTTTTGCTGTTTGTAAATGAGATTCTCTAAATTGAAAATGTCCTTATGTCCTGCAACTAGTAGGACAAAGATTAGCTGAGAGATATTAGCAACCAGTATATACTGCTATCTGACTGAGGGCTTTTTTCTCATGTTGTTGAATATACTATTATAAAGTTCTTCTACACTTCATTTTTTTCCTTTATCCTCCTTTCTTAGACCATTTGACTGTTTCAAAAATAACAGAGATATTGAGTGCAATTTATTCTCTTTTTGCTCAGCATGCCAGGAAAAAAAATCAGCAGAAGACATTTTAAAATATTTTTTTCTTAATTTTTCCAGAAAATAGGGTTTTAATATTTCATGCAAATTGTCTCCTAAGGAGGCTATTTTATGAGGAAAATATTTCAAAATGTTAATTTGTTTGAAACATCAAAGTCTATTTCTCTGGGAAAAATTTAAAAAAAAAAAAATAAATTCAAACTTTGTTGCCTGAAAACTTAACCCAGCATGCTTAGCATTAATAAGATATCTAAGTTGTTAAGCACCAAAGACAATCAAGTATTACTTTGATGGATATTTCATCTCATTCAAAAGGAATAAATTTGTTCCTAAGTGGTGTTTGTGTCCCCAAGTGGTGTCTGTGTATGTATGTGGATTTTTTATCTTTAAGAGTAGACCCTGTTTTACAATAGTGGCAGGGTATTATGGTTTCATGTTGGTTGTCAGTTATGGTCATCTGTCTGTCATTCGTTGGTCCATCTATCTGCCGTCTGTCTGTCCGTATTTTCATTTGCGGACGATAACTTGAATAAATGTCAACGAATTTTCACCAAACGTGGTATGCTTATTGTGAAGATCTGGTTTGGGATCGCAAATTTTGCAAGTTTTGCCAGCGTTATTTGCCCACCACACGATATTTGCGGGTTATTATTGTTTCTTGCTTTTTTTTTTTTTTTTTTTTTTTGTTTTAAGAAGGGAAGCAAAACAATGTTGAAATAGTGCAAGTGTATCTGTTCTCCTGAAGTGAAATATGTAAACTGATCAGATTCTGAGCAAGGTGTTTTCTGTGTGATAATATGATAAAACTCTTCTCTTCTGGTACTGTAGATTTATTTTTTTTTCCAGTTTAGTATTCATGTGTTTGTCAGAACGATAGTTTAGTTTTAATGCAACACAGGTCCCAGCAGGCATGTAACATTCAGACAATGTCGCATCAATGTCAATGCAGGGTCATGACTTTGCATCAATTTTGTTTTAATATCATGTGGCCTCTGGGATATTTTAAAAGTATTTATGAATATTAAGTTTACATATTATGCAGCATTTTTGTAACATTGCATTGCTCTATTTAGATGTTTCTTAGAATAAAACAAGCTAAAATGTTACTGTTATCTTTGGCCAGTTTTTCAGTCTTCTACTAAGCTAAAACGATACTGTTATCTTAAGCCAGAGTTTGGGTCACATTGTTTTTTGATTTTACAGCTTTTGTTTTCAAACAATCTGACCACTGTTTCATCTAAGTGAGGTGATCATATTTCTTACCAGATATTGTTGAAAGATATTTTTGAATACTCATTCCAATAAGAGAGGTAATGTCTTGTCTGAAA
Source organism: Anodontia alba (assembly GCA_964016985.1). NCBI lineage: Eukaryota > Metazoa > Mollusca > Bivalvia > Lucinida > Lucinidae > Anodontia > Anodontia alba. The sequence goes on from OZ024825.1 coordinate 27,306,202, forward strand.
GCATGTTTAACATTATTAGTAGACTTTATGTAATTGTTAAAGAGCTAAAACGAGTAAAATCTGTTGTTAAAAACGGTGCAGTTATAACTGATAAAAATTGAATTGGAGGTTATCTATACTAGAGACCAGCAGATGATTCATAAAATATTTTATGTTGTAAATTTCAGTGTAAAAAAAACTGTCAGAAATAGTTTTCCTTATTTCTCTATAAAAAAAGTTTTACGACAAATGTCCTAAAATTTTGAACTATTTATTCAATACTTTTAGGCCTAAATTTTGGTTTTTATTTTGGTAATTCTTAAAAATTTTAGTGGAAAGACAAATAGTGTTTGCATGTGCTATTTTTTGAGCAACTTTGATGTACAATATTTTAGGACATTTACCATATCACTTTTCCTGGTTCAATATATTTCTCTAACCTTCATCGAAAACTATATCATTGTTTTCTTTATAATACTGACAACAAAAACAGACTGTTAAATACACTACCTTTGTGTACATTATTTAACAGCCTGTTTTCTGCTCAGGAAGTATACTCTTCAGTAAAATGGGAAGCTTAAAACTGAATGATGGAGAATATGAACTGTGAAATTGACTGAAAATATATGATGTTCGAGGTTAAGGGAGTCACTATGTTCCAGAATTGCTTTTTGTATGATAGTATAGAAATGCATTTCATTTTTGTGGGTTTTATCGGTGTATAGGCACCGGCAAATCACTCACAAATTGAATAAGCCTGAAGGAATTTTTAACTTATCTATAAAGTCCAGAAAAATAAAATTCATTTCATACTACTTCAACTCTGTCATGTTTCTGTTATCGTAGAATTCTATGCAAAGATATTAATTCCAAGACATCAGCATGAGGGATTTATTCAAGCACAAAAATGTATTAATGATTCGGAATTTGCTCTCAACCATTTAAATTGCACTAAATAAGTCGAGTTGGAATTATTTGCATTTCAACCTAGGACACACATTGCAGCCAGGTAAAGCAATAAGCTGTTATTTTATCAACAAATTGTTAGTCAGTGTAAAATTAAAGATTATTTCCTTGTATTGTGTTTTGTTTGATTTCTTCACCTGATTATGAATAGTTGTATTACTGTCCATCAATGATATTTCAGTCATTTATTTAAAGTATCAAAAATAGTATAAAAGATGTCCAGGAAGAACCAGAGTCACAAAACATGGCCTATCAATTAGAGAGAAAGATAGGAAGAGCAAACCCAAACCACGACAGACAACACACTTGCCACAAATCAAAGAAAAGCAAAGCAGCCAACAAAGCAATAAGCTCCCTCTCCCTCAACAAGGTGAACAGAATGGCAGACAGGATTCACCAAACACAATACTATGACAACAAACAGGACAAAACATGAAAAAAGTTCTGGAGTGACCAGCCACAATACCTCACAAAGAACAAACAACACTAGAACCACCACTTTAGAACAGTGGGGAAACTACCACATGGATGCAGGATGGGTTGGTGGGGTGGGTGTAGGGTCCAGATGGAGGGGAGAGGGATTACAATGATGAAGGCATAGCAAATACCTCGGAAAACTGCTGTATGCTGAACTATTGATGGGAGATCTATCCTGTATGCCTGAGAGAATACAAATAAAAATTATCTCTAACTACTAATTAGAAACAAAAACTACACTGTGGCAATGACTTTAAGGGGATTCAATTTCAGGTCGTTGGGGGTTGGGAGGGGGTGGAGAGGGAAGGCAAATCTGTCAAATTGTTATTGTTTACCCTCTGAAACTGGACGGACGCATGGAAAAATAATGTTCCTCTCGCACACCCTAACAATGAGGGGACGTGACGTAGCAAGTTTGGTAGAATTCCACCCAGTGGTTTAGGAGAAGATAGCGTGACGGATATACGGACGGACGAACGGACGGATGGAGGCCTTAAAAAGCGTGTGGATAATAAGTATCTCAATAGTTGCTTTACTCCTGGATTTGCGCAATGAGTTATATAAACAAAACATAATTGCTGCTCAGCTTAAAACGCATAGCTGTCAAATCAAGAAAGTGTTACACTTTTTTGTGCTGTGTATATCACAGTCTTTATTAGTCTGATAGTCTGATTGCTCCACTCTGTCATAAGTAAACAAAATCAGACAATGAAATATTACACAAGTCGTTGTCCTTACAATGGTCATTTAACACGCGCCTGGCACTGATGCAGCCAGTCCAGTGAGGCCGATTAGCAGCTCATTCGTACCACCCACTTAATTGCGGGGTTTCTATCAGGGGATTATCTTATTGTCAATAAATAATAATTATAACATATATGAAATGCGATCACATCAGTAGGATAAAACCAATATATTGTAATAGATATAAGCATTTTATAAACCGAAATTTATTATAATCTTAAATGTCGGCAGAAATCCGAAATTGATTAACTCATGTCATCCGAATTAAAGCCACCCAGCTTTATCCAGAACTATACTCTGTCAATTTGAAACCACGCGCTAGATATACCTCTGACCTTGATATTTGCGTAAAAGACCGGCTGTCTGACCTCGTCGGACACAAACTAGTTTGTCCTAACATAAATGATATCGTCGCGGTTTATTGAGCTATATTGTATATAATAGTCTCGCATGCACTGTTTTGTAAATCATTTGAGCTGAAGCTAAAGGACTTCGGGTCAAACTGAGCTCACTTGAGCTACAGTGATAACTTGCCGTTCGTCGTCTGTCCGTCCATACCTCTGAACAACCTATCCTCTGAAACCCCTGGGGCATTTTTTTTCAGACTTCATTCTGTCAAAGGGGGTTTGATAAGTTGTTCAAATGGTTATGGCCCGTTAACTAAGATGACCACCATGCCCATATATAGTAAAACACTGCAAAATCTTCTTCTCTAAAATCAAAAAAGCTTTGAGGCCGAATCTTGGTGCATATGATGGTCGTAGGTTGACCTTTGACCTATTTTACAGCTATACGTTTGTATCAGGAAAATGTTGAAAAATCTTTTTCTCAAAATGTATCAAAGGCTTATGGCTGAAACTTACAATATAAAATAGTAAAACTTTCCGGTTATAGTAAAATTTTTGTTGCACAGGGCTATCTGCACTTGCTCCTGGGCTATATACATGCATAAAATTGTGTAATCTTTACACCTCTTCTTCTCTGAAACGACTTGATGAATTTTCTACCAGATTTCACATGGGTCTTCTGGTTAAAGGGTGTTGACAGTTTTTTTTTTTTCAAACGGTTCTTCACCATTGAACAAGGTGGCCACCATGCTCATATATGGTATAAAAGCACTTTTAAAAACATCTCCAGAATCAAGAAAGCTTTGAGGCTGATATGTATTGAAGGCTAATGGCTGAAACTTCCAGTGTATAATTAAAATAGTAAAACATTTTTGTTACAATCAAAATCTTATCCCTTTCTCTATAACCGCTTGGCCAATTTTCGCATGGGACCTTCTGTTGAAGGGGTATTGACAATTTGTTCAATAGTTTTTCACCACTGGACAAGATATCCACCATGCCCGTATATGGTAAACAAGCACTCAAAATCTTCTCCAGAACCAACAAAAGCTTTGACACTGAATCTTGGTATATAGCATCGGGGACTCAAGATCTGCCAAGTTTGTTTAAATGATGATCCCAGGATGACTTTTGAGTTTTTAAGGCATGGTCAAACTTGTATCTTAGTTCCTGAGGCAGTACTGGAAGAATGTTGCAAGGCATCTGCAGATATGCAATGGCTGTTTTACTCATGTGAGCGAACAGTGGCCCATGGGCCTCTTTTTTTTTCTTTCCAGTTGGTTGTCCTTCCATCATTTAACAACTATTATTGCATAAAAAGCAGTGTCGCACGTTATTAACAGCCGTGCATTAACCGACAAAAAGCCATGTATTAACAAGGAAATTCACGCGCTGTTAATGCACGGCTACGCAACTTTCAGTATGATGGTACCGGCGCCACAGATTTGCTGCCGTTATGAGATGTGTATTGCCCGGCCCTAGAACGAGCATAGTCAGTGGAAATTACGTTCGCGAGACATCGGTGAAAAGGCGAAACAAAATAGTGCAAGAAATAACGCGAAATGTAGCAAATGTTTTCAGTTTTTATGCAATAATAGCGATCGAACATGGTTTTTCAATGCATTAACATTCGCCAGGTCCCTTGGGAGGTGTTGAAAACCGCGGCCTTTGGCCTCGGTTTACAACACCTCCCATGGGATCTGGCGAATGTTAATGCATGATAAACCATGTTTGATCCCTATACTGTGCTAGTTATAGTTCACCTGAGCACAACAACGTGTTCAGGGGAGCTATTTTGATAGACCTTTGTCCGTCATCGTCGTCCGTCTGGCAGCATTCAACATCTGTAGACCAGTATATAGACATTTGATCACATTTCATAGGAATGATTCTTGGATGATTTTAACTGACAGCTATCCCAAGATATAGAATCAAAGCAGAATTCTGACCATGGCAATCAAATGCAATATCTTAAAAACTTATTTTTGTCAAATAGCCCTGCCCTGATTTCAGAATAACTTCACGAAAACATAACTATATATTTTTGACCCCCTTAAACCCCGTAGTAAAACTGGGGTTTACAGGGACATACATTATTTTTCTTATTTCTGCTCAAAAACATAGGTTGTGCGTACTTGTTAGAACTACCTCGGCAAGGCGGTTCTAACGAGTAGCCACAATCTACGTTTTGAGCAGAAATATGAAAGATATCAGAATTTTTATCTGAAAACTTTCAGGTTTTGGTGGTGAAAAACTAGATCGTGTAGTAGATGGCACGCCGTCGCAAAATCCCCATGCTCCGTGCTAATGTTGCTCTTGCACACCCTTACGACGTAGGGAAGTCATGTAGCAAATTTAGTTAAATTCCGCCCAGTGGTTTAGGAAGAGAAAGCGTGACGGACGGAGGCGTTCACAATATACCCATCGCTAAAGCGTGGGGATAAATATTTCAAAATGTGGTCTGCTGAAATTTTTACCGAGCATGCAAAGTGTATTGCTCTATTCAGTTAGACAAATATTATTTTCAAGGGCATTGAGGATTACAGAAATATATACCCCTATCTTTATTGTTGTGCCAGTATACAATCTGTCCAAAAGGGTACCGTATCTACCCTAAGTGTCGGGACACCTTAGCACATTACCATACTTGTCCTAAAATTAAAAAAAAAGCTTTTTACTGCCAGTTGATGTATCTGAAAAAGTGATAATGAATGGCGAACAGTGTAGAACCTGATCAGATGCCGCGTTCTTTGGCGTCTGATCTGGGTCTACACATTTTGTTGGTATCTGTCCCAATAATACAGGGTTATTAGGGTAATGAAAAAAAAATATATTGATATTATAATGTTTGCAAACAAACTTGATTACATTCTTGAACATTTGGTTTAAACATATTCCACGCTAGAGAACCACTGTACGCGAAATTCGCAGTAGTCGCGGGTTGGCTGCAGTCGACGAGTGCAGAAATTGGATATTTTTTGTTTACCGGGATATTAAAAAAATATTTGTACTCTTAAATATTTTACTTTGAGAAGTATTCCTCACTACTTATTGTCACTTATATATCCAGCTTTATATTTGCCTAACAACAGACATGTGAGTTAAGCGATAGCCGTTGCAGCGCCCGAATTATGCAAGTATGTGCTTGTATTTTATGAAAAAAAAGTTAAAAAACAGGTCCTGTTCATTTATGGAAATGTTATGGAATTTACTTTTACTTTAGAAAAGCTGGAAAAATGGGTACTTATAATGTGCAAAAGTTCGAAAATTTGCAGGTAGTACATTTTGGAAGTTATTGGCGGTTTTCATACTGTACGCACAATAATACATATCGCGTGCACTGGCCCAGTGATCGGGGCGTCACTGTACGCATTTGTCGAGTTTCGACAAAAGAGAATTGTACCCATAAGACGCGTGTTTCTTTACTGCATTTGCTTTCAAACCAAAATCGAGACAGAACGCTTTGAGTGATTCGAAAATTTGATTGATATAATCTGACTGATACATGTACGGAAGTTAATTTACTTTAACATGCTATCCTCCAAGTTTTAACTTACATGATGTAGTAAATCATGAATAATTTACCCTTGTTACATGTAATACCATTTGTCTGATTAGGAAACAATTTTTGTTCAACGTTGAAGGTACATGAACATTTATATAAAATTTTATTTTTAATTTTAAGAAAACAGTTTCATCTTCCCGGTTAATGTGTGTCATTTCGGTCATTGTGTGCTTCATTAATTTTTACGAGCAAGCATAATTTTGGGACTGGGTGTTTTACAAACTCCTTGGTGTTTTTTTTGTTTGTTTTTTTTCTTCAAAAACGTTCTATTGATTTTGTTGTTGTGAAACTCATTCGGCATTCGAATGAGTTGATGAATAATTTTATCCAGTACAGTCTAATTGTCTTATCGAAAATGATACAGTCCTCTCTCTCTGTGTGTGTGTGTGTGTGTGTGTGTGTGTGTGTGTGTGTGTGTGTGTGTGTGTGCATGCGCGTGCGCGCGTGTCTACAAACGTTAATGTCCATCTAATGTTAGGCAAATTATATTGTTCTGAACTTTTCAGTGGCCTCTTTATGTGTTTCAGCAGGACGGAATGGAGACGGTATTAAATGCGTTTTGCGAATGATCAGGATAGTTTTTCCAGTACTCAGGTCATACTCCCAGTTTCATAGCAGTAATTGCTAGTTACAAACCTAGCAGCTGTATTCTGAACTTTTTTCGATTTCTTCTTGAAGAGTCCTACCTTGGGGATCCGAAACATAACTGCCATATTCCAAAATCCGGGCGAACAAGTCCTTTAAATGCTGCCTCCTTTATATCCTGAGGACATTGATAAAGATTTCGTCTTGGGAAACAAAGTGTTCTATTTGCATTAGTACACATGTTGCGAATATGTGTATTCCATCTCAAGTCATGTATGATTGTTATTCCTAGGTATTTAAATGGACTACACATTTTCGAGGCCCGTAATCTCAAAAGTGTAAGAAGCCTCAATTTTAGTTTGTTCTCTTCCTAGTTATCTGCATTATATTGCATTTAACTGGCTAAAATCTCACATCCCATTTTTAGCCGAATATCCTAATCTATCTATATCCTTCTAGAGCTTCGATAAGTCCTATATATCCGTTCGTGCTCACATCGACTGCGCCCAGTCATTACTTGACGACTGGGTACAGATTACATATTTAGCCACCCGACTACTGGTACAGTGCCCGCGACTACTGAAATTTTGCGTACAGCGACAAAATTACGTATAACTTGGCTAGCAATAGACAGAAATCTGTCAAACTTTCTATTTCTTCCTTAATTCATATTCTGCAATGTTTGTTGCAGTAAAATATTAATGACTGACTTCAACAGAGCAAAATTTTGTGTATGAACACATTTCGGACACATAAAATTCCACCGGTTCGCCTGAAATTGGCTGGTACTCAGCTAGTTTTAGATTTTGAAGGCTCCAATCGAGCCAGAATGCACAAAATTATTTGACTGATAATTCCAAATGAAAACACCACCGTGAAAATAAATATTTATAAAGAACTTACTCGTTTATAGGATCGCGGTAAAAAAAAAAAATGTCCTATTTCTGCACTCGTCGACTGCAGCCAACCCGCGACTACTGCGAATTTCGAGTACAGTGGTTCTCTAGCGTGATATTTATTCAGAACTGTCACAACATAACGTATGTCAAGCGACTAACTAGGAAATACGCTTAAATAGGAAAATGTGGCGATTATGTGCTACACAGAACAGCGCTTATCTTGGAAAACTATTTTTTGCGCTTACATTGGAAAAGAGCTTTCTAAATCAGTCTCGCATTTCATGAACATTTTTTTTTTCAAACTGCGCGTGCACATACATGTCATATTCAGGTCTTTTATTTCTTCTGTCTTAACATGAAAATTTATTTATTTATTTATTTGTTGCTTATTTTAGAACAATAATACGACACGCAAATAATGTTCAATATTATCAGTATATATAGTGGCACCTCTACTAACGGTCACCTCTCAACAACAGCCACCTCCCTAAACAATAACCGTTTTTCTGATAGCCCAAAGTACATATATTCTATATATTAAACCTCTCTACAATAGCCACCTCCCTACAACAGCTACTTTTTCCAAAGGCTATTTTGCTAAAGCACAAGAACCAGCCTTTCATATCGTAGACATGCTGCGTAACGTATTTACCCTAAATATTTGGATGCTCTAACTATTTACCGTACTTATCCTAAAATTTTAACTTGCACATTTGGTTAACTAGTATTGTGTCTAAAACACTCCCAGTGCAGGCCCTGATCAAACTGTTTGGATTTTACTCTGGGTCTACACTGTTTGCTCAGTCTATATTGTCGGAATATTTAGGATAAATATGGTGGTATGCGATCCAACGAGTATTTCAAGGAACATGATAAGGTGAAGACATCCGACTTAGTTCATCTATACAATAAACAGTCACCTTTGGCTCGATCAAAATGATGTACAAAACTGATTAACAGCAGAAATGCTTATCAGTTTAATGTCACATACATCACCATCAGTAGGCTGTTATGGAACGCCATGTCTGCCTTATCTGCCGCAAATACCTTGCGTTTTGTGAGAATGTGTTAAGTTATGTGGTTTGTTATTCCTTTATACGAGTTTGATGCTACTTTATTTGGGTTTAATATTGCGTGATGTGACTTAAATGTTACACTATGTGAACTGGCAATTACATTTTGTGCATTTATCATTACGCTATGTGGGTTTGTTATTTGCTTATGCTGGTTTAATAATACGGTATTAATTTGTTCATTATGTTTTGTGCATTTTCTCATACCTTCCATGGACACTTCATTTCGTTAAGCCACTATAGTTGATGCCATATATGCAGGGAAGTCATGTTCACATCATGTGACAACTCTTATGTGAGTTTGGCATTAGGGCAAGTGAGTTTGTCATTACATTATATGAGTTTGATATTACGTTATCTGACTTTGTCATTACGCTATGTGAGTTTATCTTCATGCTATGTAAGTTTATTATTACGTTATGCGAGTACGGTATGAATTCATGTTCTGTGACATTGTCATTTCGTTGTGTCTTAAACTGTAAGTTGCGGAAACTAACGAGATTTTCCCGACTTATGCAAAGGTGCTTTATAATACCCATTATTACATCTATCTATCTATCTATCTATCTATCTATCTATCTATCTATCTATCTATCTGTCTGTCTGTGTCTTCTGTCTGTCCGTCCATCCGTCCGTCCGTCCGTCCGTCCGCCCATCCATCCATCCATCCATCTATTAGATTTTCTATCTATCTATCTATCTATCTATCTATCTATCTATCTATCTATCTATCTATCTTCTGTCTGTCCGTCCGTACGTCCGTCCATCCATCCATCCATCCATTAGATTTTCTAGTGGACATTAATTTCTAAAAAAAAAAAAAAAAGATTTTCATGCCACAGCTCTTTCTTAAATATGTGGGATTACACACACGTACCAGGTTTATAGATCGCATTATGTTATGTTTTTTGAACTTTATTCAAATACGGAAACCAGTGTTATAGTTTGACCAAATTCTGGAGCAACAGTGACACAGGAGCTTGAAGTTTTTATTTTATCATACAAATGCCTATACAATTCTTTGAAAATCATATATATGGTAGCATATTTCTGCCACGAGGTAGCTAGATAGCTATCGCGATAATATTCTTAATTTTCCAGAAAATAAAAAGTTTTCCTGAAAACATTATCGTAATAACTTGAATTATCTAGATATGTTTTTTAATTTCCAGAAAATATTTTAACGCAAAATTTCGTGATACTGCTCGGAACTGACATTAGTATCTAGATAAAACTATCGCGATAATTTTTTCATGGTAGCGAGGTAGTATGGTAGCATATTTCTGCCACGAGATAGCTAGGTAGCTATCACGATACTTTTAATAATTATCTTGATATTTCGAAGTTTCCTGAAAAGATTATCTTAATAGTTTAAAGTTTCCTGGAAATATTATCGCGAAAGTTTACAGTATTATCGCGATATTTTTTGCGTTAGTGCCCAGAGCTGCCATTTATTTTCTGTTATCTATAGATAGAACCGAAATCGGAATACCTTTGTTTATACTGTTGAAATTCACCAAGGGTATTTACCAGCGACTTTTATGGTAAGAGTTTGTACTAGGTAATCGCCAATCGGTGCGTAGAAATCCCAGAATGTCATATCCGCTTGTGTTCTATTTATAGCTACCTCGCTACCATGAAAAAATTACCGCGATAATTTTATCTAGATACTAATGTCAGTTCCGAGCAGTATCACGAAATTTTGCGTTAAAATATTTTCTGGAAATTAAAAAAAAACATAGCTAGATAATTTAAGTTATTGCGATAATGTTTTCAGGAAAACTTTTTATTTTCTGGAAAATTAAGACTATTATCGCGATACCTATCTAGCTACCTCGTGGCAGAAATATGCCACCATAAGGTAGCTATAAATAGAACACAAGCGGATATGACATTCTGGGATTTCTACGCACCGATTGGCGATTACCTAGTACAAACTCTTACCTTAAAAGTCGCTGGTAAATACCCTCGGTGAATTTCAACAGTATAAACAAAGGTATTCCGATTTCGGTTCTATCTATAGATAACAGAAAATAAATGGCAGCTCTGGGCACTAACGCAAAACATATCGCGATAATACTGTAAACTTTCGCGATAATATTTCCAGGAAATTTTAAACTATTAAGAAAATCTTTTCAGGAAACTTCGAAATATCAAGATAATTATTGAAAGTATCGTGATAGCTACCTAGCTATCTCGTGGCAGAAATATGCCACCATACATATAGGGTTATCAAGAAAAAGAAAAAAAATATAACATCATGCTTCTGTGAACAGCAATAACGGACAAAACCACAGAAGGCGGACATGCTGCAGAAAATATTATGAAGAAAAATTCGAAAGTAAACGTTTCGCATCGTTATCGGACAAAGATTTCCAAAAACGTGATAAAAGAGAGAAACCAAGGCTGTCAGTTTAGAGCATTTTTAAAGGCAGAAGAAATAACAGTGATTTTGAAAGCTTGTCATCAGAATAGTTGGACGGACTTTTAAGTTAATTTGAGTTAGAAATTTGTCATTAAATTAGAAAAAAAAAATATCATCTTCTTTTTATGTGTTGTGTTCAAGAACTTGTTTTCAGTCAGTCTGCCCGCCATTCAATAGTTATTACCTCGATCAATATTGATATTCTCTGGTCGACATTACATCAAATCCAACAACACAATAGTCAATAATTATATAATGTTTACCTCAACAAAATGCATCAATTATTTTCTTAAATGACCTTTTTAGCTGTCTGGCAACAGTAACAAGTAATGTTGATCGGTCCTTGACCATACACAGGCTGTTTGTTAAGGCTGTTTGTTAAGGATTATTTGTAGCAATAAAAGTGATGTAGACAGGTCATTGACCTTAGCCTGGCTATTTTTAACGAGTACCAGCTATATATACTATTAGCAAACATCAGGATTTAAAAAAAAAAAAAAAAAAAAAAAAAAAAAAACACCTGTTATAGACAATTTCAGCCAATCAGAGAAGTCATATTAGAAAACAAATTGTCAAATAATGTATGAAGTACAATTATCCCGGTACAACGCTTATCCAGGCAACAGCATCGATTAACTGAGAACAAATACAGCTATGCTGCAGTTATCCCGGAAAATTTCTGTTTTCTTTTGAAAGCTGTACGATCTGTGCGACTATAAGTTTGCTTGTGTGTATTTATCTGCACCGAATACTCTCATTTATGTCCCACTACCAGTCCTCTACTGTCCCAGTACCAGTCGTACTAGTACGACACAGTCCACTACCGTCCATGTACCTTTCCTGCTGATACGATACAGTCCACTACTGACCCAATAAGAGTCCTACTGTTATGATACAGTCAACTTCTGTCCTAGTACCAGTTCCACTGATATAACACATTCCCCTTCTGTCCCAGTACCAGATCTACTGAAGCGACACAGTCTACTAGTGCCCCAGCACCAGCACTATAGATGCTCTAAAGTCCACTACTGTCCCGGTACCAGATCTACTGATATGATACAGTCCACTACTGACCCAGTCCTACTCAAACAATACAGTCGACTACTATCCCAGTACCAGTCCTACTGATAGGACACAATCCGCTATTGTCCCAGTTCCAGTCCTACTGATATAATACAGTCCACAATGACCCAGTACCAGTCCTGTCGATACGACACACTCCACTTCTGTCCAAGTATCAGTCCTACTGATTCGACAAAGCCCAGTACCAGTCCTACTAATACGATACAGTCTACTACTGCCCCAGTACAAGTCCTACTGATATATACATTCAACTACTGCCCCAGTGCCAGTTCTACTGATACGACACAGTACACTACTGTCCCATATTCCTACTGATACTACACATTTCACTATTATCCCACTACCAGTCTTATTTATATGACACAATCCACCATTGCTCCATTTCCAGTCTTACTGATACAACACAGTCCACTTCTGTCCACAGTACTACTCCTACTGATATGATCCAGTCTACCACTGCCCACTGTCGGTGATTGATACGTACGACAGCCAATGTCTGTCCCAGAACGAGTCCTGCTGATATGATACGATCCAGTACCAGACCTATTGGATACGATGGTTCACTACTGCCCAAGACCAGTCCTACGGATACCCTACAATGCGATACTACTCAGGACCAGTCCTATTTTTGTCCGAGTACCAGTCCTGCTGATATGATATGCAGCCTACTTCTGTCCCAGTACCAGTCCTGCTGATATGATACAGTCTCTTACTGCCCCAGCCCCAGACCAATTGATACGATAGCCCACTACTACACCATTACCAGTCAAACTGATACCCTTCAACTGGCCCAGTACCAGTCCTACTGATACCATACAGTCCATTACTGTCCCAGTACTATGACACAGTACACTACTGCCCTAGAACCAGTCCTACTTATAAGCTACAGTACAATACTGCCCAAGTGTCAGCTCTGTTGATATGTCATAGTCCACTGCTGGCACAATACCAGTCCTTGTGATATTCAGTTGTCCCCTACTGCCAAAGTACCAGTCTTATTGATACGATACAGTACAATACTGCCTCAGTACCAGTACTACTTATACACTTAAGAAAACTATTGGCCCAGTACCAGTCCTGTTGATACATCGCAGTCCACAAATGCCCCAGCACCAGTCCTACTGATACCCTACAGTCCACTACTGTTCCAGTACCAATCCTATTGAGACATCACATTCCACTACTGTCCCAGTACGAGTTCTACGGATACCCTACAGTCCATTACTGTTCAATTACCAATCCTACTGATATGACACAGTCGACTACAGTCCCAGTACCCATCCTACTGATATGCTAAATCCAGTACTGCCCCAGTGCCAATCCTTCTGATACTCTGTAGTCTACTTCTGCCCGGGTACCAGTCCTACTGATACCTCACAGTCCATAAGTGTCCTAATACCTGTACTACTGATACCCTGTCTCAGTACCAGACCTATCGATAGTCCAAAACTGCCCAAGTATCAGTCCACCACTATTTCGGTGTCAGACCTATTGACACGACTGTCCACTAGTGCCCCAGTACCTGTCCTACTGATACCCTACAGCACCACTGACTCAGTACCAGACCTATCGATACGACAGTCAACTACTGCCCAGTACCAGTACTACTGATATGCTGCAGAACACAAGCGCCTCCCCCATATTAGTCCTACTGATACGCTACAGTACACGACTGCCCCAGTACCAGTCCTACTGACACGACACAGTCCACTTTTGCCCAAGTAACAACCCTACGGATATGATACAGTCCACCAATGTGCCAGTACCAATCCTACTGATACGCTACAGTAAGTACACTTCTGCCCCTGTACCAGTCATACTGGCCAGTCCTAATGATACCCTACAGTCATATACTGCCCCAGTACCAGTCCTACTGATACCCTACAACACACTTCTGTCCCATTACCACCCTACTGATAGGATACTGTCCATCACTGCCCCTGTACTAGTCCTACTGATACGATAGAGTCCCTGTAACAACTGATAGTTATACTGAAAGTCATACTGATACAGCAATCTACTTCCCTTGTACCAGTACTACTGATCAGATACAGTCCACTACTGCCATTATACCAGCCCTACAGATTGAGTGAAAGGAGGACTGTTACTGTGTCTGTAGTGGACTGTAGAGTGTACGTAGGTATGGTACCGAGTCCATAACGGACGGTAGAGAATAATGAGGACTGGTACTGGGTCTATACTGGACTACAGAGTATACTGTATTGGACTGTACAATTTACGGAGGACTGGTATTGGTTCTGTAGTAGATTATACGGAAGACTAATACTTGGACTGTAGTGGACTGCGGAGTATACGGAGGACTGGTACTGGATCTGTAGTGGAATGTAGATTATAGAAAAGACTGTATCTGGGTCTGTAGGGGACTGTCGAGTATATAGAGGACTGGTACTGTGTCTGCGGTGGACTGCAGGATATACGGAGGACTGGTGCTGGACCTGTAGTTGGCTATAGATTATAGGAAGGACTGTGTGTCTGTACGGGACGGTAGAGGATACAGAGGAGTGGTACTATGTTTGTGGTGGACGGCAGAGTATACGGAGGACTTAATCTGGGTCTGTAGTGGACTGTAAATTATAGGAAGGGAGTGGGGGACTGTAACTTGATCTGTAGTGGACTGTAGAGTATAAGAAGGACTGGAACTGTTTCTGTAGTGGGCTGTAGGGTATACGAAGGACGAACATAGTATATGAATGGCTATTACTGGATCTATAGTGTGCTGCAGAGTATATGGAGAGCTGGTACTGGGTCTATAGTGGACAGTTGAGAAAAACAAGGACCGGTACTGGATCAGTGCTGGACTGTAGAGTAAAGGGAGGACGTGTACTTGGTTTGAAGTGGACTGTACATTATACGGAGGACTAGCACTAGATCTGTAGTGGACTGTGCAGAATACGGTGACTGGTACTGGGTCTGTAGTGGACTGTAGACACTGTGGACCGGAACGTATTCTATAGTGGATTGTGCAGTATACGGAAGACTGGTACTGTATCTCTAGTGGATTGTAGAGTATACGGAGGATTGGAACTTGGTCTGTAGTGGACAGTAGAGTATACGGAGGATCGGCACTGAGTCTGTTGTGGACTGTACATAATACGGAGGCCTGGTACTGGGTCTGTAGTAGGCTGTAAAGTATACGGAGGACTGGAACTTAATCTATAGTGGACTGTAGAGTACACGGGGGACTGGTACTGGGTCTGTAGTGGACTGCACAGTATATGCAGGACTGGTACTGGGTCTGTCCTGGACTGCAGAGAATACGTAGGTCTGGTGCTGGGTATTTAGAAAACTGTAGTGTATACCAAGGATTGTTACCTTGACTGTAGTGGAATGTAGTGTATATGGCCCTACTATAAAAGGAAATAGTTTGCTCCCAAGCAAAGTCTTCCCCTTTAAAGCAGACCCTTTTCCAAAGGGAGGAAAATCAATTTGACAGACTTGTTTTCCTTGCAAGTGCATGCGTCACCTTTAAGGAAATGAAAATATCGACAACTGACACTAAGGATAAGGCAAATATGTGATACAAAACAGCTAGAGACCGTGTTCGCGCGTGAACAAGGTATATAACCATCCAATCAGGACCGAGTCCATTCTTCGTAACAGCTGATATTCAGCACGTCTATAAAATCTGGACCTCTATATTCCCCTTAGGTCTGTAATGGACTATAGAGCTCTCAAGGGACAGGTTAAAAAGTTTATCCAAATGTTCATTTGCTGTTCTTTATTATTTTTAATCCCCGAAGTCTTTACAATCCATTTTTTTACGTATTTGGCCAATAAAAATTGATTTGATTGGACTTGATTTGCTTTTGCAATAATAATATTTCCTACAAGTACAAACTGTCTGCAAACAAATCATGCTCAGACTATTATAGAAGAGATTAAAAATTTAGTATGATAACACTATGAAAGAGAGAGAGAGAGAGATAGGGGTAATATTGGTAGTAATTGCCCGGGTTTTTGGAAGAGGTGTGCGACCTAGGTCTCAAAAAACATGACCCATTTTCATAATCCTGAACATTTTTGTTTCATTTTAGACCCATACTGCTCAAATACGGTACCTATATTTATAGTTTTTGTCCCAAATCAAACCCGATGTTTGCCGCACATGCCTTATGTAGGCAGATGATCCCTGATAGAGAGAGAGAGAGAGAGGGGGGGGGGGGGGGGTGGGGGAGAGAATTTTATTCGCCTCAAAAAGAGCAGTAAATAAGGCGTAAAAAGAAAATTGATGTGTTTCCGCTAAACCGACCGACCGTTTCAAACAACTGCCTCTGCTATTTTTTTTTTATCAGTAAAACTACAATATAAAAAAAAAGTAAAGCACCGACCCTCAACAAAATACCTGTATTTTCATAAAATTACAGGCCCGATCCTGTTCTTTTCTGGAGAAAAAAAAATAGAAAAATAAAAAAAATTTTTCCTACCTACCGACCAAATTGTTTTCAGCATGTTAGCGGAAACACAGCTGTTTTTTTACGCCTAAGATTTGTGTTTATGTATAAGTGCATGGATGCATTCCTATGTATCCAGTAGTTTAAATCCGTTTCGAAGTGAAGTAGTAAATGCACATTGATCAGAGAAGTAGCTGAAGCTATCCAAATAAGGCGTACAAACATATTCCCTTTCAAATGCAGTGTTTTGTACCTCTTAAAGATCATTTTCTCTTGAAGGTAAGGAGCTCATAAACAGTGAGATTTGAGACAAGCAGATAAGTTTGCGAAGCTGATCAAATATAATGTTTTACAGAAAACAGGGATACAATGCTAAGCAGTTTGGCGGAGGCTATAAAACTATGTTCTGTACAACAAAGTAAGCTGTTTACCCATATTAGACAGTCATGACGTTCCATAGTCTGTGTCTCGTTATGTGGACGGATAAGTACCGCTACATAAACAGTTGTTCACTTTTCTTAACCGTCATAGTCCTGGTGCATGGAACGATTATGTAGCTTATAAAGCATTGAGTTGTTGCGACCGTTAACCTAAAATTTATATCAAATAGGCAACATGATATTCACACACACACGCACACACACGGTACATTATAATTTTTTTTAAGCAGATGGCATGTAAATGCTGATTTACAGTTACATCAATTTCAAGACCACATTTACAAAATGGAAGCTGGACATGCAAGAAATTATAAAACTCTACACCGGGCGGAAGACGCCGTTGCATTATGTGTTGAAATCAACGACCACACATACTTATCAGGATGATTTGTATATAAAACAATGATGCCCATTGTAGATATTGATTTTTCCAACTTAGTCGTTTTTCCCATTTAGTCGTTTTTCCAACTTAAGCGCTTGATATACGTTTTCCAAGATAGTCGTTATTTTTTTCCCACTTAAGCGTATTTCCAACTTAGTCTCTTCACAAACGTACATTGTAAGAGAGGGTCAAAATGGAAGCATTCCGGGAATTTTGAAAATCTGTATGAGGGTCTATGATGAGGTCTTATCGGTCGAAAATAGCAAATATGACCCAGAAAACTCGACACTTCATCTGTTTGCAGCTTTGTGGGTGTGTGGTTCATTCCTTTCAAAATCTATTTTATCTTCATTACAACTGTTGTTAGTGTGGTGTGGCGACCGTAAAACATCTCCTCATACTCCACTGTAGTGTAGATTATAATTTTCTGGTCTTTTGTGATCTTTGAGCCGATTTCTGAAGTATTTTAAAAAAATATATATGTGGTCTCTGGTGAGGCCTAACCTAGCAAGTCTGACCAGAAAACGTTACAGCTCTTGTTTGCAGTTTTGTGTGTTCATTTCTCTCAAAGGTCATTCCTAGTAAAATCCATTCCTTTTTACTATATATTTTATTAAGCTTTACATTTTTAATTTATTTGGCTGCAATATCCTTAACCCTTGCTGAACACGACATGCCCTGTCTTAGCAAACAGTGTAGATCCAGATCAGTTGGCTTCTGAAGAAGCCATCGATCTGGATCTGCTCTATTTGCCATTAAATATGTGAATTTCTATCAAAAACCCCGATCAAGTAATCTGATTGGCTGGAAATTAAATGTGGGCGTGGCAGCTTAATTTATTCAGCATGACAAGGGTTAAAACAACATAAGATAAAAAAAAATGGCTCGCATCTTTGATTATCGATACCGTCTCAGCGGGCACATGACATTTATATAGAGTTTATTTGGTTGTTTTGATCGATTACGAAGAAATAATTCACTAGTGTTCTAAGGCTTGCGCGTAAACAACGAGTGAGCGAAGCGAACGAGTTTTTTTACAAGCAAATCTTAGGACACGAGTGAATTATTTCTCCGTAATCGACCAAAACAACCAAATTAACTGTTTATTACATTTTCATCCATGTTTTACCTTTGATTTTTTTTACAATCAGCCGTTATGATTTCCTACCAAAATAGTTCCAGCCAGTGCATGAATTACAAGAGGCGTGGTTTAGTTTGAAAATCAGTCGCCATCTTGTTTTCACTTTAATGCAAAAATCATCATGTGCTTAAAATACAGACACAAAAATGTCACGAATGTTGAACTGGATTATCAAGAAAATCATACTTTATATTTGTGTTGCAGGTCTTACCTCAAAAACGCCAACTGGACGTGAAAATTGCAGTTTGATTTCCATGATTTTATCAAATTTTCCGCGAAACGTCAACTATTGTTATTGTTGTTACCAACTACGTCAGCAACGTCGCCTAGCAATTATGACGTCAAAACGTTCGAAATGAAATAATTCACTCGGTGAATTATCGATTATAATTCACTGAGAAATCTCAGTAAATCACTGCTGAAAATGAATTAAAAAACGTTACATTAACGTCCATGCAACGTTACGACGTTTATGTAACGTTGCATTAACGTTTATTCAACGTCATGACGTTTATTCAACGATGTAGCGTCATAACATTTATACAACCGCATTAACACCGATGCAACGTCATGACAGTTATGTATGTTGACGTTTATAAAACGTTGCGTTAACGTCGACGCAACGCTATGACGTTTATACAGCATCGCATTAACGTCGATATAGCCTCATGACATTTATACATAGAGAATATTTACTCTTTTGCTGTGAATATCATAAATATTGTCATCGAGTGTAATGAAAACTGTATTTCCACGAGAGCGAAGCACGAGTGAAAATTTGAATGCTTTCATTACACGAGATGAAATTTTTATGGTATTCACTGAAAAAGAGTATATTTTTCTTTTGATTTTATTGTTTACTCGCCAATGCGCGCTTCTAACGTTATAACTAACGTCATCAAACAAAACATGAACGTCATGGCGTCTACGTTCAGCGCTTAACATAAGAAACGCTGGAGAGACAAAATCAAAAAGTTTCGCCAAATCAAAATAATCTTGATACCAAACTGTTCCTTACATTCTAACTAAGAAAATGCATACCAACACTTGATAGTTTAGTTCAGAAACAAAGAAGTTAGAGGTGTTCAAAACTCTGAAGTGGAGGTAACATCCACTTCTGAAACAATGAAGAAAACCGAAGTCGTCCAAAGCTAGGAGTAAAAATATAAAACGTATCAGTCACTAGTGAAATGATACGATATCAATTCACTAGTGGCTGATACCTCTTATTTTCACCAGATATACACTGATTTCACCGCTAACAATAAAATAAAACCGCATTAACGTCGATGCAACGTCATATCAAAGCGTTGCATCGACGTTAATGCGACTTTGTATATAAAGTCATGTGCCCACTGGGATAATATTTTGATAAGTGCTTGTGTAAAACTGGACCACTATTGCACAGTTTACACATATACACTTGTACCAGCCGTGGCAGATGCAAAGTAATAGTTGTTGCCCAATTCATATGACTAAAAAGCCGCATTCAAATTCTTTATTACAGATAGTTTAGCTAAGCCAACAACATGCAGAACATTTATCAAACATACAAGAAGCGTCACGGCGGATAATCAACAAGTTCGCTTGACATAATGAAAGAACCAGAGGGCAACAATGGAAGAACAAACAAACTAAACAAAACAAAATGCAGTCGCGATACTGATCAATGTTTTACCTAAAACGTTTATGTATGCAACTGCTTTATGTTTATGATAATTACTATTCGAAACGTAAATTAATGTTGAAAGTTTCCAATAATTGATGGCACTTTTTCTTTAACAAGTTTCTTGATGATCTGTGTTTCATATTTCTTTTAATTCAAATAATTATCGTGCGAATCAGAGAGAGAGAGAGAGAGAGAGAGAGAGAGAGAGAGAGAGAGAGAGAGAGAGATCATCCTTGTCATGAAAAAAAAATGAGTTTTCAGACCACCTTTTGTTTGATGGGGAAGCATGTTGAATAAACCAGTGCAGAGCGACAAAACAAAACAAGCATAACATTTGCACACTGTCGTTCCTGTCAAAATAAAGTAGGCAGAGAATAAAGTTTTTAATGAAGTATGCTATTGGTAAAATATCCTATGAAAGGTATATATCACACTGAATTTTGCGCTGTTTCTTTTGTCTGTTTTTTGCGGGGTTGTCCTACTGTGGTGCATATGCAAATTTAGATTTTATATCTGATTTCGAATTTAACAATCACTGTATTCAATAATTAGGCCGCGCCATGCGAAAACCTGTCTCCGGGCATATACGGACAGCGAATTCCCAGATCAGCCTGCGCATCCGCGAAGTCTGATCAAGGCCTTCAATGTCCACTAGCAGAATCATTTGATACTACAGAATATATAAGTAGAGAGTAAAGGCCTAGATGATACTTTGCGCTTGCGCAGGATGATCTGAATCTGCGCATTTGAGCACTTTTTGGCTTGGAAATTGATTAGTTTTGCTCGTGATTCGATGGGGTTTCTACCCAATCAGGTGCCACTTTATTTCGATGTTAAATTTACACATACAGCTCAAGACTCTTCAGTCGGACTTGGGTATCACTAGTGACCTGATCAGATCTGGAAGATGGCGTATGTTCAGTGGCTGTCGATTATTTTTCTGGCTTTTCAAGGATTCGTTCACCAGTCAGGTACAGATGCCATAGTTTTTCTTTTATATGAGTTGACACGTTATAAAGTTTCTTTTTGTTTGTGATAATAATATTAATAATAATAATAATAATAATGATAATAATAATAAAATAATAATAATATCAACAACAAAAGCAACAATAATAATAATAATAATAATAATAATAATAATAAAACAATAATAATAATAATAATAATAATAACAATAATAATAATATCATCAACAACAACAACAACAACAATAATAATAATAATAATAATTTACAGAATTAAATTGAAACTAGTATCACTATTTTTTTTTTGTTTAAAAGATTCCATTACGAAAACATGCCTATTCAAGTATACTGAAAATTTTACCACCAAAAACTAAAAGAAAAATTTGATAAAAAGTCTGATATTTTTTTATATTTCTGCTCAAAACATAGATTGTGGGTACTCGTTAGAACCGCCTCGCCGAGGCGGTTCTAACGAGTACCCACAATCTATGTTTTTGAGCAGAAATAAGAAAAATAATGTATACCCCTGTAAACCCCAGTTTTACTAATAAAAGTGGGGTTTAAGGGGGTCAACATTATATAGGCGTGTTTTCGTGATGACAGCTTTTTTTCGGGATAACATTTATATCATATTATTTATTTATCTATCTATTTTATTTTTCTTTGTTTTTTGTCGCACCTGCCTTAGCAGCGCGACTTAGGCGTGCAAGTTTCCGTCCGTTCGTCCGTCCAACCATCCGTTCATCTTTCCGTCAACATTTTCCCTGAATGTCTTGTGAACGCAACTCCTCTTTCAGTTTTGTACGGATCATTTTGAAACTTTGCATGTGTTTTCTTCATGGTATTTTTCTGGCTTGTGGTCTGGATATATTTATTAGATTATTATTTGTTGCTTTTTCCACATTGTGAACTTAGTCATTTTTCACCTTAATTTAAAGACAGTGGGCACACGTATTTTTTTCTTTTGTTGTTGTTGTTTTTTGTTGTTCTTTTTTTTTCATGGTACGAGGATGTGCATGTGGTTTGGGTATAATTATTAGAACATTTTTGTCACTATTTTCCGCATTGTGAACTTAGTCATTTTTCACCCTCAATATACAGACAGTGGATATTTCTTGTGAGCGCAACTCTTCTTACAATTTTGTACGGGTTGTTTTGTACATATGTTTTCTTCATGGTATGAGGATGTACATGTGCTTTGAATATAATTGTAAGATCATTTTTGTCACTTTTTCCCATTGTGAACTTAATCATTGTTCACCCGTTATATATAAACAGTTGGTACCTCTTGTACCTCTTGTGAGCGCTACTTCTCTTACAGTTTTGTACCGATTATTACGAAACTTAGCATGCATTTTCTTCATGGTATGAGGATGTCCTGTGGTTTGGATGTAATTGTTAGATTTATTTTTTGTTTCATGTTTTCCACATTGTGAACCCTCAATATATAGACAGTGGGTTTCTCGTGAGCACATTTCATACAATTTTATACTGTTTTTTTTTTTTTTTTAAGAACTTTGCACATGTTTTCTCCATAGTCTGAAGATCAGCATTAGTTTTCATATAATCCTTGTATTATTTTTTGTCACTTTTTGGCACTTTTTGAACTTTACCATTTACTGACCTCAGATGTATAGACAGTGGGTACCTTTTGATCGCAACTTCTCATATAATTTTGAACCAGTTTTTTTTTTTTAAACTTTGCACATGTCTTCTCCCGAGTCTGCAGAAGTGCACGGGATTTGGATATGATTTTAAATTTATTTTTGTCACTTTTTCCTCTTTAACTTTGTCATTTTCTTAACCTCAGATTTTATGAAAGTGTACAGACTGTGGGTACTTTTTGAGCCCTTCTTATGCATCATGTGAGAAAATGCACATGCTCTCGATGAAATACCTATATCAATTTACTCTACCTAAATTAAACATTACTTTTTTGTGCGTGTGTGTGGGGGGGGGGGAGGGGGGAGGGAAGGGAGGGGGCAGGTGCGACATCAACACGGGGTGGGCGGGGGGCAGGGAAGGGAGGGGGCAGGTGCGACATCAACACAGAAGTTTGATCAATTTTATTTTATCCTGTTTGATTTGTTTATTAGTTTATTTATTTGTACGTTTTGCAACCATTAAAAACGAAAAGTAATTACTATCAATAAAACTAATTTTTAAAGTTCATTACGTTCAACCAATATATGAAAATGTTCACTTCTTTGCAAAACTTCTAGATAAACCATATTTCTGTCCACAATTATTGATTTTTTTCGTGTTTCTTCACAAAATATATGTTACGGCTACCCATTAAAAGCTCTTTAGCGTGGTGCTTCTAATGAGTACCCATAACATGTATTTTTGTGGAGAAATATGAAAAAATATTTATCTTGATCCTCTCTTTTCTAGACCTTTGTAAATTAAAGCATTTTCACAATATAATATATGAAATGAAGAACAATTTGGTTATTTTGAAGATTAAGACATATATGTTAAGTAAATAAAGGTTGGTAGTAGTATAGGGTGGCACCATAGTGGCACCTTATACTACTGTTGGTAGAAGTAAATTACAAATTGAAAAGCTGGTTAAAACAGCAAAATGCTAAAATTCCATCTGATAATGTTGACTTCTGCATACCAGTTTTCACTATATATTACGGAGGAACGTTGAGGAATACATACTAGGGTCCTGCAGAGTTTTATAACTAAATGGGATTCCGCAGATTTATCCTAAATATGTTTGAAAACGCTTCACTACACTTCAGTCCATGACTGCGTTCAGATGTGATAAGTGATAGCGAATGTTTTGCTCTGGATCCCTGTACCTAATGACAAGCGCCAACAGGAGTAGAGGCCTAGGGCAAACAATTGCGGGTATTTTGCACTTTTGAATGCAGCCCTATGTTCAGTAACACTATTCGTTCATTCTGTGCATTTGGATTTTCAAATGGCCCACGAATGATTGGGATATTATAGTTTGAAATATGTATTGCCATTTATATACCCTGACCGTTTTGCAAGACCTTATCCTTGTATCATGGTCGAAAAGTATTAAATGTCTGTATAAAATTCCGGACTAGGCTTGATATAGACGCAAAGCAGATATTTGATGTACACTGTGATATATCTGGACCTCGGTCCGCTTCTATGGACACAGTAATTTGTGGGCTTAAATCTGTAAAATCAGGCGAATTGTCTGTCAAAAAATTACACCCACCTTGGTCGACCTAAAACCTTTTACCAAGGCAAACATGGCTACTGTGAATGCTGGGGAGAAACACGATACCTGATTGTCGGTGAAAGAAATAGCCAGTAATACTGGCATATCAGAAGGTATCCAGCGGGCATATGACGTTTATACAACGTCGCATTAACGTCGACGGAACGACACAACTTTGCATCGACGTTGATGAGACGTTGTGTAAACGTCATGCGCTCGATAGGTAGCCTGCAAACAAATCTGAAGATGCATTTGCACCAAATATTTGTGCTAAGTGGGTACCCAATTTCCTCACCGAGGAGCAAAAAATTGTTATTACGAAAACACGCCTATTCAAATACGAATATAGAAAATTTCACCTCCAAAAACTGAAAATTTTCAGATAAAAAATCCCGATATTTTGTCATATATCCGCTCAAAATATAGATTGTGGGTACTCGTTAGAACCGCCTCAGCGAGGCGGTTCTAATAAGTACCACAATATATGTGCGGTTCTAACGAGTACCCACTATCTATGTTTTTTGAGCAGAAATAAGAAAAATAATGTATACCCCTGTAAACCCCAGTTTTACTATACAAAAATAGGGTTTAAGAGGTTCAGAATTATCATCAGTATTGGGATGTTTTCGTGATGGTGCCCGAGAACTTGGTGGCGAAACCTGGGTTCGCATGTTTGTGTCACGGGGAAGGTCAGATAAAATGCATTGTTTATCTGGCCATACAGTCACTGTAGACTTCTATAAGAATTGTTTGCTGAAGAAAGTGAAAAAGGATTTATAATACAAAGTGTCCAAGCAAAGGACGATTAGGGGTCCATCGGATTCATGGCAGAGACTCTTCTCACAGATGCGAGGATGTTAACGCCTTCTTGGCGTTTGAAAACGAGGCGAGGCGCTTCTTACGAGTACCACAACATATGTTTTCATGGAGAAATAAGAAAAATATTAATATTTTTTTGGTGATAAAAGTGCCTTATCTGAAGCTATGGTCTTATATACGGGCCGTGTCAAACGAAAATGTGCTTTGGAACATGCGCCAAACACGCAAATTCAGATCATCCTGCATCTGTGCAAAGTATCGCCCAGGCCGCCTTTGCTCTCCATTCGTACATTCTGTAGTATCCAATGGTACTCTGTTAGCGGACAGCGATGGCCCTGATCAGACTTCGCGGATGCGCAGGCTGATCTGGGCCTTCGCTGCCCGCATATGCCTGAATACAGGTTTTTTTTCATGATGCGGCCAATAAAATGCATCTCTGGATAAGCCATTTTAACCAACTGTTCGTTTCTCCATAAAACCGTTAATTGCAGGTACTCATTAGAAAAGCCATTTAGAGAAGACAACTTTTCAGAAGGGAGATAATACTATTTGGCTGACTTGTCTCCCCTAAAAGTATATCAATTCAGCTTAAAGATAGAAAGATGCATATGTAAGATAAATACATGAGACAAGGCGCAGTATTACTCCAAGATTGCACAGCGCCAAACGAAGACTCAGATCAATCTGCACATCCGCGCAGTCTGATCAGAATTTACGCTTTCTGTCTGAAGCTAGACGCTTTGGATCTCTGGCTACCCACAGACTGCCCTGCGAAGACTGTGAGCAGACTGTGCGGAATCTTCACTGGGCGCATTTGCAATCTTGTATGATGTGCTATGCCCCGGCTCAAATGTATATTCGCATCCCAACACAACAAGCAACTCTGTCATAGTTTGTTTGGAAAGGATACGAGAGTATTCCCCATATGGAGAATGGAGAATGGTTACATTTTCAAGGGTCGGGGCGGGGGTGGGTGGCGGGGTGGAGGGGGTGGGGAGGTAAATCTATCCAAATTGTTTTGTCCCTTTCTAAAGAGTGGGTCTGTTCTATAAATAAAGACTACATGCAGAGTGAGCAAATTCTTTCCTTTTATAGTAGACCCCTTTTCAGAAGGGTCTTGCAGTTAATCAAACAGGAGGTAAAAAAATCACGCCTCCTTAGGTGTATGGTCACGACACCTTGTTATCTACTTTTAACGAAAATGGCGAAAATTCTAGCAAGTTGGAGTGTATGATCAACTTGAAATCTGTTTTTAACAAAGTAAGCCGGGTCACAGCATTCCATACAAGGTTGCATCTGCGCCCAGCGAAGACTTTGATCAGTCTGCGCATCCGTGTATGGCACCCTGTGGGTAGCCAAGGATCCAGAACGTCTTCAGACAGGGAGTGAAGACTCTACTCAGAGTGCACGGAGACGCAGGCTGATTTGAGTCGTTGCTAGATGCACATGCAGTCTTGTAGGAAATGTTGTGCTCGTTCATTGTCTACCACTTTGCCTTTAACATTTATCATTCTCTGGGCCAATGCAGCAGACGACAAATTGATATTTTTCTTATTTTTCCCAGAAAATTGGCTTGACATTTCATGCAAATTGTCTCCTAAGAGACAATTTGCATGAATTGTCAATGGCAATTTTCATGGTAAAATAGGTAAATTATTTCAAAATGTCGTCTGCTGCAATTCCTAACGAGACATTTGCATGAAAGTTCAAAGCCTATTTGCTGGGTAAAATGGGAAAAATATTTCAAAATGTCGTTTGCTGAAAATTTTACCAAGAGTACAAAACGTTTACTCTATTCCAGATGGTGCGATATCGTTCTCATCCGCTGCAACAGGAGATATAGATGAAAACACTGCTGCAGAAACTGAAATAATACAGCTGGTAGCTACCGGTGGAACAGCTCCCTATACATACGTTCTCACGTCAACGACTCCCAATGTGGACTGGTTTGAAATTGTGGACACAGATAAACTGAGAATTAAAACCGGAGCCACAGTTGACTATGAGGATGCTGCCCTAACTACTAAAACTGTTACAATAGTAATCACGTATGTTGATTTTTTTTTCATTTTCTTTTCTTTGTTTTTTTTTAATAATTACCTTTTTAATACATATACATATCATCCGCATAATTGGTAAAGACGTCTTCGTGGCATTAGCGGACAGTGAAGGTCCTGATAAGCCTGTTTATCCACACAGTCTGAGCAGCACCTTCACCGCTTACAAAATCATTCAGCCACGCCATGCGACAACGTGGCTTCGGGCATATGCGGACAGTCTGATCAGGACCTTCACTGCCCGCTAACAGAATT